>CM076584.1:952333916-952771612 GCA_034641835.2 Pinus albicaulis | reverse complement strand
ACAACTGCTGGCGAAATGGCCAAGATCACCATAGTTAAAGCATCAGACCTTGGAAATGTCCTTCTTCTTCTTCCCTTGTTGTTTCTTTGCCCTCGATTCAAGGGTTGCATCCTCCTCCTCCTCCTTGACTTTGGTATTTCAGCTTCCTCCATTGATATTCTGCCGCTTGGTGACCCTCCTGATCTCCTCTTGGCAGAGGATAGCCCAAATGTCAGCCCAAGATGGTAACACTGCCCTTCCCAGAATGCTCTGGACAAACGTTTTCCAATCTTCTGAGAATGCATTCAGAGCAGTCCTCACTAAGAGCCCCTAATCTCGAGTAGCACCAATGCCAACCAGCTGATCTCGGATGGCTTGAAGCCTGAAGAGGAATGGATCTATCTCTTCACCCTTCATCATTTGGAACAACCGCATCTGGTTCTCCAAAAGCATTCTTTTTTGGACGGAGCAAATTGGAATATTCTATTTTGTTTATTTTGGCCACCTATAGTTTGTAAATAAATAAAAAGTGAGTAAAAGGGGTCTAAACTCACTTAAATGAAATAAGACATCCACCTAGTAGCACAACGTTGTGACTTAAGTGGGAGTCAGGGGACAACACCAGGTGGAGGAGGGGGCCTATGTACACTCTGAAAGTTTCTCCAGCCACGCGGAGATAAGGATGAGAATGTGGATAAGGATGAGGATGTGGAGGAGAGAGAGAGACTACGTTGGGTTTTGGAGGGAAACCAACACTATAAAAGATGGAGGATCCTCCTCATTTGGGACATGCTTGGATTCTTGGATTATTGATTATTGAGTGAGACATTTGTCTTTCTTTGGCACGCTGGCTGTTTAGCCTGTCTGCTGCACTGTTTAGTGCACCGAGTGTCTCCGTGCGGAGATCTCACCCTTAGCCTCAGGGGACTTCGAGTGCCTGCTCAGGCAAGGTTGTTTTCTTAGCATCATCCTCCAGGACAACGTTATTGCTGCAACGGCGTAATACTGTGTTGTAGGGTGTTGTCGTGGTGACTTTACGACACCAACTCCTTCTCTTGTTTTTCAGAGGGAGAGCCTCTCTCTCCTTTGGAGGATCAGATTGGGAGATATTGGAGCTTATTATCAGATCTTGGCATCAGGCCTATATGTTCTTCATGGTATACTGCGCAGTTCTTTCCCCGGATCTGCGTTATTGCTGAGGGAGCAACGTTCCAAGGGTTTTGGCATCATTTTGGAGTTAGATCTCTGATTGAGGGTGATCCTTGGATTGGCCAACCAATCCAAGTATATTTCTGATCTGATACTGAAGTTTGCTTCAGAAATTCTGAATCATTCTTCAGATCTGCTGCAGTAAAACTCAGATCTGCTCCGGCATTCTCATGTATTGCTGAAATCCCCAAGAAGAAAGTAATAAAAAGCCCTTTGGGCATTTTGTCTCATTATAGATCTATGTTTTCATGTATTTATCAATTGCAGATCTGTAATATAATAAATATAAGCTTCAGCCACCTGGAGAAAACGCTGAAGGGTTTCTGGATCAATCTTTGTCTTGCGGCACCTCTATCTTGAGGGGTTTTCTATATAAAACTGTTGTTTAACCTTGCTGAAAGCCTATGCCTTGTTCTAAAACTCATTCTTTGATTATTTATAGTGTTATACATCATATTCCTTCAGAAAATACGATGCCCTTGCTTCAGAAAATTTCTGCATATTCAAAGTCTTGGGAAATCAGGGTTTTTATTGACTAGTCGGGAAGAAGGGACTGTTTAACTTAGCAAAACGCCTTTGTTTGAGCTGAGATTCAACATGGAAGTCCCTTTTGACCTATTCTAACATATCCCAGAACCTTGAGACGTAATTTTACGCATATTTCCTTATACACTCATTTTAGGGCCAAAATCCTCACTTTTCCCCGCCTTTTTGCCCTTAAAAGCTGAGTAAAGGTTGCTGCTGTTATTTCTTTTGGTTTCTGAGAATTTTCAGACATATTATATGATAGTTGAAGCCATCATAACTGAAGAATTCGTTTTTCAGGCATGATCTGCTGAAAATTCCCTTCTGGAATATTACAGTGGTATCAGAGCATAGTTCTGGCTCAGCCTGTGGAGCTGGCTATCTATGGAAAATATGAGGATCACAATGCCTACATTCTTACCTGAAGTACCGAGGCAACATGGTCGTATACCTCTTGAAGATTATTTCAGAGAATGGAAGTCCATGGGGGAAGACTTAAAAGTAATTTTTCCCTTCAAATATTACTGTCATCTCAGAGAGGATGGATTTTCTAGCATACAGAGTTCAGATTTGGGAGATCACCTCTTCCCAAGCATGAGGGATCCACTAGTCCCTGTGAGTCTAAGCCCAAGAGGACTGGAACGGTGAAAAAGGATAGTTATTTATTTTTCAGATCCAGAAAAGATGCATCCACTGTTGAGGAGGTCAGAGTTTATTTATTTTTCAGATCCAGAAAAGATGCATCCACTGTTGAGGAGGTCAAGAAGGTTGAAGAAAAAGAAGAGGAAGTACCATGCGCTTCCAATTCTAATCGAGAAGAAGAGATCACATCACCTCTTGAGGAGGCTTGTGAAAACGCTGTCACACTCATGGAGGAGCAGCCACATGCATCAACAGTTTGGGCAGACAAGAAGTTCCAAATGCACATCAAGGCATGAAAAGATTTCAACATTCCATTGTTGCAGCAAATTCTTCTGATCAATGTGGAGATCTACTTTTGCAGGACCAAGGGTCAAATCTCAGTGCTACTATAGAGCAGCTTGGTTGCACTGCGCTGTGCAACATGGAAACACTCAAGAAGGAATCAAACACTCATTCTCATGAGCCATTGTTGGATTGTACATCACATTGGAGATTGGGGTTTGAAGACTTGAAGGTTGATGGTAGACATCTTGGAGTAAGAAACATTTTCTCCCTTCAAGATGACACTTTCTCAATGAGCTCTTCTTAGCTCAAAGAGGAACTTCTACTTTCAGATCCAAGACCTCATTGGTTTTGGAAGACTATGGATGAAAGGGAGGTCTCAAGGAGAGACCTCATTGGAGATGCACTTCGACACACCATGGAATGCAATGATTTTCTTTCCTTCTCACAAGAGCAGATAGAAGATGGAGGACATCTTAGGATGGATAACATCTCTCATGCTTGTGTTGAACATCTCTTGATCCATGCACATCATGATGGGAGGTTTTTGCCTACCACCTATTTGATTCTTGATAGGGTCTCATTGATCCTTGAGAAGTTTATATTTCAAAATCCCATGAAGTGCAAAATCAGTAATTTGATTTGGGAGGATGGTAGCCCTCATGGGAGGAGTACCAAGATGAGGAGAAGAAGGAGGCATCCACAAGTGATTAAGTGGATGTGGTTGATGAGCAAGGAGCTAGGAGGCTACTTGCAGATCTATGATACCGGGCAGCAGGAGGCTTGGCTGCGCTGGTTACTCTTGAAAGAGTTTGGCCATCTCTTGGCAAACACTCTTCCTAAGAGTCAGAGGATGGAGGAAAGATGGCTGGATACTTGCATCATTGAGCAGCATAGGGTATGGATGCATGGTGTTGATATGATACTCATATCATTCATTGTGTCTTCATCACATGATTGGTATGATGGAGGTATGGGGAGGCAACACAATTTCTTGTTGCTTTGCTTGGGAGAGCAAGGGCAGATTTGCTCTCACACTTTGTATAATGTTGCAGGAGGAGATGGCACTATCTCCTTGATCTTTGATGATGATGGAGAAGCACTTCCATCTTGGGGAGTATTCCACATTTGTTGCAGCATTATTAGAGGAGTCTTTGACAAGGAGCATGTCAAAGAACAGAGTCTTGTATTGACAGGAGCTTATTTGCATGAGCTCACAGCGTTGTCACCTTGGAGCAGAACATTATGGATGAAGTGTGCCCAGCAGAGATATGGTGGATCTATAACCCATAGGTCCCAGGATCACTTCATATTTGTTGCACTTGATGAACAAAGAGGAGGTAATGATGATAGAGATATCTATGGCATGTTTTTCTTGACTTGGGGTTCCAAGCATCTTCTTGCAGTAGATGGTTCAGTCTTCTTCATAGCATGCCAACACATTACGCAGAACTCATTCATGGATCCATGTACCATCTTACTTCCAACATATGGTGAGGAGTTTGTCTATACATTCATTGATTTGCACACTCTTGCCATTCTTATGCAGTGCATTGCTTCACAAGGGGGCAAGCTTGTCATATTGCTCCATGAGTTGTATTGGGCCAATCTACATGATGGAGGCAGCCATCTCTTTTGTGGCCTTGGGCAAATGTTTTATCACTACATGTATGTTCATTTGCTGCACTATAGCATGTATCATATAAAGACATGCATGATTAACTATGTAACAAGAAACATTTTGCCTTGTACTTTCATCAAGCAGCAACTTGTAAAACTGCGCTGTACTTGTTGGGGAAGCTGTTGGTACCTCTTTGCATCACTTGTAACCTTCAGCGTTTCCTTCATTTTGCTACTGAGCATGTCTCCATTTGTTGATATAGATCAGATTTTTATGGGAGGCTTGATTATGAGAGAGACACATGAGCTGGATGTGTCTTTGAGTATTTTCTGCACTACATGTTCTAATGGGAGTATGAGAGGAGGCGTGGCCACCACTACTACATATGTGTTCTCTCTTGAGGTGGGCCATGAGATTGATAGTCATCCATTGTACAGCCATGGGCAAGTGTTTGGTCTTATGTTGTTGTCATATTCAGCCATTTACTATCCATTAGTAGATGTGATGGATCTTGTACATTGCTTGCCATGTAATTTTCTGAAGTTGCAGTGGATGAGACTGCGTTGTATCCTTGTGAGAGATTGTTTGCATCATGTATCATCATGTAAAACCTTCAGCAAACCTCTCATTCGGATGATCCATGATGACCATGTCCTATTCTTCATGGATGGATTGTTTTGGGCCAGCTTGTTCTTCATTGTTGGAGGAACCTTCTTTGGAGGATTGTTCTTCACTTTGCCATTGGAGGGAAATGATTTTGCAGCCCAAGATCAGCATACACTCTACACTTGTCATGAGTGGAGAGAAGGACAACATGGGGTAAGCTATGATGCTTGCCAAGATCAGATTTTCAGCCCACCTTCATTACCGGAGCTTGAGGTGAAAGGAGATTTTCAGGAGTTGCCTTGTCGGGAGGTGGCTCATTTTGTTTGGATGATTGCTTGGGGATGGAGGATCCACATGAGAGAGATGTTCCTCACTTCATGCCTTCAGTGGAGAGAGGTGATGAGCTGGTACACAGTGGATGGGACAACTTACACCATGACAGATATAGCACAGCCGGAGTCATGGTCTTCATTGGTTGTCATGGTCTTCATTGGTTATTTGGTACCATGAGAGATCAGTTTGGGATCCTGGCATTGAGAGATCCCTTCATATCAGGATGATGCAGAGTACAGGGGAGATTCAGTGGCGCATCTGGGACCCAGGCATATTTTGCAGTATCGGTGGAGAGCATCCGCTAGGAGGAGACTTGCTCAAGCAGTTGCTTGAGGACAAGCAACATTTTGTTGGGGGGGACTGTAATATTCCTAATTTGCGACGGCAAATTGGAATATTCTATTTTGTTTAGTTTGCCGCCTATGGTTTGTAAATAAATAAAAAGTGAGTAAAGAGGGTCTAAACTCACTTAAATGAAATAAGACATCCACCTAGTAGCACAACGTTGTGACTTAAGTGGGAGTCAAGGGGGGACCCAACACCACGTGGAGGAGGGAGCCTATGTACACTCTAGAAGTTTCTCCAAGCTTCTGTGGAGATAAGGATGAGAATGTGGATAAGGATGAGGATGTGGAGGAGAGAGAGAGACTACGATGGGTTTTGGAGGGAAACCAACACTATAAAAGATGAAGGAGCCTCCTCATTTCATTCATGCTTGGATTCTTGGATTATTGATTATTGAGTGAGACATTTGTCTTTCTTTGGCACGCTGGCTGTTTAGCCCGTCTGCTGCACTGTTTAGTGCACTGAGTGTCTCTGTGCGGAGATCTCACCTTTAGCCTCGGGGGACTTCGAGTGCCTGGTCAGGCAAGGTTATTTTCTTAGCATCATCCTCCAGGACAACGTTATTGCTGCAGTGGCGTAATACTGTGTTGTAGGGTGTTGTTGTGGTGACTTTACGACACCACCTCCTTCTCTTGTTTTTCAGAGGGAGAGCCTCTCTCTCCTTTGGAGGATCAGATTGGGAGATATTGGAACTTATTATCAGATCTTGGCATTAGGCCTATATGTTCTTCATGGTATACTGCGCAGTTCTTTCCCCAGATCTGCGTTATTGCTGAGGGAGCAGCGTTCCAAGGGTTTTGGCATCATTTTGGAGTTAGATCTCTGATTGAGGGTGATCCTTGGATTGGCCAACCAATCCAAGTATATTTCTGATCTGATACTGAAGTTTGCTTCAGAAATTTTGAATCATTCTTCATATCGCCTGCAGTAAAACTCAGATCTGCTCCGGCATTTTCATGTATTGTTGAAATCCCCAAGGGGAAAGTAATAAAGAGCCCTTTGGGAATTTTGTATCATTATAGATCTCTATTTTCATGTATTTATCAGTTTCAGATCTGTAATATAATAAATATAAGCTTCAGCCTCCTGGAGAAAACGCTGAAGGGTTTCTGGATCAATCTTTGTCTTGCGGCACCTCTATCTTGAGGGGTTTTCTATATAAAACTGCTGTTTAACCTTGCTGAAAGCCTATGCCTTGTTATAAAACTCATTCTCTGATTATTTATAGTGTTATACATCATATTCCTTCAGAAAATATGCTGCCCTTGCTTCAGAAAATTTCTGCATATTCAAAGTCTTGGGAAATCAGGGATTTTATTGACTAGTCGGGAAGGAGGAACTGTTTAACTTAGAAAAACGCCTTTGTTTGAGCTGAGATTCGACATGGAAGTCCCTCTTGACCTATTCTAACATATACCAGAACCTTGAGACGTCATTTTACGCAGATTTACTTATACACTTATTTTAGGGCCAAAATCCTCACTTTTCCCCGCCTTTTTGCCCTTAAAAGCTGAGTAAATGTTGCTGCTGTTATTTCTTTTGGTTGATGAGAATTTTCAGACATATTATATGATATCTGAAACCATCATAACTGAATAATGCGTTTTTCAGGCATGATCTACTGAAGAATCCATTTTTGGGATATTACAAGATGTAGTAGTTGGCAGCAATTCAGTAGGGTCCGCAGTAGCACAGATGCAACACATATCAAAGTTGCGCAGTTTTTTGCGGGTAGCAATAGCCAGACATCAGCAACGTAGCAGGAGATGGTGCAGAATCAGAGTATTGCTATCAGGAGGGCAGCAGTTCTAGAGCACATTCCTCGCTAAGAGGGAGGGTTGATTTTTGTAGCATTGGATGTATTCTATCCTTGAGATTTTGCAGAGAGGCTAAGACACATGTATTCTCCAAGACCCAGAAGTCGTTTGGGGAAATTACACCTAGAGATGGCTTAATCAAAATAATTAATCAGTTTTTAATATTTCCTAAGTCTAAACTTAGGAAATATGATTAATTAAAAAGGTATTAACTAAGTCAAGTTTGAATATTTTAGAAAAAGGCATGGATCGAGTCTTAGTTAATCTTCGCCATCGATTAAGTTTTAATTGTGGTCGTTGAAGTCTCAATGAGAGATTATAAGAAGAACTCGATGGAACTTGGAGATCACACTTGCGGAGATCGAATTCACTGGTAGATCGATCTTCTGAGTAGCAGTGTTGAATTTCCAGAGAGAGAGCTAGTGAGCTCGTTTCAGTGAGAGAGGGGCAGGGATAGTAAGGCCAAAGAAGCCTTTCCAGATTCGGTGAGTGAAAATCAAAGAGGAAAGAAGTGCCACAGAGAGGCAGCACAGAGGCCACGTAGAGGCAGCGCAATGATTCAAAGGAGATCCATATTTTTGTTGGGAGGCAGATGTGATTCAGTGCCAGAAGCGGGAGAGAGTTTCTTGAGGCCAGCAAATTCCAGTTTCCAGACAATAGTTAATCAGTTGGTGAGGAGACGTTGTTCCTAGTTGTGGGACGCAGTATTGCGTAGGCTGACGTAGTGACTATGCAGAGATAGCACAGAGCAGCTCATCCTGAGCCCAGATCAGTGTTGGATCACCAGTGGCAGGGTGAGAACTTTCTCACTAACTTTTTGTCATATTTTTCCTCTGTATGGTTTGTCAATTTGGGAAATCATAGATTTGTACTCAGATTTACTATTGCATAATACACAAACCCTCAATTTTTGCACCAGTTTTCCCGCATTGGGTTTTTCCCGGGACTTAGTCCAAAAATAACATTGTTATTGTGTGTGTGCGTCTATCTTTCCCGTGTTGTATTTATTCTGCTGTATTTATTTTGTGAAGGCTACAGCGTATTGATTTCAATATTTACCATAGTAAACAATAAATAATTTGTTCAACAAATTAGAAAATAGAAGAAATTTCATCAGTTGTTGCAGTAGGATTCCAATTTGTGGAATTCTCACATCAAGGAAATGGATTGCCTCAGTGGGTGGCCAATTGCAAATGGACTTATCATATGCCACGATTCCCGAGCCCAATGGGACCCTCGTTATTTTCTATAGGGAGCCCAAAATCCCAAATCATGTGGAGGACATTAATCCCTTCCCATTTCCTGATCATCAACATGAGACCATGAACCAAAACCATTCAAGTAAATCATCTAAATTGGCCAAGCCTCCTCCTTCTTAGGAAGTTGGAGTGTCAAGAAGTCAAATCCAAATCCGATTACTCCTAAGAAGCAATGGGTCCAAAAAACGAAGAAGGATTTCAAAGTAGGAGCTCTTGTCTTGGTTGATAAAGATCTTGCCCACGTCAATATCCATGAGGAAGTGGGAGTGGGATACTTTTATAATTCCAAGCTTGATGGAAAATTTTTACCTTCATCGGTGAAAGAGAGCTGCCTCACCCCATATATGTGACTCGACTTTCACATGCTATGCATGGTAGTGTAGGTGCATTGCATTTTATTTTCGCATGCTAACATCACTCATATCATGTTCTCATATAGATCAGAATGCATTTGGATTAAGCTTTACTTTTCGTATGGATTTATTATTTTGATGAAAAATATGGGCGATATCCTAAGCCTAATGCCAGGGCTACGGGGGAGCACCCCCCCTCCCTCTCACCTGCTGTTGAAGCACGCTTCAAACATAAGCGCTCAAGGTGCGACTCAGGGAGCATGCTCCCCTAAAAAAATAATTTCTCCTTGGTTTACTCCAAGAATGATTTTAACGCTCAAGGAGCGGTCACTCTCCATTAAAAAAATTCGTTGCCGCCTTTTTTCGCCCACGCACGACCAATAAGGGAATTTATTTTTAGAGGGAAATGGGAGGGGCCAAGGGGAATAAAAGGCCTCCTCCCCTCCCACTTAACATCATTTTATGAGTTTGTGAGAGAGATTGAGAGGGTTTGAGCCTTAAGGAGAAGATTTGAGAGGATTGAGAAGATAAAATTGTGGTAGCTTGCAAGGGAGATTGAAGGTTGCCATTTGTGAAAGCTTGGCAGATTGAAAGCTGCCACCACCATTGGCGAGCCAAAGAGGTACGGTCTTATCCCATTCTTTTTTTTCCATGTAACATGTGTGTTTTTTATATGTTGAATGAATCTAGAATCTAGATGTTCTCTTCTACCCTTTCCCATTCCGCCCTCGTTTTATTGCAAGCAAGAATCTCAAGCTTCAACAAACATGATGGTTATATGACTTAGCCTTATCTTGTTGGTTCCATTTTTGGCTATGATGATGGTGTTGGGAAATAAAAGAAGTGATGAAGATGATGAAGAAGTGGGTAGTGGTGGATTAGGATATCCTGGAGAAGAGGAGGAGGAGTACCGAGAGGAAGAGGAGGAGGATAATGGGAGTGGAAATGATGATGGAAAGAAAATGAAAATAGACCAAACACCCTTGTGGAAATATGTTACAAGGCTTGGAGGAGGGAAAGGGGGGTGGAACCACTAAATTTATATTCCCCCATTACAACTCTACTTACATATGTTCATATACCCATGCCATAAAACATCTATGTGGGAAAAGGCCATGGAATGGAAATAAGCAAATAGGAATCAACAATTGTGCAAATGTGCCAACACAATAGAGAGCCAAATATATAAGGGAGGAGGAGGAAGCACAATACAAATAAAACAGATCAAAGGGTTAACATGATGCCACTAGCACAATGGAGCATTCAGTGGTCGAACAAGAACTACATAGACATCCATCCATGGCAGTAGATTCACAGCCATCAGCACAGACATCCCTTTAAGGCGTAGAACAATATCAAAACTCCTTGATCAAGGTTGTAGGGATGACATGGATGCAAAAGTTTTCCGGTTTCTCTTTGCATGTGGCATACCAATCAATGTTCTTCGCTCACCTTATTGGCATGAAATGGTTGCCACCATCAATGATGCCCCTAAAGGATACAAGAGCCCTAGGTATAACAAAGCTAGAATCATGGGACTTAATCTAGAAAAATTCAAAATAAAAAATGCTTTGGGTAAATTCACAAATGCTTGGAATGAATGTGGGGTATCCATTGTATCTGATGGTTGACAAATGTAAAAGGCAAGCCATTGATAAGTGTTCTTGGTGTGTTTGCTACTGGTACAATTTTCCTTTGATCTCGTGACTATTGTAACATACCCCCTACTATCCCTAGCCCCTACTAAGCATAAAAGGAAGCAGTTACTATGCTAATCAGACCCGCAAGGTCCAGTTATGGAAGTGGGGTCTGTTGTCGCTTAAGATGTACACCTAAGAGTGGGAAAAGTTTCCTACCCCACAAAGTATAATCTTTATGGCACAACACTCAAAGCAGGGGTTGTCACCTATTCCCTACTCACTCTGTTTAAGCTCTCTCCTAGACAAGCTAAGGGGGTAGTCCCTAAAGATGATGATGAAACGAAAACTTGTTGAAATAACAAGCTCTAGGAGACTAAGGGAAAGGCAATTACTTCTCTAAGTAACTTGAATTAAGGATTATATAACAAGTGTGATTATTAAATGAACAATGTGGATATTAAGGATAAATTCAATTATCAATATGACACTTACAAGAGATAGATAAGATAATAGACTGATGCCTTATAACAATGCTCAAATATGAATTATAACATTTGCAAATGAGATAATGATACTTCAAGTTACCATGATGAGCAATTGTTGCAAGAAAAGTGCTAGTACAAGAGATGCTACAATATTGAAATATAAGCATAAAAATATAACTTTCAAAGTAAATGAAACATGTACTCTAGAGAGATGCTCAAATAAGATATAACAATTACAACGAAAAATGAGATAGACAAGTACAAGTAAATGGAATGCTTACAAGTAAAGATATGCTCACAATCAACAATATGCCAAGTAAGATAATGTTAGAATGAATGCAAAACTAGACTATGAATGCAAAATGAGATGCAATTAAAACAACATGCTTCAAAGAGAGAAATGCTAATCCAGTTATGATGAAAAGTACTTTAATCCCAAAATCACAGGATCAATGAAGCATGTAAAATTACTCAATGAAACAAGGCAAGATTAGATAAATGACAATTGGAAGAAGATGTTAAAGAAATAACTCAAATGCCTTTAATGGAAATTGCCTTTAAGGATGTTTCTTCACTTAATGTGTTTTTATGTGTTCAAGTGTAAATAGAGCAAATGAAAATTATGGAATAAAGCACAAGTAATTATTTAAATGATGGAAAATGAGATTGCTAATATAAAAAACACGTTCATCCAAAATACAATTGAGATCAAGACAATAGTTACTCAAATGCACTTTAGATCAAATTATAGAAGTGAAAATTAAACTAAATAGCTATTGAGACCACGAAATAGTTAGATTAAAGAAAAAAAATTATGTGATTCAAACTATTAGCAAATGGTATGAAATATAAACTATGTTGCAGGAAACGACAAAATTAGTGGTGTACCAGTACCAAGGATGGCCTGAAACGCCAAAACAGGCTTGAAATGGGGCTGAAATGCCTCTAGCCGTATCGTACGGCGTTTCACGATTTCGGAACACCGGACGTTACAGCCGACAACATTTTGGCCGCAACAAGCTGAGTTTCGGCAACCGAAAAGCAAAAATAAAATATTTTGGGCCTTTTTCGACCATCTCAAGGAGTGAAAAGAGGGTGTGAGCCCCATCTAACACCAAAACACACTAATAAACCAATTTTTATGTGGTTGTTAGCTAACTTTAATAAAAATATTTGCATGTGGGATTCTCTAGAAGATAAGAATAATAGAATTCTCTAGAAACCCTATGAGCCTCTTCTTTTCTTTAAAAAGGCACTTCATTCACTCTTTATCACACATTGTTTTGCAAGAAGAGCTTCCTATACCAGAAGCAAGGAGTTTATTTGTGTTTTGGAGTGTGGGAAGCAAGAGGGAGGGTGTGGGCAACAAGAGGAAGAGTGTGGGAAGCAGCTAGTTGGGTGAGTTTTTCATTTCCTAATTTTGCATCATTCATGGCTTCTCAATGTTGTGTTTCAAGTGCCCCTAAATTGGGTGAGTTTTCCATTTTGTATTATTGTAATTTTGCAGCATTCATGGCTTCTCAAAGTTGTGTTTCAAGTGCCCTTAAATCCACTCAAGCAAGCAGGCAGCAAGAATATTATCCTCTATAGAAGTATGTTACCAAAGTGAATCAGATGGTTTCCAGTGGTACATGGGAATGGAAGTGCAATTTATGAAAAAATGAAAAGACCTTCAAGGGCTCTTACACAAGAGTGAAGGCTCACATTTTGCATGAAGAGATAAAGGGTATTGAAGTGTGTGCACATACCAAAAATGCAGAGGTGAAGACTAAATTCAAGAAAGAGAGCGATGATGCTCAGAGGTTGAAGGATCAAAAAAGAAAAATCGGCATGGCCACTACCAATCCTCACATGTCTAATAGTGTTGAGCCAAGGATTGTTCAGGAAGCAAGAAAGAGGAGGGCACTAGAATTAGAAGCAAAGTTATCAAAGCCATCAACTCTAATTCAAGACAACAAATTGTTGAAAATGTTTGATAGTCAAGGGAGAGAAGAAGTTGACTCAAGAGTGGCAAGGGCCATCTTTGCTTGTGGCATCCCCTTTAATGTCGTTCGATCCCCATATTGGCAGGATTTGGTGAGAGCAATTAACAAAGCTCCTCAAGGTTACAAGGGCCCAAACTATGAAAAAGTCAGAACAATTTTGCTGAAGAAAGAGAGGCAACTTCTTGATGATGTTCTGAAATCAATTCGTAGCTCATGGGGTAGTACAGAGGTTTCTATTATTTCACATTGTTGGACCGATACAAGACAAAGGACTTTGATTAATGTCATTGCATCATTGCCAAAAGGAGTCATGTTCATCAAAATAGAAGATTGTTCGGCTGAGATAAACAATAGTAATTTCATTGTTGATATTTTAATTTCTGCTATTGAACAAGTAGGGCCAGAAAATGTGGTATAAGTTATCACAGATAATGCACCTATTTGCAAAGTTGCAGGCTTGATTGTTGAGAGTAGATACACTCACATATTTTGGACTCCTTGCATTGTCCACAATTTGAATGTGATTTTAGAAGAGATTGAGGCAAAAACATAATGGATTAAGGAGGTCACAGGGCAGGCTAGGGAGATTATAAAATTCATCACCAACCATCACCAATCTCAAGCAATATATTGAGAATGTTGGTCAAAGCTTTCATTGATGTCAATATGGAATTGTTGGAGATGACAAATATTCTTGTGATAACCATTTCGTGTTGTTTCCCTCTCCTCATGTGATAACCCTTTTGTGTTGTTGCCCTAACGTTATGCAAACCCTAGGAGAAAACCGTAAGCATGAGGCGATGAAAATTCCCTAGCTATATATCCCTATGATGGCAATTCCCTAATCTAATGATGCATGATCTAATGAAGCCCTAGATGCCCATGATCTATCTTGGATAATCTAATGATGCATGATGATGAATCCCTTACCATGAAACCCTTCTACTCATTGATGAAAGCCCTTGTCCTCATATGATGCATGAATAAATGATGATTAGCTATAGGATGCCCTAAGCCCTAAATATCTTGTTAGATGATGATTCCCTAAAGATGCCGTTATCCTAAAAACTTGAAGGCCTAAGTCCATGAGGAAGGAGCCTTTGACATAAAATCCTAATGGCTGCCATGAATAAAATAATGACAGTTTCACAAATGTAATTTTCTTGGTGGTAAAATGACCTCATTTAAGGAAGGACTTGGCATAAGCTCATAGAAGACATTTTTCCCGTTCCAACGAGCTATTACACGCCCTCTAAATCTTCTTAGATTGGGAGAAAATGATTTTTTAAGATAGAATAATATATTTTATCCTAGCCGACCTAAACTGACTTATGTAGGCTTGAAGGTGCATTAAAAAATTTCAGCCGACCTAAACTGACTTTGGCAAACAACTATATATATGAACCTAGGTGCGTTAAAAAATTTCAGTTCAGAAAATTCGGTGAAGAATTGCAGAATTCAGCAAGGAGAAATTTTGGCCTTCTACAGTACTCAGCCCTGTGGTATTTCAGCCTTCCTTTTGAGGCAAATTTCAGCCACTTCAGATCTGTCCCTATTGCAGATTTCAGCCCTTTTTTGAGCAGAATTTTCAGGCCTTATTGTGAATAAGTTACGTCCCTTTCTGAGCACACTTTCCAGAATAGGAACCTAAACCTTTGGAGCAGAATTTCTGAGCAGGAACTTCTGTATTTTTTAGCAGAAGTCTGGGTCACTTTGGAGCAGAAATCTTGGACGTCCTGAAGCTCTGAATTCGGCCATTTTTAGAACAGAAACTTAAGTAGATAATTTTGGCCTTTCAAAGCAGACGTCTAGGCCTTCTTTTAAAGCAACATTCTTGGCATACCTCAGCCCTGAGGTAGGACGGTTTTTAGCCTTAAAAAAGGGAGAATTCAGACCTGTGGAAAGGTTGTGGCAAACTCTATATTTCAGCATCTTGAGAAGTAGTCCTATCATAATCTTGAAGCAACTTCTGTGGGGGAGATTTTGAGTTTGTTTGATCAGTCTATTGAGCAGAAATAAGAGATCTATTGAAGTGACCTTAAGGTAATCTTGAAGAAGACGCCTTTGAAGTCTTGTAGAAGACCTATTGATCACATCTTGGAGCCATCATTGGAAGTTGCCTTTGGAAAACTTATTATGCAGACTTGGGTAGACCCTTGATATGTGTAGCAGACTCTCTTGGAACAAACCTTGTAATACTCTGCAAACAAACTTTGGTAGCAGAACCTTTCTACTTGTTTTGGTTCAGACCTATAGAATGCTTTGACAGATTTGGAGCAGTCCCTGAAGACTACTTGAAAATTGTACAGGAGTAAACATTATTGAGGACATTCTTGGAGGCATTCGTGGAGACTTTGATGAATGATTGAAGAAATCATGGAGTGACCTTGAAGGAAGTTGCTTGGGTATCATGAAGAGTTGTGAAGACACGTTTTGTGATTGATAAAGTTGTCATTGATGAGCTAACCGAGGGCATTGTTGAAGGTGAACTTGAAGATATTGTCAGGGCTTGTTGCAGAAGGCATTGAGGAAGCCTTGAAGAATTGTTAACTTTATCTTGAAGAATTGAAGCATAGTGAAGTCAGTGCTTGGCAAAGTACAGATTGGAGCCTGGGAGATTGAAGATTGGTGTTTTCATCTAGGGTTGGATCCCTAAACCATTATTATACTTGATTCATTGTAAAGAAGAGGATTTAAGTCCTCGTTATATCTAATTAATAAAATCCTTTATTCTATTTGTTCATTTTGTGTTCTAAATATAAGTGATCTTAACTGGTAAAAATAACAATTGAAAAGAAATATTGATTCACCCCCCTCTCAGTATTTCCAACAGAGAATACTCCAAATTGGAGTTGTTGAAATTTTCCAGGACAAGCTATGCCTCAAACTTCATCATGTTGGGTCGCCTTGTTGAAGTAAAAAATGCATTAATGAGTATGATGGTGGGTCCAACTTGGGCTGAGTGGATACAGGGAGATTCAGAGAAGGGAAGTGTGGTGAGGGGGGTGTTGGTTGATGAAGATTTGTGGAGAAAGATTGATTTCTTGCTCAAGTTCACATCACCTGCATTTGATCTTCTCCGAGCTGCAAACACAGAAAAACCTTTCCTAGTAGAGGTTTATGAAGCATGGATACCATGGTTGAAAAAACGGTGGAAATTATTACACGGGAGGCTCCCACTCTTCTTTTTGTGGATTTTGATTTTTCTGAATAGGTCCATTATTGTTACTAGGTGGAATAGCTTCAACACTCCATTCCACACTTTGGCACATGCTCTCAATCCAAAATTTTATGATAAAGAATTCATTGTTGAAAGCATTGGAAAGAGGAAGGCTCCACATAAGGACAAGGAGGTGGCCAACGGAGTGAAGATATCCTTTCAAAGGATATTTCCAGCGTCTTTACAAACTGATATAAGGCAATAATTTACATGTTTTGTTGCTGGATTAGAGGATTTTGCAGACATATCAGCTTTGGATGAGAGGAGGACCATGGACCCAAGTAAGTGGTGGAATTGTCATGGGGCAAGTGGTGTTCATTTGCAAAGTCTTGCCACTCGTATTCTATCACAAGTGGCATGCTCTTCATCAGCAAAACGGAATTGGAGCACCTACAGTTTCATTCATAGTGTGAAGCGCAACAGGTTGGGATCGCAGAAGGCAGAGGACCTTGTAAACGTGCACTCAAACCTATGCCTTGTGTCTCGTAGGGGTGAAGAATATACACGTCAATGTGGAAAAAGTCGAAGTCGGGATTAAATCGGCAAGGGTCCAAAAGTTGAAAAAGTCGGCAAAAAGTCGACAAAATTAAAAAAAATACAAAAATATTCATATTTTGAAAAAATCCTGACTTTTTGGAAAAAAATCCCGATTTTTTGGAAAAAATCCCGATTTATTGGAAAAAATCCCGATTTTTTGGAAAAAATCCCAATTTTTTCAAAAAAAATTTAAAAAATTATTAAAGAAATTACCTCACTCACGATTTTTTGGAAAAAGTCGGGACTTCGAGGATAAAATCCCGACTTTTTCAACTTTCAAAAAATCGGGAAAAAGTCGGCCGATTTTATTGGCGCCTGCAAAAAATCGAGATTTTTTGAAAAAGTCGCGATTTTTTCCCGACTTTTTCCACACTGATACACGTAGACCTCATAGAAAAAGGGATGTGGATGCAGAATGTCCAGATTTAGAGCTCTCTCTTTCTGCTCTTGATATTTGTGCCAATGGTGATGCAAGTGCAACTGGAAGCACTAGTAGAGTTGCATCTTCTACTGAACAAGCATCTTGTTCTATCTTTGTTGATGAGGATGAGGAGTTTTATTAGTAATGATATGTTAATGTAGCCATGAATCTCTGTATTTCATGTTTTATTTCAGTTTTAGCACATATAGCCTCACATATAAAGGCTGATTTTGGAGTCTTGGATGTAAAGCCTCATCTATAAAGGCTAATTTTGGTTATTTGCATCATGTAAACATTTGTTGGAGTTACATAAATTTGGATTTCCTTCTAAAATGTCATTTATATGTCTCATTCTTTCTTTTCTTGCAAAATAATGTGTTACAAATCTATTATTTATTTAATATCGACTATATATATGTGTGTGTGTGTGTGTGTGACATTTCGGCCGTGTTTCCATTTGTTGGGGGTTGCGTTTCGGGCCGTCCATGTTTCAGAAACTTCTAGACGTTTCGGCGTTTCATGCAACTTAGAATCTAAATCTAATATTTAAATGCTATGAATTAGTAAATGCAAAATGAAAGAGTCAGTAATGAGGCCTACTTACTAAGTTAGCAAGTTAGTAGTCAAATAGAGACCCCTTACCAAATTAGAGGGTGGGATACCATGGGATTAATTCCCAAGGAAATTATGATTTTATTAAAATTACAAAGAGAACCCTTTAGAGCCTAGAGCCCAACGAAGCCATCCTCTTCTCTGGAAACAAGCCCTTTATTGGAGCAAAAATTTTCCTTTGGTAGAGAGCATTTGAGGGCCTTTTCCCCTCCTAGCCGTGAGCATTCTGGAAGTTGTCTTCATATTCTAAGAGCAATCATTGATGTTGAGATTTTTTATATTTGGTGTAGCATCAGGTGTGCTCTAGCCCTGAAATTTTGTGGAGGGGCTAGGACACACTTGATCTCCATAACCCAGAAAGTGTTTTGAGAAATTTTAGTTGGTGTTCAAGTTAGTCAAATAATTAATTATTTTAATGGATTTCCTAAGTCTAAACTTAGGAAAATAAAATAATTAAAGTGAATTAATTAACACATGTGCTGAAATTGTCTTAAGTCACATGGATCAAGCAGTATTTTAATCTCAGCCGTTGATGAATGTTGTAATCTCGACCATTGATGAGATGAATGAAAAAGTATAAGAGAAAGGCTTGAAGGTCAGTTGGAGGAGACACACAGTTGTAGAGCTGAGGAATAGATCTGGAATTCTAGGGCAGGTTTGCTAAGAATTTCTGGAGGAATTTCCTACAGCGAGGGGTAGTATTGGCTAAGGGGATGATTTGATCCCAAAGCCAAGAGTGAGTAAGAAGTAGAGGAGCAGCAACAAGGACAACACAGAGAAGCAAAGCAGTAGCTACGCAGGTGTTATGCAGGACAACGCAGAGGCTCCAGGGGGCTGCAGAAGTTACGCAGAGGGTCTCCAGGGCCAACATAAGGCCTGCGTCACCCTTCCAGGGGTTACACAGTCCCTCTCTGGGCAGCGCCGTGGCATTCTGAGGCTAGCAGGGCTAACGTTGGGGCTTCAGGGGCAGCGCATAGGGTTTCTAGGGCCAGATCCGCGCTGAGTTCTATAAATCTCATTTGAGGGTGTGAATCAGTCAGATATTTGGCACTAGAACTTTAGGTTAGCTGCAAATTTGATTTCTTTTATTCTCTGTCACATTTTCCAGATTTGGAACCCAGATTTACTGTACTCGGAATCTACTTAATAATAAACCCCCATATCTACTGCACCATTTTTCCCGCTTTGGGTTTTTCCGGGGACTTATGTCGAAAAATCCATGTGTCACTTTGTTGTATGAGAGTATTATTTAGTAAATGATCTGCATGTGCAGATTGTAGTTGTGTTTATTTCGATATTTTCTTAATCTAATTTCTGAAAATAACTTGTATTAATCTAAATCAAGTAGGAGAAATAAACCAATATATTGCAGTGGAATTTTCACATGGTATCAGAGCGATAGTAAATCAAGCTGAATCTCAAGCAATCAACTGAAGAAATATTTTTCTGCGGGGTGGTAAAGGAAGCAGCAGATCCGGAAAGGGCATCTTGACAGCAGGAGAACGTAAATCTAGAAGAGGACAACGTTGAAGCTGCAGAAGGCCTTCAGGCTTACATAGACCCTTCCCAGGGCAGCGTAAGGACTGCATCACCCAGTCTAGGGTTACGCAGTCCACTTTTGAGCAGCGCTGAGGCTGCATTGGGCCAGTTAGTGAGATGCAGTCTAGTCATTTCTCCAGTTGTGGAAGAATTTCACCAAGATCCGGAAGCAGTGCTTCAGATCTTCAACAGTGTTGGTGGGGTAGAGATTCTGCAGGTGTAGAATTGTGCCTAGCTAAGGCAACAAAGGCGAGAGGAAGATAGTTACTCAGCAGATCTGAGCTAAACAAATCTGAGATTCGATCAGGAGGATCGGAGAGTGTTGTCCGTTTGTGTTTTGGTGGAAGATTTCCCGGAGGGAAATCAGTCTTCAGCAGAAGCAGTTACTAGAGGGTTTCTAGTCACCAAGAAACCTAGATCCAGAGGGAGAAGTATTGTTTCTGTCAGATCTGAGCAAGATGGCTCAATATGGACTAAGGGATCAAGATAGATTGGATGGCATGTCCAACTATGTTATTTGGAAGACCAGAATCCTCTCAATTCTGGATGAGTATGGTCTCAAAGATCATGCAGAGAAGGTTCTTGTTGTACCAATCGATGCAGATCCTCTCAAGAAATATGAAGAAATTCAAGTGCGGACGAAGCGTTTGATCATAGACGGAGTCAAGGACCATGTTATACCTCATATTGCTGGGAAGACTTTAGCAAATGACATGTGGGTAGCCTTGGACACGATGTACCAAGGAGGCTCGGTCCAAAGAAGAATGCTTTTGGAGAACCAGATGCGGTTGTTCCAAATGATGAAGAGTGAAGAGATAGATCCATTTTGTAATATTCCTAATTTGCGACAGCAAATTGGAATGTTCTATTTTGTTTATTTTGGCCACCTATAGTTTGTAAATAAATAAAAAGTGAGTAAAAGGGGTCTAAACTCACTTAAATGAAATAAGACATCCACCTAGTAGCACAACGTTGTGACTTAAGTGGGAGTCAAGGGGGGACCCAACACCACGTGGAGGAGGGGGCCTATGTACACTCTAGAAATTTCTCCAAGCTTCTGTGGAGATAAGGATGAGAATGTGGATAAACACATGTGCTGAAATGTTCTAAGTGACGCAGATCAAGCAGTATTTTAATCTCAGCCGTTGATAAAGCTCCAATATTGGGAGATATTGGAGCTTATTATCAGATCTTGGCATCAGGCCTATATGTTCTTCATGGTATACTGCGCAGTTCTTTCCCCAGATCTGCGTTATTGCTGAGGGAGCAGCGTTCCAAGGGTTTTGGCATCATTTTGGAGTTAGATCTCTAATTGAGGGTGATCCTTGGATTGGCCAACCAATCCAAGTATATTTCTGATCTGATACTGAAGTTTGCTTCAGAAATTCTGAATCATTCTTCAGATCTGCTGCAGTAAAACTCAGATCTGCTCCGGCATTTTCATGTATTGCTGAAATCCACATCCTCATCCTTATCCACATTCTCATCCTTATCTCCACAGAAGCTTGGAGAAACTTCTAGAGTGTACATAGGCCCCCTCCTCCACGTGGTGTTGGGTCCCCCCTTGACTCCCACTTAAGTCACAATGTTGTGCTACTAGGTGGATGTCTTATTTCATTTAAGTGAGTTTAGACCCCTTTTACTCACTTTTTATTTATTTACAAACTATAGGTGGCCAAAATAAACAAAATAGAATATTCCAATTTGCTGTCGCAAATTAGGAATATTACAGTCCCCCCCCGGCAAAATGTTGCTTGCCCTCAAGCAACTGCCTGAACAAGTCTCCTCCTAGAGGATGCTCTCCACCGATAATGAAAAATATGCCTGAGTCCCAGATGCGCCACTGAATCTCCCCTGTACTCTGCATCATCCTGATATGAAGGGATCTCTCAATGCCAGGATCCCAAACTGATCTCTCATGGTACCAGTCAACCAATGAAGACCATGACAACCAATGAAGACCATGACTCCTGCTGTGCTGTATCTGTCACGGTGTAAGCTGTCCCATCGACTGTGTACCAACTCATCTCCTCTCTCCACTCAAGGCATGGAGTCTGGAATATGATGAGGAACATCTCCCTCATGTGGATCCTCCATCTCCAAGCAATCATCCAAACAAAATGAGCCACCTCCCAACAAGGCAACTCCTGAAAATCTCCTTCCACCTCGAGCTCCGGTAATGAAGGTGGGCTGAAAATCTGACCTTGGCAAGCATCATAGCTTACCCCATGTTGTCCTTCTCTCCACTCATGACAAGCGTAGAGTGTATGCTGATCTTGGGCTGCAAAATCATTGCCCTCCAATGGCAAAGTGAAGAACAATCCTCCAGAGAAGGTTCCTCCATAAATGAAGAACAAGCTGGCCCAAAACAATCCATCAATGAAGAATAGGACATGGTCATCATGGAACATCCTAATGAGAAGTTTGCTGAAGGTTTTACATGATGATACATGATGCAAACAATCTCTCACAAGGATACAGCGCAGTCTCGTCCACTGCAACTTCAGAAAATCACATGGCAAGCAATGTACAAGATCCATCACATCTACTAATGGATAGCAAATGGCTGAATATGAAAACAACAAAAGACCAAACACTTGCCCATGGCTATACAATGGATGACTATCAATCTCATGGCCCACCTCAAAAGAGAACACATATGTAGCAGTGGTGGCCATGCCTCCTCCCATGCTCCCATTAGAACATGTAGTGTAGAGAATGTGAGAATTCTTCCCACTCAAAGACACATCCAACTCATGTGTCTCCCTCATAATCAAGCCTCCCATAAAAATCTGATCTATATCAACAAATGGAGACATGATCAGCAGCAAAATGAAGAGAATGTTGAAGGTTTCATGTGGTGCAAGAAGGTACCAACAGCTTCCCAAACAAGTACAACGCAGTTTTACAAGTCGCTGCTTGATGAAAGTACAAGGCAAAATGTTTCTTGTTACATAGTTAATCATGCATGTCTTTATATGATACATGCTATAGTGCCACAAATGAACATACATGTGGTGACAAAACATTTGCCCAAAGCCACCAAAGAGATGGCTGCCTCCATCATGTAGATTGGCCCAATACAACCCATGGAGCAATTTGACAAGCTTGCCCTCTTGTGAAGCAATGCACTGCATAAGAATGGTACGAGTGTGCAAATCAATGAATGTATATACAAACTCCTCACCAAATGCTGGAAGTAAGATGGTACATGGATCCATGAATGAGTTCTGCATAATGTGTTGGCATGCTATGAATAAGATTGAACCATGTGCTACAAGAAGATAATCCTCTTGATGCTTGGAAACCCAAGTCAAGAAGAATATGCCATAGATGTCTCTATCATCATTACCTCCTCTTTGTTCATCAAGTGCGAATATGAAGTGATCCTGGGACCTATGGGTTATATATCCACTATATCTCTGCTGGGCACACTTCATCCATAATGTTCTGCTCCAAGGTGACAACGCTGTGAGCTCATGCAAATAAGCTCCTGTCAATACAAGACTCTGTTCTTTGACATGCTCCTTGTCAAAGACTCCTCTAATAATGCTGCAACAAATGTGGAATACTCCCCAAGATGGAAGTGCTTCCCCATCATCATCAAAGATCAAGGAGATAGTGCCATCTCCTCCTTCTGCAACATTATACAAAGTGTGAGAGCAAATCTGCCCTTGCTCTCCCAAGCAAAGCAACAAGAAATTGTGTTGCCTCCCCATACCTCCATCATACCAATCATGTGATGAAGACACAATGAATGATATGAGTATCATATCAACACCATGCATCCATACTCTATGCTTCTCAATGATGCAAGTATCCAGCCATCTTTCCTCCATCCTCTAACTCTTAGGAAGAGTGTTTGCCAAGAGATGGCCAAACTCTTTCAAGAGTAACCAGCGCAGCCAAGCCTCTTGCTGCCTGGTATCATAGATCTGCAGGTAGCCTCCTAGCTCCTTGCTCATCAACCACATCCACTCAATCACTTGTGGATGCCTCCTTCTTCTCCTCATCCTGGTACTCCTCCCATGAGGGCTACCATCCTCCCAAATCAAATTACTGATTTTTCACTTCATGGGATTTTGAAATATAAACTTCTCAAGGATCAATGAGACCCTATCAAGAATCAAATAGGTGGTAGGCAAAAACCTCCCATCATGATGTGTATGGCTCAAGGGATGTCCAACACAAGCATGAGAGATGTTATCCATCCTAAGATGTCCTCCATCTTCTACCTGCTCTTGTGAGAAGGGAAGAAAGTCATTGCACCCCATGGTGTTTCGAAGTGCATCTCCAGTGAGATCTCTCCTTGAGATCTCCCTTTCATCCATAGTCTTCCAAAACCAATGAGGTCTTGGATCTGAAAGTAGAAGTTCCTCTTTGAGCTGAGAAGAGCTCATTGAGAAAGTGTCATCTTGAAGGGAGAAAAGGTTTCTTACTCCAAGATGTCTACCATCAACCTTCAAGTCTTCAAACCCCAATCTCCAATGTGATGTACAATCCAACAATGGCTCATGAGAATGAGTGTTTGATTCCTTCTTGAGTGTTTCCATGTTGTACAGCGCAGTGCAACCAAGCTGCTCTATAGTAGCACTGAGATTTGACCCTTGGTCCTGCAAAAGTAGATCTCCACATTGATCAAAAGAATTTGCTGCAACAATGGAATGTGGAAATCTTTTCATGCCTTGATGTGCATTTGGAACTTCTTGTCTGCCCCAATTGTTGATGCATGTGGCTGCTCCTCCCTGAGTGTGACAGCGTTTTCACAAGCATCCTCAAGAGGTGATGTGATCTCTTCTTCTCGATTAGAATTGGAAGCACATGGTACTTCCTCTTCTTTTTCTTCAACCTTCTTGACCTCCTCAACAGTGGATGCATCTTTTCTGGATCTGAAAAAGAATAAACTATCCTTTTTCACCGTTCTGGTCCTCTTGGGCTTACACTCACAAGGAATAGTGGATCCCTCATGCATGGGAAGAGTTGATCTCCCAGTAGTACGCTGCAAATTTGAACTCTGTATGCTAGAAACTCCATCCTCTCTGAGCTGACAGTAATCTTTAAAGGGAAAAATTGCTTTGAAGTCTTCCCCCATGGACTTCCATTCTCGGAAATAGTCTCCAAAGGGTACATGACCACGCTGCCTCGGTACTTCAGGTAATAATTTAGGCATTGTGATACTCATATTTTCCACAGATAGCTAGCTCCACATGCTGAGCCAGAACTATGCTTTGATACCACTGTAATATCCCAAAAATGGATTCTTCAGCAGATCATGCCTGAAAAATGCATTATTCAGTTATGATGGCTTCATATATCATATAATATGTCTGAAAAATGCTCAGAAACCAAAATAAATAACAGCATAAACCTTTACTCAGCTTTTAAGGGCAAAAAGGCGGGGAAAAGTGAGGATTTTGGCCCTAAAATGAGTGTATAAGGAAATATGCGTAAAATTAAGTCTCAAGGTTTTGGGATATGTTAGAATAGGTCAATCAGGACTTCCATGTCGAATCTCAGCTCAAACAAAGGCGTTTTTCTAAGTTAAACAGTTCCTCCTTCCCGATTAGTCAATAAAAACCCTGATTTCCCAAGACTTTGAATATGAAGAAATTTTCTGAAGCAAGGGCAGCGTATTTTCTGAAGGAATATGATGTATAACACTATAAATAATGAGAGAATGATTTTATAACAAGGCATATGCTTTCGGCAAGGTTAAACAACGATTTTATGAAAAACCCCTCGAAGATAGAGGTCGTCAAGACAAAGATTGATCCGGGAAACCCTTCGACATTTTTCTCCGGGAGGTGACTTATATTTATTATATTATAGATCTAGCGATAAATACATGAAAAGCAGAGATCTATAATGAATTATAATGCCAAAGGGCTCTTTATTACTTCCTTGGGGATTTATTATCATGAAAATGCGGACGGTCTGAGTTTTACTGCAGCAGATCTGAAGAATGATTCAGAATTTCTGAAGCAAACTTCAGTATCAGATCAGAAATATACTTGGATTGGTTGGCCAATCCAAGGATCACCCTCAATCAGAGATCTAACTCCAAAATGACGCCAAAACCCTTGGAACACTGCTCCCTCAGCAATAACGTAGATCTGGGGAAAGAACTGCGCAGTATACCATGAAGAACATATAGGCCTGATGCCAAGATCTGATAATAAGCTCCAATATCTCCCAATCTGATCCTCCAAAGGAGAGAGAGGCTCTCCCTCTGAAAAACAAGAGAAGGAGTTGGTGTCGTAAAGTCACCACAGCAACACCCTACAACACAGTATTACGCCGCTGCAGCAATAACGCTGTCCTGGAGGATGATGCTAAGAAAATAACCTTGCCGAGCAGGCACTCGAAGTCCCCTGAGGCTAAGGGTGAGTTCTCTGCACGGAGACACTCGATGCACTAAACAGTGCAGCAGACGGGCTAAACAGCCAGCGTGCCAAAGAAAGACAAATGTCTCACTCAATAATCAATAATCCAAGAATCCAAGCATGTCCCAAATGAGGAGGATCCTCCATCTTTTATAGTGTCGGTTTCCCTCCAAAACCCAACGTAGTCTCTCTCTCTCCTCCACATCCTCATCCTTATCCACATTCTCATCCTTATCTCCACAGAAGCTTGGAGAAACTTCTAGAGTGTACATAGGCCCCCTCCTCCACGTGGTCTTGGGTCCCCCCTTGACTCCCACTTAAGTCACAACGTTGTGCTACTAGGTGGATGTCTTATTTCATTTAAGTGAGTTTAGACCCCTTTTACTCACTTTTTATTTATTTACAAACTATAGGTGGCCAAAATAAACAAAATAGAATATTCCAATTTGCTGTCGCAAATTAGGAATATTACACATCTGCATTGCAACTCTGTTGTAGCTGCCACTGCAACATCTGCAATTGTCTCTCATCTGTTTTTGCTGCAACTGAGAGATGTCCAACATAATGAACCAACTGTGTTCAGTCTGATGCATCTGTCACCAGAGTCCTGACTACTGCTAGTCCCTGCGCTGACATTGAAGCCTCTGCGCTGCTGCTAACTCTGCACTGTGCCAGCTGCACTGCTGCCAAGTCTGCTCTGCGCTGCTCAATCTCTAACCGCTACTAGCTTGTGTATCTGTCACTCTAGCACCTAACTACACCAAATGTCATTGGTCCATCCTACTACTGCTGTTATGGGCTCCCATAGAAAGGTATTGATCCAAGAGGTGGACTCCTCAAGGATCCTGCTCATCTGTAGCTATCTGGGGCTACGAAACCATCACCCCACCTCACCCCTGGAGGTATATCAATGATCATGGCAAACTCTTGCTCCAGTCTAGAGGACAACCTGTCTATCTCAGCGGATGCAGCCTGATGATCCTGCCTCTCCTCTTTGTCCCTCTTCTTGAGAGGACACTAGGTGCAGTAGTGACGTTCACCACATCTGAAGCATTTCACCTTGGATACGTCCTTCTTTATTTTGCATCACTCGTGCTGCCCCTTTGATGTAAGGGCTGCATTCTCCTCCTCCTTTACTTCCTTCGTCCCACTGCTAATGTTGCCACTGATGCTTCCCTTCACCAAGTCTTGCCTCATCTCCTGTTGCTGTAGATATGCCCACATTCTGTCCCAATCTGGAAAGTTTTCTCTGCCCATGATACTCTGGATGTATACTTGCCACTCTTCGGAAACACTATTTAGGGAAAATTGTACAAACTCTCTAGGTTGGGGTGTTGACTCAATTGCAGACAACTGATCTTGGACTTCCTGAAGTTTTGTAAGGAAGGGGTCTATACGCTCCCCTTTCTGCATCTTGCTACACCTCAGCTTCTCCTCCAAATACATCTTCCGCTGCTTGGAAGATCCCTAGTATAACGTAGCAAGGGCATCCCACATCTGCTTGGCAATGTCCTTGCCAACTGTGTGTGATACTACGTGATATCGAACTCCATCGAGAATCCACCTGTTTTCTTTCGCCATATTTTTTTTGTAGGCCTTCAGATGATTTGGGTCTGTGGGCACAACTACCACTGAACTGATATAGGTCTTGAGATCATATTCGTCTAGAAGGCATGAAATCCTGGCCTTCTGGATCACATGGTTTGCTGAACCGTCCAACCGGTCCTGATCTCTCAACCCTACTGATGCCATCTCACCAAAAATGTCGAACTCTAACTCTTCTCCTCTGCGCAGTTGCTGATTGGCTCTATGCACTCCCTGTTGGAGATGGAAAATCTACTCATGGCTATTGTTGTTCTGCATGGACAATTTGAACTTCTTGGCTAGAAGTTCCTTGAGGAAGGAATTCCCTCAGTGTGTGCTCTTCTTCTCTTCTGACATTATTTTGCTCTAGCAAACTGTTGCAGAATAATTGTGTCCCAGTTGAAGATCTGCTCCAAAAGAAAACGCTGCTTCTCCCTCTGCCTTTGGCAATCTTCGATCTAGAAATTTTATTCTCTGTTGACTTACTCAGAGAAAATTTTTTTTTTTCAAAAATTTGCCCTGCTGGCTAATGGATTGCGCAACCTTCTAGGGTTTTGAGTAGCTCCTTACGGAGTGCCTCAAAGCTCCCTCTTTCCTTCTGCAACTGAGCTCTTCCCGCTTCTCCTGCGCTCTGATACCATGTGAAAATTCCACAAATTGGAATCCTACTACAACAACTGATTATATTTCTTCTATCTGTTAATTTACTGAAAAAATTATTTACTTGTTGATAACTTCTGGAGAACTGTGTATTTTGTTGGAAACACCCGACGTTTCGGGTGAACACTTCACCCATCTTCGGGGCAAGAAGCTAAACTGTTGATAGGAAGAGTGCTTGACCAAGAAAAAAATATATAAAGAACGGTGAAAAATTAGCCGTTACAAATTTTAGCCATTTGAGAAATTTAACTAAATCAATTAAAATAGAAAAATAAATACTGTGTTATTATTGGAGTTATTTAAGGATTGTAAGTTATGCTAAAACTTATTAAAAATTTTAAAAAGAAAGAGGTAAATTAAAACAATGGATCAAAACTAGGCGTTGAAGTTTAAAGAGTTCTTATTTTATATTAGTATAAATTTTGAATTAAAATTAATATGAGGAAATAGATTTCATAAATTGGATTTGAAAATTGTATAGGCTTCAAATAGAAAATTAAATAAAATGTTAATTATTGGAGTTAACTAATAATCGTTAAAAGAAAATTTTAATTATAGGATTAAAAGATTAGTCAAGAATTATTATTTGATCAACTCTCAAAAGGAAGAAAAACCTTAAATATTGAAATTTGGAAACAATAATGTTAATATGCATTTTTGGATTAAAATGGGAAATTGATGTGAATAACTCATAGAATTCAATTTCCCATTTTAATCCAAAAATGCATATTAACATTATTGTTTCCAAATTTCATTATTTAAGCCTTTTTTTTCTTTTGAAAGTTGATCAAATAATAATTCTTGACTAATCTTTTAATCCTATAAATAATTTTTTCTTTAACAATTATTGGTTAATCCCAATAATTAACATTTTATTTAATTTTCTATTTGAAACCTATACAATTTTCAAATCCAATTTATGAAATCTATTTCCTCATATTAATTTTAATTCAAAATTCATACTAATATAAAATAAGAACTCTTAAAACTTCAACGTCTAATTCCCCTCCACCCCACCCCCCCTCCCCCCCGCCTTTTTTGGAATTTTGATCCACCATTTTAATTTACCTCTTTCTTTTTAAATTTTTTAATAAGTTTTAATATAACTTACAATACAATATTTATTTTTCTAATTTAATTGATTTAGTCAAATTTCTCAAACGGCTAATTTTTCACCATTCTTTATATATTTTTTCTTGGTCAAGCACTCTTCCTATCAACAGTTTAGCTTCTTTCCCCTGAAGATGGGTGAAGTGTTCAACCGAAACGTCGGGCGTTTCAAACAAAATACACAGGTGTCCAGAAGTTATCAAAAAGATTATGTTACTGATTGTGGAAATATTCATGCCAAAATTATTTATTGTTTACTGCGGTAAATATTGAAATCAATACGCTGCAACCTTCACAAAATAAATAAAGCAGAATAAATACATTGCAGGAAAGATAGATGCACACACACACACACACAATAACAACATTATTTTTGGACTAAGTCCCCGAAAAAAACCTAATGCAAGAAAACCGGTGCTGCAACTAAGGGTTTGTATATTATTTAGTAGTAAATCTAAGTACAAATCTATGGTTGCCCAAAATGACAAACCATACAGAGGAAAAATCTAACAAAAAGTTAGTGAGAAAATTCTCACTCTGCCACTGGCGATCCAACACTGATCGAGACTCAAGATGAGCTGTTATGCACTATCTCTCCACAGTCACTGCATCAGCCTACGCAGTACTGCCTCCCACAGCTAGGAACAATGTTTCTCTCTCTAACTGATCAACTACTGTCTAGAAACTGGACTTCGAAAACTCTCTCCGGATTCTGGCACTGAATCACCTCTGCTTCCCAGCAAAAATACGGATCTCCTCTGAAGCACTGCGCTGCCTCTCTGATTTGCACTCACCGGATCTGGAAAGGCTTCCTCCGGCCTTACTATCCCTCCCCCTCTCTCACTTCAACGAGCTCACTAGCTCTCTCTCTAGCGACTCAGCACTGCTACTCAGAAAATTGATCTGCAAGTGAATTCGATCTCTGCAAGTGTGTACTCCAAGTGCCTATCGAGTTCTTCTTATAATTTCTCGTTGAGACTTCAACAACCATGATTAAAACTTAATCGATGGCTAAGATTAACTAAGACTCGATCCACGTCTTTTTCTAGAAGATTCGCACATGACTTAATTAATACCTTTTAATTAATCATATTTCCTAAGTTTAGACTTAGGAAATATATAAAAATGATTAATTATTTTAATCAAGCCATCTCTAGGTGGAATTTCGCCAAACGAATTCTGGGTCTTGGAGAATGCATGTGTCTTAGCCTCTCTGCAAAATCTCAAGGCTAGAGCACATATGATGCTACAAAAATCAACACTTGATAGTAACATTCCCCATACATCAGGCACATCAATGAAAACTACATCCATTAGCACCGAAATGTCCTTATTAACAACTATAGATACCTTAAAGTCTTTAATAAAACCATATACGGGAATCGTCCTAGAATCAAAACCACACACATTCTTATATGGCCTAGGTATTTCCAATTCCAATCGATGCATGACTTTCAATGGCATGACATTAGAAGAAGCTCCCGAGTCAAGCATGCAATTATGAAGTATAAGCATATTGATCACAAGGGACAATAAGAATGGTTCATGACCCCCATTTCCTTGGTCAAAGTTCATATTTTGTAATATAGCATGAGGATCATTAGGCTCATCATCGAGGCCTGAAGTGTTGAAATTTGGGTAGCTTGGAAGGGATTTCCAAGTGGAGAAAACCCACCAAAAAGGAGGTTGTTCAACAATTTACCCAAAGTTGGGGTTTTGGACCCAAAGTTGTGGGTTTGGGACGTAAGTTAACTAATATTATATTCTAATGAATTACTAAATGGTTGGATGGGAAAAACCCTAAAGGACCAAGGGTTCCCTAAATAACCTAAGAAAAAAGTATAAATAAGGAGCCATAGGAGCGGCCATTACAAGTGTGATGGACTACACTTGTGCAAGGTGAAAATCCCTAGAAGAGGGCGCAGATCTAAGAGAGTTTCCGTAGCTGAAAGGAGAAGGTTGTCTAGTGCAAGCCCCAACTAGCTAGGAGGGAGACTAAAGTTTGTTTGACAAGGAATGCGAGTCAACTGGAAGGGTCGAGTAGGCAGAGAGTCTGGGTGTGAAAGGTTGAGGCCTAGATCCAAGGCGAAGGCTGGTCCTAGTGAATCGTTGTGGAATAGAAGGCCTAGTTAAGGCCAAAAGAAGTTTTGTGCCGAGTTTTGCGGATGGAAGGGTTGGTTTTCCCTAGATGTAGGCAAAAAGTTCTGTAATTAGGGTACAGGAAATATATGAGGAGTTTTATGGTTGGATGCAAAATTAGAAGCCTTGGTAAGGCCAACCAAGTGAGCTAAGGAAGGGTCATTAATGCTCGGAGAGCTATTGAAGACAAACCAAGGGTCTAAGGGGTTGGATTGTGGTTGGATAAGTGGGTTGTAGGTCCTAGTTAAGGCTGCAACCTAAGTAATGTTGATTTTTTGGGTAGCATCGAATGTGCTCTAGCTCCAAAATTTTGTGGAGGGGCTAGAACACATGAGATCTCCAAGACTTAGAAATTGTTTGAATAAATTCCACCCGTAGTGAAAGTTATTCAAATAATTAATTATTTTTAATGGAGCCTAAGTCAAAACTTAGTGAATTAAAATAATTAAAGTGAATTAATTTAACATGTGGGTGAGAAGCTTCTAAGTAATGAGGATCAAGTCTAATTTAATCTTAGCCGTTGATTAAGGGTTAGCTCACCAGCGTTGATTTCTCAATAGGAAAAGTATAAAGGAGGCTTGAAGGTCAGTCGGAGAACACACATAGTGGATGAATCTAGAGATCAAATTTTTTTGACGGAGCAGTGCTCGGACGAAGATAAGATCTAAGTGATTCAGTTGCAGCAAGGGGCAGAAGCAGTTATTGGTTGGAGGACCAAGAGTACATAGCAGATCAAGGGCAGCAGAGACAACATAGGAAGCAACGTAACCACCAGGAGAGGTGATGCCATCCCCAGAGAAGGTGACGCAGGCAGCGCAGAGCTTCTGAGAGACAGTTCGAGATTTAACTGGAGATCAAGGTTTCTGAGCAGGGACGGCTGAAATCGATTTTCTGAGAGGTAGATCAGTGCAAAGAGGAGGTGACGCAGACTTCAGCAGTCCCCATGCAGGCATATGCATCTACTGCCCATAGGCAGCGCAGAGGGAGCTGGGGTTTTTCCAGTTTAGATCTTGGATCAACCAGGACTTGCAGTGTGAGATAAAAATCACTATTTTATCTGTCTGCCGAGGATTTTCTCTATTGGGTGAGCCGGATTTTGGCACCCTAGTTGTACTCAAAATATTGTTGCTTAATAATACAAACCCTCAGATCTACTGCACTGAATTCCCACATTGGGTTTTTCCAAGGACAATTGTCCAAACATAAGTGTGTCCTTAGTGTGATTGCTTTATTTATTTTTCAGTACTTGATCTGTATATCAGTGTAGGTTGCTTACTATTTGCATTTGTAGTTTTTTGAAGTATTCAGAAAATAACTTGTTAAATGGAAAATACAAGTAGGTAATGCAAATCAGTTAATTGCAGTAGGATTTCTGTATGTTTAGATTCAGAAATTTTCACATGGTATCAGAGCGATTGCAGATCAAGAAGGACTGAAGCCATCAGCGAAAGGACAGAAGAAAAGTCTGCAGCGGGAAAGTAGATGTCCCGAGAGACAGCGCAGTCCTAGACCAGAGAGGCAGAGGAAGGGTAACGCAATCACCTGGGAAGGCTCACACAGAGCCTGCGTCAGCCTGCTAGGGTGACACTGTAGCTGCAGAAGGCAGCACAGTGCTTCTTGGGTCAGCGTAGAGGCTGTTGAGTCTCAAATTTCTGGATTGCCGTGGCTGGAGGTGCAGTATGTTTTCTTTTGGAATTGTTGGTGGGGCATCGATTCTGTTGGTGCAAAGCAATGTTTAGTGGGGCAGAAGCAAAGTAGAGGGAAGAAATTCCTCAGAAGATTTCTTGCCAAGAAGTCTAGATCTAATGCTAAGAAGCAGCAAAGAAAGATCAGAGAGGAGTGTTTCGACATCTGTTGGCAGAAGAATTTCCGTGAAGGAAATTCAGAGTGAGCTTGTTCCTTAGAGGGTTTCTAGTGCCAAAGAAATCCAGATCCGAGTTTTGCTGGGGTTGCAGTGGAAGAGGGAGAAAGGAACATGTTCGACACTTAGTTGAGCAAAGATGGCCGTGAATAGACCGAGGGATCAGGACAGGTTGGATGGAGCATCCAACTTTGTCATCTGGAAGGCAGGATCCTGGCAATTTTAGATGAACATCGCATCAAGGATCATGCCTTGAACACTATTGTTGTTCCGGTTGATGTTGATCCTCTAAAGAAGTACGAGGTGTTGAGATTGTGTATTGGGGTAGCATCGGGTGTGCTCTAGCCCTGAAACTTTGTGTAGGGGCTAAGAAACACATCACCTCCAAAACCTAGAAAGCGTTTGGAGAAATCTCATCTGGTGTTGAAGTTATTCAAATAATTGATTTTTTTAATGAGGACCCTAAGTCTAAACCTAGGAAATTAGAAAAATTAAAGTGAATTAATTAAACACATGTGCTGAAATGTTCTAAGTGACGCAGATCAAGCAGTCTTTTAATCTCAGTTGTTGATAAGAGATTAAATCATGACCGTTGATGTGTTCAATGAAAAAGTATAAGAAAGGCTTGAGGGTTAGTTGGAGACACACACACGGAGGCAGAGCTGAGAGACTGAGCTGGAATTCTAGGGCGGGTTTGCTAAGAATTTCCAAAAGAGTTTTCTGCAGCGAGGGGTAGTATTGGCAGAGGGGATGATCTGATCCTGGAGCCAAGAGTCAGCAAGAGGCAGAGGAGCAGCATTCAAGAGCAACACAAAGAAGCAAGGGCAGTAGTAGCAGCTGCGTAGCATAGAGGCTTCAGCCGCTACGCAGGCCTAGGAGAGGTAGCGCTGCAGTTTCAGAAGGCCACCATGTTTACGCAGAGGCTTTCAGAGGCAGCATAAGGACTGCATCACCCAGTCTGGGGTTACGCAGTCCCCTTTTGAGCAGCGCAGGGTCACGCAGAGCCTAGCAGGGCTGACGCTGAGGCTTCAGGGGTAGCACTGGGGTTTCTAAGGCCAAAAATTCGCTGAGTCTTGTAAATCCCGTTTGAGGGTGTGGATCCGTTAAACTTTTGGTCTCAGAACAACAGGTATTGCTGCAGATCTATTATTCTCTGTTGGATTAACCAGTCGAGTGCCTAGATTTGTTGTACTCAGATTCTACATAATAATAATAAACCCTCATATCTGTTGCACCGGCTTTCCCGCCTTGGGTTTTTCCGGGGACATTTGTATGAAAAATCTGTGTGTCACTTTGTTGAATGAGTGTATTATTTAGTAAATAATCTGTATATGTGTAGGCTGTTAGTTGTGTTTACTTCGATATTTTCTGAATATTTTCTGGAAATAACTTGTATAATTTAATCACAAGTAGGAGAACTAAACCAAGATACTACAATAGGATTTCTGCATTAATGTATTCAGAAATTTTCACATGGTATCAGAGTGATCGCACATCAAGCTGAATCTCTAGCAAATCAGCTGAAGAATATTTTTCTGCAGGGTAGCAGCAGAAGCAGCAGAGATCCAGAAAGGGCAGCTCAGTAGCAGGAGCACGCATACCCAAAGAGGGGCAGCGCTACAGCTTCAAAAAGCCGTCAGGCTTACGCAAAGGCTATCCAAGCCAGCGTAAGGACTGTGTCACCCAGTCTGGGGTGACGCAGTCCACTTCTGAGCAACGCAAAGGCTGTGCTGGGTCAGTCTTCTCATTTAGAGGCCAGCCAGAGGGACGCAGTCCAATCTTCTTGCCTGTTTCCCGAGATCCGGAAGCAGTGCTTCAGTTCTTTAGCAGTGCTGGTGTGGTGGAGATTCTGCCGGTGTAGAATTGTGCCTAGCTAAGTCAACAAAGACCGGGAGAAAGACAGTCACTCCGCTGATCTGAGCCAAACAGATCTGAGATTCGATCAGGAAGATCAGAGAGAACTGTCTGATTCTTTTGGCTGAAGATTTCCGAGAGGGAAATCATTTTTCAGAAGGAGCAGTTTCTAGAGGGTTTCTAGTCACCAAGAAACCCAGATCCAGTGTTTCTGTGTTACTGCAGAAAGAGGGAGAAGAGTACTGATTTCGTCAGATTTAAGGTAGATGGCTTCTCTTGGGCTGAGAGATCAAGACAGTTTGGACGGTGTGTCCAAATTTGTCATCTGGAGGGCCAGGATTCTATCAGTCTTGGATGAGTACAACTTCAAGAACCATGCAGAGAATGTCCTAGCTGAGCCTATAGATCCTGATCCTCTTAAGAAATTAAATGAAAATCATGCGCGGGCTAAGCGTTTGATTATGGACGGAGTAAAGGATCATGTCGTTCCACACATTTCCGGGAATAAGACGGCAAATGAGATGTGGACCGCTTTGGAGGCTATGTATCAAGGAAGCTTCGTTCAACGAAAAATGCTTCTAGATAATCAGATGAGGCTATTCGAAATGTAGAAGAGTGAGGAGGTGGATCGCTTCCTTTTCCTTTTACAAACTATCCGGGATCAACTGATTGCCATGGGTGTGCCTCCGGATGAAGGGCTCTTGGTAAGGATTGCCCTGAAAGCAGTCACCAAGGAATGGGAAACGTTTGTCCAAAGCATATTGGGCAGGGCAACGTTACAATCCTGGGCGGACATGTGGGAAATCCTCTGTCAAGAAGAGATCAGGAGGATCACCAAGAGGCAGAACAACAGCAACGAAACTGTCAGAGTAAAGAAAGAAGAGGAAGATGATGCAGCCCTTGCATCGAAGGAACGAAGACAGCAAGGGAAGAAGAGGGACCTATCCAAGGTCTGGTGCTTTAACTGTGGCGAACTTGGACACTTCGCCAGTGCTTTTCCTAAGAAGAAGGACAAAGGAGCTTCTTATTCGAAGGCTTCAGCAGCAAAGGACGATGGGAGTAAAGATGACGTAGCCATGAGTGCTCATGAGCCACGTAAGTGGGGTGACATGGATCTGTAGAGGAGCTACAGATCAAAATGGCAGGATCCTTGAGTCAACCCTACTCTTGGATGACATACGAGCTACAGGAGCCTGAAGACGGTAGCGGGACAAGTAGATGGATGCAGGAGATCACAGCTAAGCGGAGGGTAGTGCTGAGATGTTGTAGAGGGAGTAGTGTAGTGTAGAGGTAGCAACAACGCAGAGGCTGATGGGACTTCAACAGCGCAAAGAGGCAGTGCTCACGCAGTGCAAAGATGTAGTAGCGCAGTGGCTTCAGGAGGACAGCGTAAAGTAGCAACCAAGGGAGTTTCAGTGATGGGATGCAGCCTGACTTGTCTGTCAACGTTTGGGCAGGAGTCTTTCAGTTGCTTACTTCTCGGCAACTGAGTTGCAGTGCAGCAGTTAGCAATCGTAGTGTTATGGGCAGCATGATGCAACAATTTGAGAGAAGCTGCATTACAGATGTGGCAGTGACATGGGCAGCAGTACCGAGAGCAGCAACGCAGTGGATGGAGGGCAGCAGGCCAAGTATCAGCAACGCAAAGACCAATGCCAACATCTAGTGATACATGGTGTGGATGTATTGCTAGAGCACACTCCGTGCTAAGAGAGAGTGTTGAGATTTTGTGTATTGGGGTAGCATCGAGTGTGCTCTAGAACTGAAACTTTGTGGAGGGGTTAAGAAACACATCACCTCCAAAACCTAGAAAGCGTTTGGAGAAATTTCATCTGGTGTTGAATTTATTCAAATAATTAATTTTTTTAATGAGGACCCAAGTCTAAACTTACGAAATTAGAAAAATCAAAGTGAATTAATTAAACACATGTGCTGAAATGTTCTAAGTGACACGGTTCAAGCAGTCTTTTAATCTCCGCCTTTGATAAGAGATTTAATCACGACCGTTGATATGTTCAATGAAAAAGTATACGAGAAAGGCTTGAGGGTCAGTTGGAGACACACACACGGAGGCAGAGCTGAGAGACTGAGCCGAAATTCTAGGGCGGGTTTGCTAAGAATTTGCAGAAGAGTTTTCTGCAGTGAGGGGTAGTATTCGTTGAGGGGATGATCTGATCCCGGAGCCAAGAGTCAGCAAGAGGCAGAGGAGCAGCATTCAGGAGCAGCGCAGAGAAGCAAGGGCAACAACAACAACTACGCAGCAGTTGTGCAGTGCAAAGGCTTCAGCTATTACGCAGGCCCAGGAGGGGCAGCGCTGCAGCTTCAAGAGGCTACCAGGGTTACGCAGAGGCCTCAAAGGCAGCGTAAGGATTGCGTCACCCAGTTTGAGGTTACACAGTCCCCTTCTGAGTAGCGCAAGGGCAAGCAGAGCCTAGCAGGGCTGACGCTGAGGCTTCAAGGGCAGTGTTGGGGTTTCTAGGGCTAGAAATTAGCTGTCTTGTAAATCCAGTTTGAGGGTGTGGATTAGTTAAACTTTTGGTCTCAAAACAGCAGGTATTGCTGCAGATCTATTATTTTCTCTATCGATTTAACCAGTTGGGTGCCCAGATTTGTTGTACCTAGATTCTACATTATAATAATAAACCCTCATATCTGCTACAACGGTTTTCCCGCATTGGGTTTTTCCGTGGACATTTGTTCGAAAAATCTATATGTCACTTTGTTGAATGAGCATATTATTCAATAAATGATCTATATATGTGTAGGCTGTTAGTTGTGTTTACTTCGGTATTTTCTGAATATTTTCTGGAAATAACTTGTATAATTTAATCACAAGTAGGAGAACTAAACCAAGATACTACAATAGGGTTTCTGCATTAATGTATTCATAAATTTTCACACGAGGAGGCTCAGGTAAAAGAAAAATGAATGATCATGGACGGAGTCAAGGATCATGTGATGCCACATATTGCTGAGAAGAACACAGTAAGGTAAATGTGGGAGGCCTTGACCACTATGTACCAGGGATCGTCCGTCCAACGGAAGATGTTGCTTGAGAACAAACTGAGATTATTTCAGATGCAGAAGGGAGAAGAGATCGATCCCTTCCTCATTAGGTTGCAAGGGATCCAAGATCAACTAGCTTCCATAGGGGCTACACCAGATGGTGGATTTATGGTCAGGATTGCCTTGCATGCAGTCACTAAAGACTGGGAGACTTTTGTCCAAAGTATTTTGGGCAGGGCCTCTCTTCCAAGCTGGGAAGAGATGTGGGCAGCACTTCAACAATAAGAGATCAGACGGTGGACCAAGGTGGGAAGCATCAACAAAGGGATCAAATTCAAGAAGGAGGAAGAGGAAGATGCGTCTCTCGCATCTAAGGGACAACAAGGGCAGCAGAGAAGGAAGAAGAAGGACCTCTCGAAGGTCAGATGCTTTAGATGTGGGGATTGAGACATTTCGCCACGCAGTGCCCTCTGAAGAAGAAGGGAAAGGAGGAATATGACTCGAAGGCTGCTCCAGCTCAGGCTGATGAGGATGATGATGATGGATGTGCCATGAGTGCTCATGCACCTAAGAAGTGGGGCGACATGGAGTTGTAGATCAGCTACAACGAGGGGCAGGATCCTTGAGGTGCCCAAACTCTTGGATCTCATACGGCTACGGGAGCCCTTAATGACAGTAGCAGAATGACGGGAGTCAGTTAGTGCGAGGGATGATGGAGCGACAGTGGCAGAGCTAGCACCAAAGTCTGAAGCAACGCAGAGCAGAGGTAGCAGCAGCAGTGCAGTGCATAGTGGTGCAACGTAGTGCAAAGTAGCAGCATCAGAGGGTCAACGCAGATTAGCAACAGAGGTAGTTCCAGATCGAGGTGCATCCAAACTGACTAGTATGTCAGTTTTTGGGATCAAGTTGCAGTGCAACAGTTAGAAGTGGCAGTGCTATGGGCACCATGATGTAGCATTTTGAGAGGGAGTTGCAGTACTCATGAGCAGCAGTACAAATAGCAGCAACGCAGTGGATGAAGGGCAACATGACGAGCATCAGCAGTGCAGAGGACTGATGTCGTGGATCAAAGTGATGCTTCTGGTGAGAAGTGTTACTAGAGCACATTCCTCGCTAAGAGGGAGTGTTTAATTTTTGGGTACATCAGATGTGCTCTAGCTTCAAAATTTTGTGGAGGCGCTAGAACACATGAGATCTCCAAGACCCAAAAATCGTTTGAAGAAATTCAACCAGGAGTGAAAGTTATTCAAATAATTAATTATTTTTAATGGAGCCTAAGTCCAAACTTAGGGAATTAAAATAATTAAAGTGAGTTAATTTAACATGTGGGTGAGAAGCTTCTAAGTAACAAGGATCAAGTCTAATTTTATCTTAGCCGTTGATTAAGGATTAGATCATGATCGTTGATTTCTCAACAGGAAAAGTATAAGGGAAGGCTTGAGGGTCAGTTGGAGAAAACACACAGTGGATGAATCTAGAGATCGAATTCTTCTGACGGAGCAGTGCTCAGATGAAGATAATATCCAAGTGATTCAGTTGCAGCGAGGGGCAGAAGCATTTATTGGTCGGAGGACCAAGAGTACATAGCAGAGCAAGGGCAACAGAGATAGCAGAGGAAGTAGCGTAGCCACCAGGAGAGGTGATGCATTCCCTAGAGAGGGTGATGCAAGCCCACGCAGGGCTCACGCAGGGGCATCGCAGAGATTCCGAGAGACAGTCAGAGATTTAGCTGGAGATCGGGGTTTCTGAGCCGGAAGGGCTAAAAGTCGATTTTTAGAGAGGAAGATCAGCGCAGAGAGGAGGTGACAGAGACTTCAGTAGTCCCCACGCAGGCCTACGCATCTACTACCTAGAGGCAGAGCAGAGGGAGTTGGGGTTTCACCAGTTCAGATCTTGGATCAGCCAAGACTCGCAGTGTGAGGTAAAACTCACTATTTTATCTATATGCCGAGGATTTTCTCTGTTGGGTGAGCCAGATTTTGGCACCCTAGTTGTACTCAGAATACTATTGCTTAATAATACAAACCCTCAGATCTTCTGCACCGGTTTTCCCACATTGGCTTTTTCCGGGGACAATTGTCCAAAAATAAGTGTCATTTGTGTGATTGCTTCATCTATTTTTCAGTACTTGACATGTATATTGGTGTAGGCTGCTTAGTATTTGCATTAGTATTTTACTGAAGTATTCAAAAAATAAGTTGTTAAATGGAAAATACAAGTAGGTAATGCAAATCAGTTAATTGCAGTAGGATTTCTATATGTTTAGATTTAGAAATTTTCACAAGTAAGACCATCTACAGCCGGAGAATGAGGATCCAAGGTTTACTGGAAATGGAACAGACCTAGTCAAGGTTTGGATGAGAGTGAACAATGGTCGAAGGAGCTTCCAAAGGACTCAGATCTATAGGAGATCTGCAGATAGGAGGCTGTCAAAGGATGTTGGGCATGTTGGATTTGTTTGGTTTAGGGCAACAAGAGAAATCGAGCCTCTTTGTAGGCTTGTGAGACAAGTAGAGCCAGGAGGGTTGAGTTAAGGAGGTTGTTCGAGGTCGGTATGGTATAGTGAACAACAACTAGATAGTTGTCAAATAGAGTTGACCATGAGGAAAATAAGTCTATAGTAGCAAGAGGAAGTGGGCTACAACAAGTGTATTGTAGATCATGGGCTGAAGTAACAAGCCCGGGTAAGTCAAGTACTTGCTGTTGTGATTTGTAGGCAAAGGACAACCATTTGTATTTTGTATATTGGGCAGATGAGGACTTGATGGAGAAGGCCTCAACCCTAGTTGTTGTATACTATGTATACTAATCTGTATCAAGGGTTGTAAAGGGCCATGATCCCTGGTATGGGAGCCCTAGTATTTTCTTATTGAAGAATAAATAAGGAACGCAATTTGGGCCCATATATTCTTGAGTACCTTTATTGATTTCAGTTTTGATATTTTCATTGTGCAAACCTTCAGTGTGTTTATGGCAAGGTTGCGGGGGAGCAGCTCCCCCCTATCGAACCCGCTCCTGGAGTGCGCTCCCTTGAACCCCCTCCCGGAGTGCGCTCCCGAAGCGAATGCTTAGAGGGTGATATTAATGACAAAGATCCCTATATAGATCCAGAGGTAATGATAAAGACACCTTTGGATAATAATGCTTAGAGGGTGATATTAATGACAAAGATCTTGATTTTCGAACAAGACTCAAAATTTAGGCATTTCTCATGGCAGTAAGAGGCCCAAGCTTTAGCTATAGATAATAGATTTACTTGTCTTTTCTAGTTTCTATAATTGTTGACTCTTTCATATTTATTATGATATTTTTTGTAAACAAGATATGACAATTTAAGTTTGAAGTTTGAAGTTGGCAATTATAACTTATTGATAATGAATTATGAATACGATGCTTCGTGAAAGTTGAAAGTTGTTTCATTTCATTTCATTTTATAACATTTCATTTCATATTAGATATTCTTTGTTGTAATGGTTACACTTAGCTTACAAGTACAACTTTGGTGATCAATGATGATAAATGTTATTTATTGAATTTTGAAAGCTTGAAACTTTAAGATTGATGAATCATGAGACTCAATATGTTGTATGTTACTAACTTGTGGACGTGGTTGAAGAAGATTATAACTTCTAGATGATTGATGTTATATGGTTCAATCTATGTTTTATGCTTTTTTATATCTAATTCATCATTCTACATGCTTTTGTTGACATATATGCATCAAAATATAAAAAATATATATATTACATAAAAATTCGCCTCCGAACTGGGAGCTTCTGAAAATGTTGCTCCCGCCCCCGCTCCCGCTCCCGCTCCACGTTTTCGCTCCCGCTCCCAAGTAACCTTGGTTTATGGTCTAGACTCTAGTCTAGACATAGACCAAATCTAGGGTACAAGGGAATTTGAACATGGGATCAGAGCTACTTTGAAGAGAATATGGATCAGAGTGTACACAAGTGTCAACTCAAGAGGGAGCTGTGAAATTGTTGCAGGAAGCAACCTATTGCCTAGACATGGAGCAAAAGGTTTAGCAGGGAAGGTGCTTTGGCATGGACAAAGTAGCTTTGTGTGGATGGCGAGTTAATCGTCAGATGGTATCTTCATTGGATAGTGGAGTTGCACATCCAGAAGTGTAGCCATGTGCACATGAGGTATTTGACCCAGGAGGATGAGGACTCATGCAAAGTTGAGTTGCGGTGGTCTAGAGTGGATTAAACCGATCGACCGCAACTCGGGACTGACCTTGGAAGGACACAAGTTCAATAGCAGCACTTTCCAAGAGGGAAAGAAGAGTGAGCCAGTGGAGGTTGTGTAGGCTCAGTGGGAGTCTAGCTTCAGAGGGATACTATAGAGGAATGACAGTCGCCCAGTGGAAGTCGGAACTTTCAGGCTTGAGAGAGAGAGGAGTTTTCAGCCCATGCAAGGATAGTCACAAACCAAGTGAAAACACTCAGGATGGTGCAAGGAAAAGTAATGTTGCATGCGAGGACAATCATGCACCATGCAAGATAAAGCTAGGTCTAGTACAAAAGAAGACATATATGGCCACACAAGGAAAGTCGTGACTCATGCAAGGACAGTCATGGGCATGCAAGGAAAGTCATGGAGCTGGAAATTTCAAGATGTGATGGAAATACCTTCCTCACTAAGAGGGAGTGTTGAAATTTAGGTAGCTCGGAAGGTATTTCTGAGTGGAGAAAACCCACCAAAAAGGAGGTTGTTGGGCAATTTACCCAAAGCTAGGGTTTTGGACCCAAAGTTGTGGGTTTGGGACCTAAGTTAACTAATATTATATTCTAATCGATAACTAAATGGTTGAGTGGGCGAAACCCTAAAGGACTAAGGTTTCCCTAAATAACCTAAGACAAAAGTATAAATAAGGAGCCAAAGGAGAGGCTCATTACAAGTGTGATGGACTACACTTGTGGAAGGTGAAAAGCCCTATAAAAGGATGCAAATATGAGAGAGTTTCCACAACTCAAAGGAGAAGTCTGTCTAGTGCAAGCTGCATCCAACTAGGAGGGAGACCAAAGTCTATTTGACAAGGAATCTAAGTCAACTGGATGGGCCAAGTATCAAAGAGTCTGGTTGTGGGGGGCTGAGGCCTATACCCAAGGCCAAGGCTGGTCCTAGTGAATCACTGTGGAATAGAAGGCCTATTTAAGGCTAGGAGAAGGTCTTTGCTGAGTTCTGTGGATGGAAGGTTTGGTTTCCCTAGCCACAAGAAACAACTTTTGTAAGAAGGCTACATGAAATATCTAAGGACGTTTAGGGTTGGTCGCAGGATTAAAAGCACTAATAATCCCAACTAAGCCAACAAAGGAAGGGCCGCAGATGCTCAGAGAGATATTGAAGACAAACTAAGGGTCTAAGGGCGTTGGATTGTGCTTGAAGTGGGTTGGAGGTCCTAGATTAGGTTGCAACCACAAGGAAGGTTGGTTGCAGCCTAAGTAAGACCATCCATAGTCAGAGAATGAGGATCCAAATGGAACAAACTTAGTCAAGTTTTGGACGAGAGTGAACAGTGGTCTGAGAAGCTACTAGAGGATGAAGATTTGTAGGAGATCCGTAGATAGGAGGCTTCCAGAGGGTGTTGGGCATGTGGGCTCTGTTTGGTTTAAGGAAGCATGAGAATCTGAACATCTGTGTAGGCTTGTGAGACAAGTTGAGCCAGGAGGGATAAGTTAAGAAAGTTGGACGAGGTCTATAATAGATTGGAAAGAGGTCTGATATAGTGAACAACAACTAGACAGTAGTCAAACTGAGCTAACCATGAGGTAACAAAGTCTATAACAACAAAATGAAGAGGGCTACAACAAGGACAACAAGTGTATTGTAGACTATGGGCTAAAGGAACAAGCCCAGGTAAGTCAAGTACTTGTTGTTATGATTTGCAGGCAAAGGACAACCATTTTTATCTTGTATATTGTGCAAATGGGGACTTGATGGACAAGGCCCCAACCCTAGTTGTTGGATACTATGTATACTAGTTTGTATCAGGGGTTGTAAAGGACCATGATCCCAAGTACAAGAGCTCTAGTGTTTTCTTATTGAATGACTAATAAGGAACGTGATTTGGGCCCATATATTCTTGTGTATTGTTATTGATTTCACTATTGATATTCCTGTCATGCAAAGTACTTTTAGTTGAGTACCTTCAGTATGTTCATGATCTGTCTAGACATAGACCAGATCTAGTGTAATATTCCCAATTAGCGATAGCTAATTGGAAATATTAATTTTGATCAATTTTGCCTACTATAGTTAAATTATAAATAAAAGTTAGTAGAGGGGGACATAACTCACTCTAAACATAAAGTTCACTCCCTAGTAGACACAACGTTGTAACTTAAGTGGGCCAAGGGGGGCAAAGGGACCACGTAGAGAGGGGACCACTAGAGCACGTGGAGGGAGCACGCAGGTTGAGTTGGCAGCGTGGGGCCAATAGAGGCTACGTTGGAGATGATGGGCCTAGGGTTTGAGAGAGAGGCCAACGTTATAAAAGCAAGAGAGCCTCCTCATTTTTGTCATTGGATGTTTATGATATTGAGCTGGTCACTTCGACTTCTTGAGCATGCTAGTTGTTTAGCTAGTCTGCAGCACTGTTTAGTGCACCGAGTGTCTCCGTTCGGAGATCTCACCCTCAGCCCCGGGGGACTTCGAGTGCCTGCTCGGGTGAGGTTGTCCCATCAGTATTTTGTGGGAGGATTGGTCTTTGGCTTTTGCGGAGGAGCAATGCATCCATAGACTGTGCAGTCTTGAGAGGGAGGACGCAGTCCATTTCTTGGGAGCTCCGGATTGGGTTTCTTTTGGAGGTTTCGAGCTGTGAGATTGAGCAAGGGGCCAGCCCTTGCCTATTGGAGGATTTTGGCAGAGTTTGAGGCAGTATTTTGGTGGATTCTCTTCAATGTCAGCGCAGAGCCTTGGAGGATAGCATAGATCCTCAAGGGGGTGATTTTCAAGGGTCGGCCATTCCAGAAACGCTCTCTGGGCTTTTCTGGGTTTGGTGAGTAGAGGCTGATTCCAGAGTTTCAGCTTATTCCGAGTAGGGGATCAGCCCCAAATACTCAGCGTGTTCCGGTAGTAGCAGCTACACGGCAGTTTTCTAGCAGCTTGGACGCAGATCAGAGAGCATCCATTTCCTTGCCATTCTGAGAGTATTTCTTCACTTGCCTGGTGCAAGTCTAGGTGTCATCACTCTGATCACCTATTGTACTCACTTATATTTCTCAGTATAATAAAATGGCTTAGCATTCTCTCTACATTTCTTGAGTATCTGTGACATGTTCTATATATGCTATTGTATGCTTGCACTACTGTTATTTTTCTCTTCGAGCATTCCAGTTACTATACCACTTGGTGTGTTTTCCCCATACTCTTAGACAGAGTCTGGAAAGGGCCAGGTAGCCTCCAGATCTCACCCTTTTCAGAGGTGAAATATCTGGTAAATGCCCTCCCAGTCCATCTCTGGTTGGAGTTTGCTTGTGTTTGAGAGATATCCCTGAAAAGGGATATTACAGTGGTATCAGAGCATAGATCTGGCTCAGCCTGTGGAGCTAGTTGTCTATGACACCGGGGGAGAAATCCTACATCTGCTACAGAGGTAGGAAGTACAGGGATATTGAGCGCAGGTTGGAGAACACCTACGGAGAGGTTGAGTGCGTTTGGGTGGTGGACGCAGAACAGGAGGAGCTAGTGATAGATGCAGAAGAGGAGGAGCCTGTGGTAGACGCAGAACAGAAAGAGCCAATGGCAGATGATAGTGATGCAAAACAGTTTGGGGAAGCACTCCTCAAATCAGTGCAGGATCTGGCGAGACAGATTGAGGTGATGGGTCAGATATTCACTGCTGTGGAGGCTAGACAGCGTGAAACCCAAAGGGGTTTCCATGTTGGTGAGGGCTCGGGCACATCCCATCATTTGCAGGAGCGGGATGCCACTCCGCACCAGGCATCACATGCACCCACACGTTCCACTATGCCCACTTTTCTTGGTGCAAGCACAGGGGCAAGAACACATCATGAGCCAGAGCCTGGCCACATGGGTGACTATTTTGCTGAGTCTCAGGCATATGGGCAGGAGTTCAGGGATGCCCTTTCATTCAGAGATTTTGTTCAGCTCCAGCGGGATAGCAGACCTCGCGACCATCACAGAGGCCACCGGCATTATCATGATGGGGACACCCAGCGTACAACGAGCCGATTCCATTTGCCTACGTTTGATGGTTCATCAAACAGTTCGGCAAAGTCTTGGGTGGAGAAGCTGGACATATATTTCCAGCTCAACCAGATGGCAGAGACGGAGGCCATCAAGGTGGCTACGCTGCATTTGGATGGTGAGGCCCAGGATTGGTGGTTCCATGGGATGGTGACACTCGGGCATTCGACAGTGACCACATATGCCGAGTTCACTCGGAGACTGATAGAGAGATTTGACCGGAGGGATCCAGAGGAGCATTTTGTTGAGCTGACGAGGCTCAAACAGACCAGGAGCCCTGAGACATATATTACAGATTTCTTGAAGCTTTCAGTGATGGTGCCCGATCTATCCGCGACACGGATGATATATATGTTCATTGAGGGGTTAGCAAAGCCGCTTCGAGTTTTGGTCAGATCCACCAAACCAGCCACACTCCAGGACGCAGTTGGCAGGACCTGGGATTTGCAGGATGCTTTACCCCCGACCAGGACACCTTACCCCCAGAGATAGGCTTTCCAGCCAAAGGGGAAGGATGTGAGGATTCCGCCTCCTAAGGGGAATCCGGATAGGGGACAGCTAGATGATGATGCCAGGAGGGAGTTGAAGAAGAAGAGGTTGTGTTTTACCTGTCAGGAGTTGTGGGCACCGGGACACAGATGTGCTGTTGGCAAAGCACATTTTATTGAGGTCTTCTCTGAGAGCAGCGGGGAAGAGGATGAGTATGAGGATGGGGAGGCAGGAGACAGTCAGACAGCGCAGGACCATTTGCCACCTCCACCTCCAGGAGCAGGAGGTGCAGCTTTTGCACCTACAGGGGGGACCCTTGCAGCATTGCGAGGCGTACCCAAGTATTTGACGCTGTGTGTCCGAGGGACAGTACGTGGGCAGCGAGTTTCAGTTCTGGTAGACAGTGGGGCAACCCACAACTTCATCGATGCACAGATGGTTGAGCGGAGAGGCATACTGACAGAGAGCTTCGATGGATTTTCAGTGTTGTTCCCAGGAGATCAGACGATGCAGTGTGCCTGATATGTTCCAGAGCTGGCAGTGACGATGGGTACCTACACAGTGACCGACCACTTTTTCATGGTCAACATTCCAGATACCAATGTGGTACTGGGTGTACAGTGGCTGATTACTCTAGGGAAGGTCACTACAGATTGGAAGGCCTTGGAGATGGAGTGGGATGATAAGAAGACCGGGAAACATGAGAAGATATGGGTGATGCACACTTACCCACCCCAGACTGTTTCAGCTCATCGGATGGAGGCAGACTTCCGGAAGGGAGACATAGAGTGGGCAGTAGAGTTGCGTGCATCAGAGGCAGGGACTACTGGGCAGACAGTTCATCCTGATATACGGGCCATCCTTGACAGGTATGACACGGTGTTTGGGGATATATCGCCAGGCCAGCCACCGAATCGGGGGTTTGAGCACACTATTGAGCTAGAGCAGGGCATTCACGCCATTATTACTACACCCTATAGGCACCCTAAGGCCTATCGGGACGAGATTGAGCGGGCCATCCAGGAGTTGTTGGCTCTTGGACACATTCGACCGAGCACCAATCCTTTTGCTTCTTCCGTGGTGTTGGTGAAGAAGAAGGACGACACATTGAGAATGTGCATTGATTACAGGGCCCTGAACAAAAAGACCCTGAAGAACAGGTACCCTATACTGAGGATTGATGAGTTGATGGATGAGTTGAGGGGAGCACAGTTCTTCTCAAAGATTGATTTGAGATCCGGGTACCACCATATTCGTGTGAGGGAGTAAGACGTTCCCAAGACCGCTTTCAAGTGTCATTATGGCCACTTTGAGTTCTTGGTGATGCCCTTCGGGCTAACCAACGCACTAGCCACTTTCTAGTCATGCATGAACCATATATTCCGCAGCCATCTGAGGAAGTTTGTGTTGGTCTTTTTTGATGCTATACTGATATATAGCAGGACTTGGGAGGAGCATCTCCAGCACATAGAGGCAGTATTGCATATCTTGGAGGAGCAACAGTTCTATGCTAAGCTCTCCAAGTGTGAGTTTGGGTTGACGGAGATGTTGTATTTGGGACACATCATAGGAGTGGATGGAGTGAGGGTCCACGAGGAGAAGATCAGGGTCATCAGAGATTGGCCAGAGCCGAGGAACGTGACAGAACTTCGAGGATTTGTTGGTATTTGCACTTATTACAGGAAGTTCGTCAAGATTTTCTCTCAGCTTGCTGCACCCCTTACAGATTTGACGAAGAAGGGGGCATTCAGTTGGTCAGATACAGCGCAGCGGGCCTTTGACAGGCTCAAGGAGGTGATGAGCAGCTGCCCAGTACTTGCATTGCCAGATTTCACGCAGCCGTTTGTCCTAGAGTGTGATGCATCGGGAGAGGGGATCGGTGCAGTGTCGATGCAGGGAGGCCACCCTATAGCCTATGAGAGCCGGAAGCTCCTTCCTCACGAGCAGTTGTATCCTATATACAACAAGGAGATGCTGGCCATTATGCATGCATTGGCCAAATTCCGGCAGTACCTGGTGGGTAACAGGTTCAGGGTGAGGACTGATCATAACAGCCTCAGATTCTTTTTGGAGTAGAAGCAGCTACAGGAGAGGCAGCAAAAGTGGATCAGCAAGATCCAGGCTTATGACTTTGACATCGAGTATGTCAAGGGGAAGAACAACGTGGTAGCCGATGCACTTTCACGTAGACTAGCCATGTTGTCTCTGATGAGTTTGGATACAGATTGGGGGGCTCGACTTTTGGTGGAGTACTCCAAGGACAGGTTTGCTTGTGAGGTTCTGGATGGTCAAGTGGCGGATGATAGATACAGGGTGATAGATGAGATCATCTACTACAGAGATAGGATCTTCTTGACTGAGGGCTCCCAGCTCAAGAAGAAGATACTTCAGGCATCACATGATTCACCATTGGCTGATCATCAGGGGTTTACCAAAACCTACATGGTCATCAGAGAGAGGTTCTCATGGAAGGGCCTCAAGGAGGACGTGCTCCAGCATATCAGGGAGTGCGAGGTTTGCCAGAGAAACAAGGGAGAGATGAGCCATCCAGTGGGGTTGTTGCAGCTTCTTCCCATTCCGGAGGGGAAATGGGAGAGCATTTTGATGGACTTCATCATAGGGTTGCCCATGGTGTAGGGCAAGGACTGTATATTCGTCGTCGTTGATCGGTTGACGAAGTATGCACATTTTTTCGCCATATCCGCACACTATACAACAGCATAGGTGGTAGAGCTGTTCTTCAGAGAGATCTTCAGGTTACATGGTCTTCCCAAGATCATTATCAGTGACAGGGACAACCGTTTTATGGGCGGATTCTGGCAGGAGATTTTACGGCTGGTGGGGACAGAGTTGACACCGAGTACCAGCTACCACCCACAGACAGACGGGCAGACAGAGATAGTTAACAAGTGGCTGGAGGGCTACTTGCGTAACTATGTTAGTGGGCAGCAGAGAGCGTGGCTGGAGTGGCTGCATTTGGGGGAGTACTACTACAACAACACACATCACATATCCATCGGTATGTCTCCGTTCTATGGCTTATATGGATATCATTCTTTATCTTTTGCTGATGTGATGTTTGGTGCTAGCAAGGCTCCGAGAGCCAAATATTGGATCTAAGAGAGCCAGGACATTCTCCGAGCTCTCAAGGATAACATGGCTACAACGCAGAATCAGCAGAAGCTGTATGCTGACAGGGGTCGGGTGGAGAGACAGTTTGAGGTAGGGGACTTGCTCTACCTACGTTTGCAGCCATACCAACAGTCGTCACTGAAGCAGAAGGGAGCTGAGAAGCTCAAGCCACGTTTTTATGGGCCATACAGTGTGATACGCAGGGTTGGACAGGTTGCTTATGAGTTGGAGCTGCCCCAAGGCAGCAAGATTCATAACATTTTTCATGTATCATGCCTGAAGAAGGCATTGGGGCAGCAGGTGACAGTGACAGATGAGCTACCGCCTACGGATGATGAGGGGCATTTGGTGTTGCAGCCAGAGGCCATTATTGATACCAGGGAGAGGCAGCTGTGGAGCAGGACAGTCCGGGAATTCTTGGTGAGGTGGAAGAATTTGCCAGATGAGGATGCTACTTGGGAGAGTGAGAAGATCTTACAACATCCATCACTACAGTTGCTTGGGGTCAAGCAACATTTTTCCAGGGGAGACTGTAATATTCCCAATTAGCGATAGCTAATTGGAAATATTAATTTTGATCAAATTTGCCTACTATAGTTAAATTATAAATAAAAGTGAGTAGAGGGGGACATAACTCACTCTAAACATAAATTTCACTCCCTAGTAGACACAATGTTGTAACTTAAGTGGGCCAAGGGGGGCAAAGGGACCACGTAGAGAGGGGACCACTAGAGCACGCGGAGGGAGCACGCAGGTTGAGTTGGCAGCGTGGGGCCAATAGAGGCTACGTTGGAGATGATGGGCCTAGGGTTTGAGAGAGAGGCCAACGTTATAAAAGGAGGAGAGCCTCCTCATTTTTGTCATTGGAAGTTTATGATATTGAGCTGGTCACTTCGACTTCTTGAGCACGTTGGTTGTTTAGCTAGTCTGCAGCACTGTTTAGTGCACCGAGTGTCTCTGTTCGGAGATCTCACCCTCAGCCCTGGGGGACTTCGAGTGCTTGCTCGGGTGAGTTTGTCCCATCAGTATTTTGCAGGAGGATTGGTGTTTGGATTTTGCGGAGGAGCAGTGCATCCATAGACTGCGCAGTCTTGAGAGGGAGGATGCAGTCCATTTCTTGGGAGCTCTGGATTGTGTTTCTTTTGGAGGTTTCACGCTGTGAGATTGAGCAAGGGGCCAACCCTTGCCTATTTGAGGATTTTGGCAGAGTTTGAGGCAGTATTTTGGTGGATTCTCTTCAGTGTCAGCGCAGAGCCTTGGAGGATAGCATAGATCCTCAAAGGGGTGATTTTCAAGGGGCGGCCATTCCAAAAATGCTCTCTGGGCTTTTCTGGGTTTGGTGAGTAGAGGCTGATTCCAGAGTTTCAGCTTATTCCGAGTAGGGGAGCAGCCCCAAATACTCAGCGTGTTCCGGTAGTAGCAGCTACATGACAGTTTTCTAGCAGCTTGGACGCAGATCAGAGAGAAACGATTTCCTTGCCATTCTGAGAGTATTTCTTCACTTGCCTGGTGCAAGTCTAGGTGCCATCACTCTGATCACCTATTGTACTCACTTATATTTCTCAGTATAATAAAATGGCTTAGCATTCTCTCTACATTTCTTGAGTATCTATTACATGTTCTATATATGCTATTGTATGCTTGCACTACTGTTATTTTTCTCTTCGAGCATTCCAGTTACTATACCACTTGGTGTGTTTTCCCCATACTCTTAGATAGAGTCTGGAAAGGGCTAGGTAGCCTCCAGATCTCACCCTCTTTTCAGAGGTGAAATATCTGGTAAATGCCCTCCCAGTCCATCTCTGGTTGGAGTTTTCTTGTGTTTGAGAGATATCCCTAAAAAGGGATATTACATCTAGGGTACAAGGGAATTTCAACGTAAAGCCCTTTTAATTTTCCTCCTATGAGGAGGGAGTTTAGCCATCTCCTTATGGGAACTTGCATAGTAAGTTTAGTTACCGCACTACCTACATCCACATCCAATTGGATTTCATCATTCCTAGGCCTGGGCTTCATATTGCTTTGAGATGACCCTTGGTAAGTGTTCTTATCTTAAGGGGGATTTCTCGAAATAGGTCTTGCTTGGGCTTTGTCGTTGCCTTTCCTAGAGTATTGCAAGTTATTACCCACCACTTATGGGTAGTATATATAGGAGAAATTTTCTCATAGATGGTCCTCAGCCGGAAACCAACAAACCCTTGCAGCGACCAGATAGCTTGATGTGCCATTATCTCTGCCACTTGAGCCAGCCATGTGGTCCCTCGCCCACTTGTTATGATTGTATGTTTGAAGGTGGGCCTCCTGACCCCGAAGGTATGACTTTTCATCGGTATAGTTGAGTAATTTTCCTTACTTGTCATGGGCACTTTTGGGCATGGATTGGTGGGGGGATTCGGTAGAAAGAGTGGGTTAGGTCTGAACTCTTGTCTCCACTGCCCGATTTCATGGATAACCTTGTATCCTAGTCCCGTGGAATCTCCTTTACTGGCCATTAGCTTTAGGGTTGGCGCCACATGGGAAATCCCAATTTTGGTTACCTGGTCCCTCTTCCCGACACCACATATATCACCCTCCTTCCACTCATTTTATCTCCATTCATCTCTTTCCCCATCCAGGTCCACATGTGTCCACTGGGTCCACATAAGGTTAGCCTCCCCCTCCACTTGTACACACCTTGGGTCAGGCCTGGAACGATGCCCCAGAGGTTGATGCAAATAAAAAGAAAAGAAAAAGCATAATTTGGCCACTCTCAATAGGAAATGTACCACAAAATGAAAAAGATGGCCAAGACATAAAAATTTAGCACGTGGGAAAAAGCCGAACATGATCTCTACCCCTTATCCATGGCCATCACCCTTGTTGCTATTGCCCTAGATGAGCCCCCTCCATCATTAAGGAACCCATGATTGTCCCAACCCCTGGTGGGTGATGAACTGCCCAACCTTAAGGGGGTATCCATTGTTATATACCATACATCATGCTCTCATCCCTTGGAGCCCCGAGGATTTATGAAGAAAAATCAATCAAAGGAAAAAGGCATATGAAGAAAGGTGGAAAAACAAAGGGCAGGCTAACTCATGTACCACGATTTGCTCCCTCCTACACCCATATACCCAGGTGTGGGCTTCCCTTATTATAGCTACCCTTGTACCATGACATGTGGTTTGGATGATTCCCCTGATCCCCACTCTGTTCCATTACAATATCATTTGCCACCTACCACTTGAAGGATGTACCATGGACATTTCACCCATTTTAAAGGTTGAGACCACCTAATAAGGCCCTCGATTAACCCCCTGTTGAGCTTGGAGACACTTGTACAAGCCAAAGCCCACTATGGTAGGGCATGCCACCATGAAGTGCCCCATTGATTCCATGACTTGTAAGCTCCTTTACTTGATTAGTCTAATGATTGGAGGGAAAGCGGACACATTGGATCTTATGCAGGATTGCAGATGGGTCTCCAGTTGGGGATTGGTCTCCCTATATAGGGTCCTAGCCCTTCAGAGGGCCACATTGGCACTTGTAAGGTGAGCGTTGAGAGCCATGGGCCTCCACCATAGCAAAGAGTAATTCATGGATCTCCAACACCACTCATTGATTGCTCGTGTTCCACCTTTTGGATGAGGATGATACACCTGGTTCACCATGCCTACTCAGCTCCAAACTTGCACCATACACTTAGCAGATGTTTCCAGGTCCAAAGGATGTCTCCCACTGTAGAGGGAGGGCTTATGTCATCATCCTATCCCTTACATATGGTCTATAGGAAATTTTTATCCACTTGGAGACCCATGAGGATGTCCTTGTGCCCCCACACCCACTTGGGAGCACCACAATATCTTGCTTGGAAAACAAGGGGCCAACACCTTTTCCACTATGTTTGAGGTCCATTCTCTCATCATGGCACACCCAAGACTTCATTACGCCTCCTCAAAGGCCCAATGACTCACTCTATTAATCATTCGATCCTCTTGAGAGGCTTCTTATTATGTTATTGAGCTACTTGGTGGGCTTGTCACCAAACTTATTGTTATTATGCATATAGTTTTATTTTAGGGGCATTATTAATCTAAATTAGGACATTCAAATCCCTAAATGATTGTATAAATATAAGTGAGGTGATTAATTTTGATCATCATCACTTGGATTGGGTTAGTATCTCTTATGAGATTTTTGTACTTTTTGTTGGGATGAATTTTTGGAGCTTTTCTTGATGCACTATCATGTTTGGATTTTTTTATTGTCTTTTGAGCTTCTCTAATGCAAAGTTGATAACTGGATATACTCTCTCTCTCATGTAAGTCAAAATTTCGATGCTATTCTTTTTATCTTACTCATTAACTACATGTATGTTGTTATCTTTATTCTTGTATGGGTTAAATGTAATGCGAAATTCTTATGGGACCTTGAATAAGTGATTAAATGCATGCATTTACCTTTGAGGGATTGGGCGAATGTTCCTAGAGGCACCTCTTAGGTTAAATACCTTGAAACTTTGTCTCCTTCATATATTTGAAGTATAAATTTCTATTGATCTAGTTGTTTCCCTTGGAGAGGCTACCAAAGATCAAATAGGGTTCCTTAGCTCATGAAATTTAATGATCTATGTGTATCTTGACCAAAAAATAACTCCAAAGAATGTCAAAATCAGCTTCCATACATCAAAATGCATCCAAGTATCTCTAAAATCACCCATAAGAAGCAAGTGTGAATTTTCTATGAGGTCTGAAATTCACAAGTTTGATGATGATTTGATCTCTAATATTTAATATATACATGAGCTACTAAAATGAATTATGCCTAAAAGCCCCCTAAAATCATAAAGTGATGGGCTAAAAACATCTTTAGGTCACAAGATGACCTAGTAACCAATGCAACAAATCATAAAATCTCTTAAAGGAGGGCCGAAATGTTGACGTCATGCATGTGTAGGCCTCTAGAGGGAAGCCGCTAATACCAAATGGTGCCATGTGTGATGTAGAGGGCCTCTAAAATCATGATGGGGGTTGGCCCCTCTGTCATGGTGCAAATCATCATGTGGCCCCCCAAATGTGGGTTTGGAGCACAAAACTAGGTCTCATGGGTCTCCATGTGGCTGGATCTTTGTCTCTGCTCCAATGTTGAGGGAACCGAAGATGGTGCTAGCCCTCCCATGTCTCAATCAAAAAGACAAACTTCGTCTGGACCTTAGATCAATTGCCACACCATGTACATGTGCTAAGCCGAATGGGGAAAAACCAACCCAAGTGCATCATCCCATGAATAATATAGGGAAAAGTGCAGAAGTTGGGGGTGTTGAAGGTGCCCATGAATGCAAATGATGCTCTATGAATGTTTGAGGACCCATGTCTCTCAACACATCATCTGTGGGTGTCAATATTATCTTCCAGTGGACTTGGGCCCCAATTAAGTTTCCTAGCCCATAATGAAACCACCTGCCAATCACACACAATATCTAATGTTGCATCTTCGCTATTAGTTACAATAATTATTAGTGCATCTAAGTGGACCAAGCTTGTTAATCAAGGGAAAAATGACATTTCATGCAAGGCTTCCCTTCCAAATTTGGGGCTTTGATCACGTAATAGTGTTACCTCCCTTGATAGAAGTGGCTCATGGACGACCCTATTAGGAGTTCCCGAACTTAAGGGGAAAGACATGTCTCGGGTACATCCTTCAATCAATAGGTGTCATGTGAATAGTGATGGAACGGAGGTGAAAGGGGTCTCAGGGCCAAATGCCATGGTCAAAGGGGTAGCAATGATGAGGAATTCCACATTCTAGGCATACATTTGTGAGGATATAGCAATCGTGGATGCATGAGTTACTCTTGGACTTTGTTTTTCCACCCCTCTTTATTTGCCTTTTGTTTTTTCTTGATTTTTCTCCATATTACTACTCGAAGCTCTAGGAAATGAGAGCATGATGTGAATGATGTACAGTAGTGGTTATCCCCTTAGTGGTGGGGTAGTTCATTTCCCACCAAGGGTTGGGACATGCAAGGGTTCCTTCTTGTGATGTGATAGTGCAATATTGCCTCAGGAACTGGGTGATAGGATGTGCAAGATCTCAATGGACCCATGATATGTAGAAAAGGGGATGGGATGTTCTAGATCCCAATGGACCCATGGACAAGTGGACCCATAGACGGAAGGTGAAATAAGGGTTCATAATATACAGAGGGGAGTGTTAAGTATGGAAAAGGGATAGATGGAACACACTATCTCAATCATGGGTTCCCAAGTAGTGCCCCTTCCTAAAACTATAAGCGATTAGAGGCGGTCCTGCTGGACTAGGATAGAAAATTAAGCCCCCACTTAAGGTGAGGAAACAAGACTATGGCCAAGACCTTTCTTTCTTCCAAGTCACCCCATAATTCATGCTAATACCTAAGATATAAACGAGCATAAGCACCCAAATGAAAAATGAATAAATTACCTTTTGACCAGAAGCCCACCTTCCAACATGTGAACTTGACAAATGGGTGAGGGGACATATGACTGATATAGGTGGCGGAGGTATGAATAGCACATCACATCAACTACTAGGTGTCTCTAGGGTTGCTAGCTGTTGGCTAGATTGGATGAAAAGGAGAAAGTTTCTCCTAGGGGTCGCCAACTTTTGGTGGGTAACATCTCGCTCCAACTGGGACATGAGCTCACCGTAGAGTGCATGATCCATGTACTCGAATTGGGTGGTCATGAGAATTCCAACAATCTCTTGGGACTGCAAACCTGTAACTTGCAAATCACAATACAATTATTGGGAGCATGCGCAGTGGGCGTACTTTTATCGCCCATGTTTTTCATAAAAAGTGATAATCCATACAGAAAATTAAATCTATACTAAGGTGCAAGTCTAATCTAGATGCAACTATTCTAGTATGAGAACATGATATGATGATGTTAGCTATGCAAACATAATATGAAATGCACCTACACTAACATGCATGCAATACTATGCAAGAGTTACGTATAGTCATATAGCTAATGCAACCAGCATACCATTAAATCAACACTGAACTTCCTACCCCTATGATAACTTATGGAATAAGTCAAAGCACAAACATAATTATCATGACACTCATATGGAAGACCAAAATGGTGGGAGGTGGGAAAAGAGGACAACCTAGGGTCATGTGAAGGGATCATCGACAAAAAGGAAGAAAATGAATCAAGACTGCACCATCAGGTCTTTCCTTCTATTCTAAATATGGAGAAGTTAATAATCAAGCTCAATAACATTTTCCCAAAAGTCTCCTTAGACATGCAACACTCCTTGACTTTCTTTGGTTCATGTTGGATGGGAGATCACAATAACTAGGTTGCTCAATGTGTGCATCATATTGCAAAGGGGTAACCATCATGGGCTCTTCACTTTCAAGTCTAGGGTCCAAAGATGGCTGAAAATTATCAATTGTCATCTCATCTTGATGATACGAACTATGAGGCAAGACAAAGTTCCTATCAGCATCATCATCGGTATCATAAATAGGGTCCTTGTCAAAGCGACGACTAATAATCTCCCACTTCCTCTCTTCAACATGTAAGTAATCTCCAATGTCAACTTCCAAGAGAGAAATGGGATCAACTTCCTCTTCAAGGTTCTCCATAGGTACATCATTAGAAATAACATCCTTGAAAAAGGGAGGGCTAACCTCATCTTCATTTTCCACAAACTTTTCTTCATTAGTATCATAGACAGGCCGTTGAAATGATGGTCGCTCATATCCTACTTTCCCTCTTGTACATGCAAGAAGTCACTAGTGTCATCCTTTAGGGGATCAATGGGGTCACCATTTTCAAGATCTTCAAAAAGCACATCATCAAGTATCACTTCTTGTGTCAAAGAACCGCTTTTATCATGTTCTTCTTCATAGACCAGGGGCTTCATGGAGCTTTCCTCTTCCTTGTCATCGTAGTCAAATCCCCAATCTACAGCCCAAAATTCTTCCATATATCCCTCATATGCTTGATCACCTGGGGAACCATGATATTCTATATCTTTGACTTCCTTATGATCAACCCAAGATTCCTCTGGTGTGTCCACTTCTAGGACCTTTGATGGATTCTTAGCATTTTCAGAAAGATGAAGACAAAATTTGTTTATGGCCAAAATGTTGCGTGCATCTTCATCAGTCATGAATTGTGACTTCCGACACTGAAGAAATTTCCAAACCAAAACTTTAAATGAAGCAGTGTCGGTAGGGTCACAAAGACCATTGATTTGACATGTTCCAAGAGAATTAATGAATAATTTCACCAAGGTGTCTTAGTGAGTGATGTCTTCTTTCAAAACATATGAGATGAATTCTGCTATGTGATAAAGTACAAATAATGGATTACCATTGAATCTTGGGACGTCAGGGAATATCTTACACAACTTCCAAGGAGCCATTCTTTTGAACTTTTCATAACAACCAAATGTAGAGTCAATAGGGTGAACTCAAAATGCTTTGAAGAATGCTTGCTTCACCTTACAAGCATTTGAGACATTGAAGTTCAATGAAGAACAAGGACTTCGTTCTTCCAATGGAGTTTCCAAATAATGTTTTATATCGTCGTACGAGAACATGACACACATCTCATGTCCCCGAGAACGACGCCAAAAATGTTACTACAAAATCTAGCAGGCCTTGGAGAGGGAAATCCTACAAGACAAAAGCTAGACAAAGTGCTAACAATGGGGTAGAGGCCCAATGTCACCTCAGCCAAAACCCCCTGCTCTTTACGGACTTTCACAGATGGTAGGAGTCCCAGTAGGAGGGAGATCACTTAAAATAGACATGCTAGGTATAAGGCAGAAAGTGATCAAGCTAGAGCTCATTCGAAAAAGAGGCTCAATAATGATTCAAGGCTTCCAAGAACACTCTCAAAGAAAAGCTCTAGAAAACAAGGGTGAAGACCTAGGGTTTTTAGATGTTTGGTGAAAATAAGTGCTCACAAGGTCAAGAACAAAGAGAAAGGGTTTGTTGCAATGATAATAAGCTATTCCAAGGCTCATGAAACCCTCACGAAAGTCCTCAAGTTGAGGGAGAAGAAACTAGGGTTTCCCTCTTGTGGAAACACTCAGGGAAATCGATTTTATGGATGAAGTTTGAGTGGATGCCCACCAGAATGATAGATCATGTAGTCGAGACCTACCTCTTGATGTTTAGGATCCCAAACCACCAAAAAGCCTCCCTAAAATTTCGCTCCAAGCCCTAGTTTTTCTTCCTAGCCTTAAAAGGACCAAATATGAGAAGAGAAATTTATGAAGAAATTTTGGGTTGATCATCAAGTGATACGACCAGTGCCTTGTCCTATGGGCATATGGAATCTAGGATGTTTAAGATAAGCCAAATCCCTTCTAAGGAGGTAAAAATTTGATGTCTGTTACCCACCAAAAGTGGGTACCCCTAGGAGAATTTTTTTCCTAATCTTCTTCTAGCAGGCAGCAAGAATCTCTTGAAAACCACCTTGTAGCCAATGTGATGTGCCACTTTATCTCTTCCACCTACATTAGTCGTATGTTTCCTCGCCCATTTTTCAAGAGCACATGTTAGAAAGTGGGAAATCTGACCCAAATGGTATGTTTTTCACTTTGCAATCGAGTGCTTATGCTTGCTTTTCATTTGGGCATTTTGGCATGGATTATTGGGTGACTTGGAAGAAGGAAGGGATTTGACTGTGGTTTTAAATGTTTTTCCCTCACCTTAAATGGGGGTTAATCTTCAATCCTAGTTCCGTGGGATCTCCCCTATTAGCCTACGGATTTCGGAAGGGCACTACTTGGGAATCCTCGATTTTGGTAGCATGGTCTCGTTTTCCCATTCCATATTTATCACTTCCCTCTGCACATTACGAGCCCTATTCAATATTTCCCTTCTTTGGGTCCACAAGGTCTAGTACACCCCCTCCCCTTGTACACATATATGGTCCGAGGCTTGAAACGTTTCTCTGGAGGTTGATGCAGCTAAAAGAGTTAAAATCGTATCATGGCCATAAGCAAGAAACAAAAGAAAATGACAAAATTCAAAAGATGGTTGGGTCATTAAATAAAGCATGTGGGAGAAATCCAAGCATGAGCTCTACCCCTTATCATCATGGCCATCACTCTAGTTCCTCGGGTCTATAGTTGCCCCATCACATCATTCAAGGAACCCATGCACGTCCCAACACCTAGTGGGAAATGAATTGCCCCACCTTTAAGAGGTAATAATTGTTATACATCATTCATAACATGCTCACATTTCCTAGAGATTCTAGCAATAATAAAAAGAAAAAATCAAGAAAAAGGAAAAGGAAAGTAAAGAGAGTTGGACAAACAAAGGTTGGGGTAACTCATGCAACCATTAGCGCTCCCTCCTCACATCTATTATGTGGACTTCCTCATCATTGCTACCCCTTTCGCCCATGGCATTTGGCCTTGAGACCCCTTCATTCGCATTTTGTTATGTCATTATTCACATGCCACCTATTGGTTGATTGATGTACCAGGGACATGTCTTTCCCCTTAGGGGATAGGAACACCTAATAGGGTCATTTATTAGCCACTCCAACCTAGGGAGGTAACGCTATTACGTGATAAAAGCCCCAAATTTACAAGAGAAACCCTGTATGAAGTCTCAATTTTCCCTTAATTAACAAGCTTGGCTCACTTAGAGGCACTAATGATTAATAGTACCTAATGGTGAAGATGCAACACTGGACAATGTGTGTGATTTGCAGGTGGTTTTCATCATGGGTTGGGCAACTCAACTGGGGCTCGAGTTCACTAGAGGAGCCTTATGACACCCTACAGGTGAAGCGTTAAGAGCCATGGGACTCCTTGTCACTTGCAGAGCATCTTTCCATTCCATGGGCACCTACAATACCCTAAGAAATCTACGCTTTGCCCCACATTGTTCATGAGATGATGCACTCAGACTAGCATGCCCCCAACCGACTTAGCAATATATATGGGTTTTGACAACTGATCTGAGGCCCAGATGAGGTTTGTCTTGAGACATAGGAGGGCTAGCATCATCCTCTGAGCCCTTAACGTTGGAGCATAACCAACCTATTATATCAACAGGAGAACCATGAGACCCATTTTGTGCCTCAAACACAACATTGGGGTCCACAAGGTGATTTGCATGGAGATTTAGGGTCCAACCCCTATACCTGGACTTTTGGAGCCCTCTACACTCGAATTGGCATTGGAGGAGCCAAATGCATGCCCTAAAAGGGTCTACACATACATGATGTCAGAAATTTGACCTCTTTTGTGGGTTATTTCTTATGTTTTACATTGGCTATGAGGTTGGCTTGTAACCTCACCTAGTATCACACCCATTATTTTACAATATGAGGGGATTTTGGCTAAAATTAGAGATCATTAGACATGTATAAATTGGAGAGATATCATTCTAATCTCTCATCATCGTCACTTGGAGTATTCAACCTCTTTAGAGAATTTTTCACTTGTTCCTTCCTAGCTATTGGAGATTCTTGGAATGCATTTTGATGTTTGGAAGCTATTTTGGATTGTCTTTGGAGCTATTTCTTTGGTGAATGGATGGATATACTACAATTTAACTTGTAAGTTCCTATTGTTGAAGATTATGATTTTAAATTTGTCCAATGTATGGAATTGTTGCTTCTATATTATGCTTGATTGTGCCTTAATTTGTTGAAAATAAATTTTAAAGGCTATCTAGTTGAGAATTGCATATGCTACTCATTGTATAACATGTAATGAATGTTCCTAGGGGAGGAATTCTTGTAACTCTCCATCAAACTCCATTTATCATTGAGTGGGTAAATGTTGGAATTTTGATACCTAGGGCATCAAATTTTGGCCTCCTTAGCAACAAATTTGGCTTATCTATCACATCCTTGACTCCATATGCCTAAAGGAAAAGGCAGTACTCCAAGTCTTTGATGATTATCTCAAATTTTCTCCATAAATTTTTCTCCTTAAATTTGGTCCTTTTAAGGCTAGAGATAAAAACTAGGACTTGGAGCGAAATTTTAGGGAGGAGGATTTTTTATGGTTTGAGAGCCTAACATAAATAGGTAGGTCTTTCCTACATGACCTATCATTTTGGTAGGAATTTACTCAAATTTCATCCATAAAATCTCTTGCCCTAGGTGTTTCCCTAAGAGGGAAACCCTAGTTTCTTCTCCCTCAACTTGAGGACTTTCTTGAGGGCTTCATGAGCCTTGGATTAATTGAATATCATTGTAAAAAACCCTTTCCCTCAGGACTTGACATTGTGAATACCTATTACCATTGAAAAAACTCAAAAACCTAGGTCTTGATCCTTCCTTTTCTAGGGCTTTTCTTTGAGAGCAATTTGCTTCTTTGAAGCCTTGTACCATTTTTGTGCCTCTCTCTTGAATGAGCTCTAGCAGGGTCACTTTGTACCTTATTGTTACCATATCCATTTTAAGTGACTCCTTTACTGAGACTCCTCCCATCGGTGAAAATCCGTAAAAAGCAGGGGGTTTTGGCTAAGGTGACATTGGGTCTCTACCCCATTGTTAGCACCCAGTCTAGCTTCTTGTCTTGTAGGGTTTCCCTCTCCAAAGCTTGCTATATTTTGTGGTAACAATGCCCTAGCTATCAAAATTTCAACAATTACCCACTTAATGAAATAATGGATTTTGCTAGAGAATAATAAGTACTCCACTAGGAACATTCATTATATGTTACAATGAGTGATGCATACAACATTCATCTAGATATTCTTCAATATATTGATCTTCAACAAATTAGGACACATTATCTCAATCTAGAATCAATAGTTCCATGCTCTAGACATTTAAGAAAAAGGTTTTCAACAAAAGATTCCACTTACAAAATAACATGATGCAATATATCTGTCCATTACGCCAAGAAATAGCTCCAATGAATGTCAAAATCAACTTCCATACTTCAAAATGCATCCAAGTATCTCCAAAATCACCCACAAGAAGCAAGTGCGAATTCTCTAAGAGGTTCGAAATTCACAAGTTTGATGATGATCTACGTAATATTGTTACCTCCCTCAGTAGGAGTGGCTAATGGACGACTCCATTAGGTGTTCCCAACCCCTAAGGGGAATACAAGTCCCTGGTACATGCTTCAATCAATAGGTGTCATGTGAATAATGATGGAACAAAGGGGAAAAGGGGTCTCAGGGCCAAATTCTATGTTCAAAGGGGTAGCAATGATGAGTAATTCCACATTCTGGGCATACAGATGTGAGGAGGGAGCAATCATGGATGCATGAGTTACCTCGACCTTTGTTTTTCCACCCCTCTTATTTCCTTTTTCTTTTTCTTGATTTTTCTCCATATTATTGCTTGAAGCTCTAGGAAATGAGAGCATGTTGTGAATGATGTATAGCAATGGTTACCTCTTTAATGGTGGAAGTTCATCGCCCACCAGGGGATGGGATATGCAAGGGTTCCTTTTTTTGATGTGATAGGACAATATTGTCTTAGGAACTAGGTGATGGCCATAATGATAAGGGGTAGAGCTCATGCTTGGATTTTGCTCACGTGCTAAAGTTAATGTCTTGGCCATCTTTTGCATTTTATAATTTTCTTTCTTTTGTTTGTTGCTTATGGCCATTATATGCTCTTTCTTTTTCTTTTAGATGCATCAACCTACCAGGAAAACATTTCTAGGCCCGACCCAGATATGTAGAAAAGGGGATGGGATGTGCTAGATCCCAATGGACCCATGGAAAAGTGGTCCTCGAGAAGGAAGGTGAAACAATGGCTCGTAATGTACAGAGGGGATTGATAAGTATGGAAAAGGGATAGATGGAACACACTATCTCAATCATGGATTCCCAAGTAATGCCCCTTCCTAAAGCTATAAGCCATTAGAGGTAGTCCCACCGTACTAGGATAGAAAATTAACCCCCCATTTGAGTTGAGGGAACAAGACTACGGCTAGGACCCTTCTTTCTTCCAATTCACCCCATAAATTCACGCCAACTACCAAAGATACAAAAAAGAATAAGCACCTAAATGCAAAATGAATAAAGTACCTTTTGACCAAAAGCCCACCTTCCAACATGTGATCCTGACCAATGGGCAAGGGGACATATGACTGATGCAGGTGGCTAAGATATGAATAGCACACGACATCATCTAATAGGTGGCTTTCAGGGGCTACTGGATGTCGGCTAGATGAGATGAAAAGGAGTGTTTCTCCTAGGGGTCACCAACTTTTGGTGGGTAACATGATATTCATTCACATGTTATGTATGAGTAATGCATGCAATAGATCATCTAGAATAGCATTCAATATATCTTCAACAAATTAGGGCACAATTGCAAACCCTAGAATCAACAATATTCCATACATTAAACATGCAAAGAAAGATATTCAACAATTAGGTACACTTACAAGGTTAAAAAAACGTGCAAAAAATCCATCCATTCATCTAAAGAATAGCTCCAAGGCACAATGATTTAGCTACATATATCAAAATGCACTAATGATTTTGATATATGTAGCTAACGTGCAAAAAATCCATCCATTCATCTAAAGAATAGCTCCAAAGCACAATGATTTAGCTACATATATCAAAATGCACTAATAGATCCAAATTCTCCACAAGTACAAGGGGCCAAAATGCACAAGAAGGTCGAAAATCCAAGTATAATGTGATGAGTTATGAAGATGAACGATTCCAATTTTTATAAGAGGAATTCAAATCCTTATTTTAGCTTACTAGCCCCCAAAATAATAAAACAATGTCTCATAACATGTCTAGGTCACAAGCCGACCTAGTAGCCATTGCAATGAATCAAATCTAACCCACACGTGTGAGCCAAAATAGTAGATATGTTGGTGTCATGCATACATGAGCCTTCCTATGGCTTGCATTGAGGGCTAATGGTGCCATATGATGTGTAGAGGCCCTCCAAAATCATCTCCTAGGGGTTGGCCCCTAGGTCTCTGTCAAACTCCTTCTGTGGAACCCTATTTTGGTTTTGGAGCGCAAAAGTGGTCACATGGGTCTTTAGGTGGTCAAGATGCCTGTCTCTGCTCCAACGTTGAGGGATCTCAAGGTGGTGCCAGCCCTCCCATGTCTCAAGGTGTGAGACCATCCTCCTTTGGGCCTTGGATTTAGCTGTTAACACTCATGAAGTGATAAGACAACTAGGGGCATGCCTGGTCCAAGTGCATCATCCCATAAAGTCATCAATGTAGAGAAAAGTGCTAGAACGTTGTGGGTGGCAGAGGTGCCCAGGCTATGTGTGATGATATACTACTACTCGAAGACCCATGACTCTCAATGCCTCACCTGTGGGTGCCAATATGCTCCTATGAAGGACTTGGACCCCAGTTAAGTTGCCCAAGCCATGATGAAAACACCTGAAAATTACACACAATATCTAGTGCTAGCATCTACATCATTAGGTACATTTAATCATTTTTGCATCTAGGTGAACCAAGCTTGTAAGTAATGCGCAATTTGATACTTCAAACAAGGCTTCCCTTCCAAAATTAAGGCTTTTAACTCATTGTCGTGTTACTACCTAGGTAGGAGTCACGAATGGATCACCCTATTAAGTGCCTCCAACCCCTAAGGGGAAATGACATGTCCTTGATCCACCCTTCAATTGATAGGTGTCATGTGAATAAAGATGGAATAGAGGGGAGAAGACTTCATGTCCAAGTGCCATGGTTAATGGGACCAACTATAATGGGGCTCCTCATCCCGAGTGTATATATGTGGGGAGGGAGTAATTGTGGATGCATGAGTTACCAAATCGGGCTTTTTTTTTCACCCTTCTTGTGTGCGTTTTAATTTTTCATGATTTTTCTTTGTATGAATTCTCATAGTTCAAGGGTTAGAGATTGTTTTGTATGATACAATGTTATTAGAACTGAACTGGTCATCAAACCGGAAAACCTTGTGGACCGGGAACCGATTGGAACCGGAAAAAAACCAGAAAAAAAACCGGTTTACCAAAAACACATAAAATATTCATATTTTAAAGAAAAAACAAATATATTCATGTGCATCCATATTAATCCAAACCATTTATACACAAATATGCAAATGTTCTCATTTATATAGCAAGTAATAGTGCATACAACCAAAATAGCACTTAGTGCAAAACATCGTTGAACCAAAAATGTTACAAACATCAAGAAGTAGGCTCTAAAAGGCCTTTATAGTCCAAAATAACATCATAGATCATAGTGTTATACTAAAACCTACAATACTACAAGCTACAACAACAACAAATCAATGATCAAAGCATCAATCATCAATCATCATCAGAATCATCATCCTGATCATCCTTTTTATCCTCATCTGAAGAATGAGTAGCATCCAAGTCTACAATGGGATTATGGTTTGATTCTCATGGCCCTCGATTTACCCTCTAAAAAATTCAGCTCCAAAATCTTTTGAAATCAACTATGTAGCAACCCCAACAAAATAAAAAAAATCTTCCACCAGTTGCAAAAACCACTGAAGAAAACCCAAAGATAAAAATCTTTGAAGTATCTCGAAAATCTGCCAACCCAACAACTCTGCAAGACTCCAATCAACTCTTCAAATTTGCAAAAAATCTCCCTTAGAACAACCCTACAAAAAACTCTCTAAATTCTCCTCACCGAACTCAACTCAAGAATTGCAAGAGACTCGAATGAATAGTGTAAGTGAAATAGGGGGTGGGGGTGTTTAAGTAGTTTTAGGGGGGCCTAGGGTAGCATTAGTAACTAGGAAAAATAATAATTAAGAGAAAAAAAAAAGGAAAAAAAATATTTTTTTTAATGCCTAGGCTTGTGAACCGGTGGAACCGGTCTCTGAACCTGTCTGAACTAGACCGGTACAAAACCGACTGGTTTGGTGATGGAACCGGTCATTTCCGGTTTGGAGGGCCAATTTTGCCTCCAAACTAGTTGGACCGGCCGGTTTTTCAAAACCGGTTCGGCTCCGATAACACTGGTATGATATATAGGAGTGATTTCCCCCTTAAGGGTGAGGCAGCTCATTGCCCACCAGGGGTTGGGACATGCAAGGGTTCCTTCTCATAAGATGACGAGCAACATGTGCTCCGGAATTGGGTGATGGCCATAATGATTGAGGTAGAGCTCATGCTAGGCTTTTGCCCACGTGCTAATGTGCATGTCCCGACCATCTTTTGTATTTTGATCTTCTTTTATTTTTTGTTTGTGACCATTGTTTTATTTTTCCTTTGCTTTTAGTTGCATCAACCTCCGAGGGCCAAGTTTTGGGCTCTACACAAGAATGAGGATGTATGGTGCCAATCCCAGAGAACTAATGGTTAGTTGAACCCGAAGAAGGGAGGTGGAATATGGGGCTCGCAATGCAATATGGAAAGTGGTAAGTATGGAGTAGGGAGAGATGGGACTACGTTATCTCAATCGGGGTTTCCCAAGTAGTGCCCTTCCTACACCCATTGGGCCATTAGGGGAGGTCCCACTGGACTAGGGTGAAAGATTAACCCCCCCATTTAAGGTGAGGGAACAAAATGATGGTCAAAACCCCTCTTCCTTCCAGGTTTCCCCATAGGCCATGCCAAATGCCCAAAATACAAACAAGCATAAGCGCCCGATTGAAAAATGAATAAAGTACCTTTTGATTGGAATCTGACATGTGTTCTTGCCAAATGGGCGAGGAGACATGTGATTGATGCAAGTGGTGAAGATATGAATGGCACATCATCATCGGCTACTAGTGGTTGTCAGGGGCTGCTCGCTATCAGTTGAAGAGTGGTAGGAGAGAAATTTCCTCTATGGGGTTACCCACTTTTGGTGCGTAACAATCCCATGATACTGTATGAATGGTTCAGTTGAGCGTCATAAATTGTTGAGAGAAAATGTTTGGCTAAGCCTTAGGTTGTAAATAGTAACAAAAATATATCCAAGTTCACTTAAGTGGATTTGACCTGCAAAGGTGGAAAGTGATGTTGGTCCTCACCCTCAATTTCTATGTTCAAGTTGGATGGATCAAAGCAAATTTGCCGATGCTTCACTTAACCGTTTAAATTGTGTCCAGTCAATAATTCAAGACATCAAATATTAGCTCCAAAGTTTAAAACATGATAAAGTACCATAAACATTGGATTTAGCAAATAAAGAAAGATTAGTAATGTATATTTCATGTATCTTCAAGAAGAAATTAAGTACACCGAATTTTTGTCAAATTTGAACTAACCTCACTTGATCGAGATTAAAAGCATATATATATATATATATATATTGGAAACATTGCATCTTTGATAAAACGACGATACATTTCTAGGAAAGAAGCTTATAGGAAAATGGATTATCATTTTGGGCATGAAATTTGCTTGTACCTAAGTTTTTTAGGCCAAAGATAAAAAGAAGAAAATGACTTATTATATACATAATTATACTAATAATTTAGAAATTATAATATTTTGAAGGGATGTCATAGTTAATGGTCAATTTTATAAACAATATTTTGATTTTCAGCATTGAAGATATCCATGGTCATTCCCTTCTAAAAAAAGCATCCATCTTTCACATAAAGTTGGTGTTTTAAATTATGCCTTGTCAATGCCTCACCTAAATAGTGTATATATAGCACTATCTAGTATTAAAGGTAAAGAAAACAAATATACCATGTACATCCATTACCCATTCAAACATGAAAATCATGTTTGATATCCCTTAACATCTTCCTAATTATAATAATTAATAAAATAACTTCAAAACTTATCTTAATATTTGCACAGTGCACACCTGTATGTAAAATGATAGTCCAACAATAAAGCAGCTTATGGCCATTCCTCCTGCAGCAATCTAAAGAGAAATTTTACTCAAATTTCCACCTCCTCACACAATAAGGACTAAACATACAATTTCCAATAAAAGAATTTGATAAGTAGTTTCCTACCATTAGAAGTGGGCGCCTTCCAGATTTGTCCATCAATGATGCACCTACTGCAGTCATTAGCACCTAGCAAAACAATATATGCATATTGATAAAAGCGTTATCAAACAAAGAGAAATTGTGGGGATAGAACAAGAAAATGCATTATCATGCAAAGATTCAAAACGTGTTTGGTACCTGGACTATAGCAACAGTAATTGATGCTGTGTGACCGGAAGAAAAGCCTACATGTTACAACCAATACACACGTTTTCGCATTCATAGGAAACCTAGTATTTCACATCCACGAACTAAAATAGATTAAGGACCATCGAACTTAATTTATGGCTCCTCACCAGCAGATTTGAAGATTTCACTAGCGTAAAATATAACAGCATTGATTCCACAAAATTGCTGTAATAACATTAGTCCAACTCCAACCTAGCATAGGTAAAAAACAAGAAAAAAAATTAATATTGACGTGAAGGGATGAATATATAATAATCTTGCGAATTCGTGCACTTACAATAACAGCACGTGCATATTTTCTTTGGAACAAGTCAAGTATTCTGGTTTTGGGTAGACTCTCCAGTTCGTTAATGCACTCCTATGCATCGCAAATTAACATTTCAAAATTTTAATGTAAATAATATTAGACAAAAATTACCAATGGATGTTATACAAAATATGATCAAATGAATCCTACTCATGCAATCTATAACTCTTAAAAGTTGAAGATAAGCACCATTATCTCTGTTGCTTCGAATGACACATTGCAATTCTTTCCTCGAAGGGCTTGTAATGCTACTTCAAAATCTTTTTCACGACCAACCTTGGCCTGGAAAATACCAAGGTCACTAAGTAATTACAAGTTTTATGATCATATATTTTTTCTATCAACAAAATGATTATCGATTAGAGTACATAAAATTATGGAGTTGTCAATTCTAATTCTTCTGAATTGTTCAAACCATTGACGACAATTTCAATCAAAGAGACACTAACTGAATCCCGCGAAAATAATAATAACTGATAAAAAAATAAAGATAGCGTTTTGAAATTGTGAAATTAGTGTTTACAATTATGAGAATCCCTTTGCAATGAGAACTTACCAACCATCTTGGAGACTCTGGAATAAGAAAAAGACCTGCGAGTAAGAATACTGGGAAAATAACTCCTGTAAACAGAATATACATCAGGTTGGTGTATTTTAGCGATTCATGTGTTGGAATTATTAGAAATACAAGCATAATATTTCAAGTTCGGAGAGGCCAAAATATTTAAATTCAAGAAGAAACTTAAATCACAAGACATTCATTCTTGTTTTTATCCCTTGAAAAGGAGGCCAATGTATTTAACTACTTATCAATAAAATAATTCTAAAACATAAGAGATGCATCCATAGGTGGGTAAATGAAACATTGCAAAATTTTAAGATAGATTAGAATATTTGATTTCATTTGGCATTAATAATTATATAAAAATATAAATGGGACTATGAACCTTTAACTCTTTTTATAATTGTTGTATTGAAACCTAAATATATGTCTCCCTATAAGGTGTAATTATTACATCCCATTGCAATCTACTGGCAAAAGAACATTACACATTAATGATAATAATAGCTTTCCATTCAATCGGACTTCCTTTCATGGGTTAAGACTTAAGAGTTGTATGTGCCAATCTCTCATGCATGCCATAACATGCTTCAAACATATGATTCAAGAACCAAGCATGGACATTTTTCTGTCCTGGTCATACACAATCAATAATAAGATCCCAGGACAAACGGGGTCCCTTGTCCCATAAACAATAGGTCTCATACGTCAATTTGACATTTATCTAGGTTGTGACCTTAAAATTAGAACAAGAGAGTCTCATATGTCAATTTGGCATCTGGCTAGGCTGAAAACTTGAAATTATATTATTATTATTATTATTCTTACTTTCACCTTTAGAAATAGCTTACTAATGTGGATCAGAATGCACAATTGGCCTAGAGAGAGTAACCAATTTGCAAAAGGGATTTACATGTCTTATTAGGCTTGAACAAAGGTTAGAAATAAGAGTTCCCAATGGTCAAAGACTTAGGTTAGTCTTTCAATTCGATAGCTTCAATATTTTAGTATGGAATGTTAAGAGGTTTGAAACTTTGACACACTACTGAAGTAGTAAACTATCTAAGATTCTAAATGGATGAACATTGCTATAAATGGTCACCTGTGGTAGTAATTCTTACATCATGACATGTAATAGACGTAGAAATTAATGAGATTTTAATAAAATATTGTATAAATTAGAAACTTAGTATCAATCCATAGCTATTCTTTGAGAGGAGCCTTGTATTATGGAGTATTGAGAATGGAGTGGAATCCCTAAATGATTGTAGATGAGAACAATATATTTTGAGTATCATTGCAATTAAAATCTATGAAAGGGATTATACTTGTGGCATTTGTCCATCTTCAAGTGGGGCGAGAGGAATAAGTTATAACTTAGGAAATTACAAGGCCATCGTAATTAGCCCAATATTCACTAAACTGTTTGGAGGGATGGTGGAAAGGAAAATCAGCAAATGAGCATATGAGAGAAAAAGAACCAAAGGCAGGGTTGGGTTTCGGCCAAAGCATTCCACTAGAGAAAATCACCTCACATTGGGGCACATGATAGATAAAACATGGGATAAAAAAGATGAGCAATGGTGTTGCTTCGTAGACTTCAAAAAAGAATTTGATATGGTGTTGATAGAGAAACTATGGGAGAGGCTAGTAGAAATGGAGGCTCCAAATGAATGGAGAGTAGCGATTCATAGTAGTACAAGCAACTGAAGTCGAAAAACAAAACTAAGGAGGGGTTGTCAATAATGCTTCAGCAGTGATATAGAAGTGAAAGCTGAAACAAGGCTACTTTCTTTCCCCAACATTGTTTGGGTTGTGCACTGAGTCCTGACAAATTAGAGGAGGAAAGGAAGTGAACACAACATGAATCATATTAAAAATCTTGCCATGTCAGATGATGTCATTTTGGTAATTTGGGGACTTTGCAGCCTACAATACCATCTTAGGTTTGGAAACCATTTGCAAAGAGGTAGGGTTGACAGTAAATACATGAAATACCAAGATGGCACTATTATTGCTTGAGAAAACCAGAACAAGTCCAAGTAAACTTTGGATAACCACTAGAAGTTAAGTCCTCATAGTCAATGAATTGAATCCTTCAAGTTTGAAATTCAACAAATTTCATGGGTAGCCAGATAAATTATTTTTGGTGATTAAATTTGAATAAGTTTAAATTTGGACTAAATTCAATCAAATTCGTTTAAATTCAGATTAAATTTGTTTAAATTCATATTTAATTTCAATTTAGCATTATATATTTCCCTAAACATAATGATGAATCTTATCACATCGCTTTGCACTGACAATTTTTTCCAAACTGCATTGTTGTCAAATGGGAATGAACAAACATAAACCAGATGGCTTAGACTAGAAGTATCCCAGAATTGCAAATATTTAGGATTGGAATTCAATGAAAGATTGAGTTGGAACATCTGCACAAGAAGGGCAATGGCAAGAATCTTCTCACTCCAGAACAGAGGTAGAATAGTGAAAATATGGGGGCCTAGTGCTCTTTTATGGTTATGATTTATGAGGGTCTAGTACAACCAAGAATAAAAAGACTACAAAGACACATGATAACATGGTTGAGGGGAAAAATCAGCACTTTGTATGACATCTTGTTAGTTAAAACTAGACTTTATCCCATGAGTTAGAAGCACTAAGAAGGCTGATATTATTTTGACACTCGAGATAGTGAAAACAATGGATAACAATTAATTCCAATGAAAAGTGTTGAAAATAAGGAAGAATGCATGAAATATGTTGCGCAGGAAACGACTTGAGGAATAGGATAGAAGTTTATAATAGAGGGAAATTTTCCAATGGATGGGAAAGAATTAAGTACACCTACACAAATGTTATGGGACGGGTTTGTGGAATTTCTGCATTATGAATTATATTGCAAATAAAATGATTTCACCTCACACTATAGGATCTCATGACTTAATTCTTATGAATTTCATCCCTAGGGTTTGTTACACCTCATATTGTATGAGGTTACACATTGTGATTTTCATTAGAGTGATGGAGATTTGCAATTGAAATCTTGGAGCATTGGACATGTTACTGCAAAATCAAGCACCCCGGTGCAAAACCTCATTAGGCACTATAGGTTAAGGGCAACAATGAGATCAACCACCATTGTCACCTTAGTGGAGTATTTACTTTTCCTTGATTTTTCTTTGTATTACTGCTCATAGCTCAAGGGTTAGATCTTACTTTGTTGTTAGGATATTCCGACACATAGGAAATAGTTAAGTATAATTTGGTCTAATTTGGTCTAGCGTAGAGTTAGGTAAAGTGTGTTTCTTTACTATGTACATTTGTAACTTATAATCCGACGTTCACGACATTTAGTGATCAGACGGTTCATTCTCTCCTTGTTATTACCGACACTTGATCCGTGGCTTAACACTCGATTGGTCCATGATCTCTATTTAAAGAGCATGGAGGGTCATTTGTACGGTGACTGTTTATGAGAGAAGCTTATGTAAATTTTATTTCTTTATATTAATAAATTGCCTAAAGTGGCTGCGTTGGCTCAGGTCGTGGACTGTTTCCCTCTTTGAGGGTTTTAATCACGTCAAATACTGGTGTACTAATTTTTGATCTGTTTGTGAGCAGTGATCTTTCATGTTTGATCTAAGGAACTTACCATGTAAATTCCTACATGGTATCAGAGCTGTTTTGAGGGTCGTATCCATTGTTGATCCAAATCCGAAGTCGGTTTGACTGCATGTGACTGCCATTTTCCAGACCTACTGTTTTTTATCACTTTCGGGTTAGGAGAACTGCTTTGTTGTGTTCGAAGGCTCTGTTACAATGAGGAACCCCTTTCGTTTCATGCGAAAAGGTTTTCGGTTGCCCAAGGTATGTCATTTTAGATTTGGAGGTATAAAGCAATTTTTTTTGCAGTTATATTTATTAATCCCTCTGTTTATTTCAGTTTATAGTATTTTTTATTACCGGATCTATACCCTCTTCTCTGCGTATGCTCTTTGGTCTGCGCTATGTGCGATCTCGGCAAATCAGAAACATGAAGACAAGATATTTTTGCTACGTATGCTCTTTCCTTGCGACTTTGTGTGATCTCGGGAAATTAGAAATAGTGAGAAAAATATATAGTTGCAAGACAGAATAACCGGAAATATAACGTTTTGCCGTAAGGCTTGTATTTTTTGTTTTTGTTGTGTGCAGGGTTGTGTTTTTTTTGCAGGAAAAAACACACACATCGAAGAGCCAAAAAAAAAAAGAGTCCTTCCTCTTTTCAAACAATTACAGAATCCTTTTACTAGGTTCACTTGGTGTAAAGTTAATTTATGAGAATAGAGGTCTTGGGTTCAAGTCTCTTTGTCAAGCTTCTTTTTCCGAAAATCTTTTTGTCAAGTTACTTTTTCTTAAAAGTTTTTTGGCAAGTTATTTTTTTTTAAAGGGGTTTTATTTAAAAAGCACATGTAAAAGTAACATTGTAAAAGTGACTCTCACTTATTTATAAAAGTGGGTCACATAAAGTATTTTTTTCTTAAAGTGAGCTTATTAAATTAAGTTTGAAAAAGGAGAGAATTTATTTTTAAAATTACAACTTCATCATCAACTTTCAACCTATCATGTGACTACTCGACATCTACTCCAACTTTTCTTCTAAAAGTCATAACCTATTCATCTGGAAGCCATTTTCAAAACCGTTTTTTTTTTAATAGGCCTAATTTTTTGAGATATTTCCATTTGAACTGTTAGTTTCAACATTTTCAACTTCAGTTTAAAAAAAAAATGGGCATGCCCAGTTATTCTTAACAGCACCAATGATTTCCAATGGCTATCCTACATGGTAGACTTACTTAGAAGTAAAGTTCTTTATAGAATAGCCACAAGGCAAGAGTCTAAACCTACCGATGGAGATAAAACGGCTAAATGGGAAAATAAACAAGACCAAGCACGAGGGTTGATAGGAATGTCCAATGCTCAAGATCTTAGATTTCATATCCAAGAAATTGACTCCCCTACTGAAGCTATGAAAAAGCTAAATGTTGTTTTTGGCATTAAAAATGAAATTAGAGTCCATTATCTTGAAAATGAGTTTCTTACTTTGGACCCCAATAGTTTCTCCTCTATTGAAGATTTTTTGTCCAAATTCAAGAACCTTAGACTTCTTTTAGAAGGTTGTAAGGTCAAAAAGGAAGATGGTAGCCTTATCTATTCCATTCTTGCTAAGCTAGGTCCTGCATACTCTATATTTGTTTCCACCTTCCATTCTACTAGAGAAGCCTTCATTTCTCAAGGAACAACCTACAAGTCCCCCTCTTTTGATGCCTTTCTTGATTCTTTGATAAGAGAACAAGAAAAACCCTTACACCTTGGTCTTATTAATACTTGAAACTCTTCTAAGAAAGCCTTAGCAGCCCAACAACAACCATATCCAAAGAATCCTAAGAAGCAGCATCCTAAAAAGAATGGTCCTAAACCAAACAAGGGTCTCAAGCAATTTCAGCTGCAAACTAAAAAACCAACTCAACAAACTGATAAGGAAAATAAAAACAAAGTGAAGAAGAAAGATAGACATTGCAACTTTTGTAATCATGATGGCCACGTAGAGTCAAAATGTTTTAAGAATATGGAAGCCTTGGAAGCAACAATGAAGAAGCGCGACATCAATTTGGAGAACTCTTCAAGTTCATCTTCGGGAATGGCACTTTTTGCTTGTGGTTGTTAAGCATCAAGGTTTGGTTATGCATTGAATGTATCTTCTTCTTCTCATTCTCATGAGTGACTCATTGATTATGGAGCCTTTTACCACATGACCAAAAATAAAGCCATTTTTTCTTCTTTAAATGATTGCAACACCAAAAAACTTTATGTTGGTGATGATATATCTCTTAGTGTTGTAGAATATGGAACCATTCATCTAGATAATGGTCAATTTAATGATGTATTATGTGTTCCTACCTTGTCCTGCAACCTTCTATCTATTTATCAGATAACTCATTTAGGTGAAGGGAAACCAGTAGAATTATCACCTCATGATGTTGTAATTAAGGACCTAAGAGATCCTAGACATATTCTAGCTACTGACATTGCTGATGATTCCACAAGGTTGCATAATTTTGACAACTTTGGGTCATCATGTCTTCTCTCTGTTTTTTTTTCTCATAATGATGAAGTGAGAAAACTTTGGCATGAGCGATTTGGTCACTTAAACTATTTCTCTCTTCAAACTCTATGTAAAGAAAATATGGCGACTAGTCTTCCTATGGTATCTTGCCGAGATGGTGTTTGTTTCGTATGTGTACTCGAAAAACATCATCGGGATAGTTTTTCCGAGCGTGCCTCTTGGCACGCTTCAACCCCTTTGCAACTTGTGCACAGTGATTTATGTGGTCCACTTCCAATTGTTTCTTTCTCTGCTATAAGTAATTCTTAACTTTCATTGATGATTTTTCTAGACACACTTGGGTATACTTCTTAAAACTCAAGAGTGAAGTTTTTAACATGTTCTAGCCGTTAAGGCCTTTTTTGAGAAAAAATCTGGACATCACATTCTTAAGTTAAGATCTGACAATGGAGGATAATATGTTAACAACAAATTTATCCATTTTTTCACTGAGCATGGCATTCAATTGAAAAATATTGTTCTGTATACTCCACAACAAAATGGTGTAGCTGAAAGGAAGAATCGCACTCTAAAATAAATGGATAATTGTATGCTTCTATATAAAGGACTTAGTCTTAATTTTTGGGCAGAAGCAATTAATTGTGAAAATTACATATTAAATCCCACTCCTACTAAGGTTTTAAGGAATATCACTCTAGAAGAAGCATGGAGCTCAATCAAACCATATGTAATTCACTTTCGTGTTTTTGGAAGTGAAGCTTGGGCCCATATTCCAAATGAGAAACATAAAGCCTTCAAACCTAAGAGTAAAAAATGATTTTTTGTTGGATATTCAGAAGATGTCAAAGGATATAGACTTCTTCAACCCAAATCGAAAAATGTAATCATTAGAAGAGATGTAAAATTTGACGAAAATATATTGGCCTACGAGCCTAGTTTGGGGGTGTGCCACCTTTGGCCTACGAGTCTGATTCGACATATTTGCCACCTCTTTCTATCTCTTCTAATTTTGAGAACGTTCCTTCTAGTTCGGATGATGACATCGAGGATGACAATCCTCCTCCACATCCTCAGGATCCTCCTTCAGCTCCACAGCTTCCAAAATGGGTTCGCTCTACTTGGGATGCAGCAGGTTCTCTTGCAGGTGACCCTGCAGATCAACGTCGTACATGTTCTCAGTTCAACAAAGCCTCTTCCTTATTGGATCAAGTTCCAGAAAATCATGATCCAGACACCTTTGAACAAGCTTCAGGTCATCCACATTAGGATGCAGCTATGAATGAAGAATATCGTTCCTTATTGGCAAACGATACTTGGTATCTTGTTCCTCTTCCAAAGGGAAGAAAATTTGTGAGATGCAAATGGGTTTACAGAACAAGGTTTGGACCAGATGGAAAAGTGGATAAACATAAATCTCGTCTTGTTGCTAAAGGATTTTCACAAGTTGAAGGCATTGACTATATTGAAACCTTCTCCCCTGTTGCCCAAATGAATTCTATCCGCCTTGATCTTTCCTTTACTGCCTCCTTTAAATGAGAAGTCCATCATATGGATGCTAAATATGTCTTCTTACATGGGGATTTGCATGAAGAAATCTATATGGAACAACCCCCTGGCTTTATCCAAAATGACTCTAGCCTTGTTTGTCGCCTTAGGAAGTCTCTCTATGGTCTCAAACAAGCCCCTCGGCTTGGTATGCCAAAATGGATAGCTTTTTCTTAGATAATGGCTTTTCTAGATGTCATTCCAACAACAATGTCTACACCAAGAAAGTGGGTAAGTCCTTAATCATCCTTGTTCTTTATGTTGATGATCTTACCCTTACTGGTAGTGATCCCAACCATATAAACCATGTGAATTCTAGCCTGAAAAAGAAGTTTGAAATGACAGACTTAGGACACTTGCATTATTTCCTTGGTCTTCAAGTCTTGCAATCCAAAGAAGGTATTACCCTTTCTTAGTCCAAGTATTCCTACGATCTTCTATGCCACTTTCACATGGAATACTGTAAGCCAACCCCTTCTCCCTTTCAGTTTGGAGTGAAGCTTTCAGTCACTTGTACTTCCCTTGAAGTTGATGCTACCTTATACCGTCAACTTGTTGGTAAAATTATGTATCTAACCCATACCCATCCTGAACTTTCCTTTTCCGTTGGTCTTGTTTCTTGGTTTATGCACAAACCTCATGAAATTCACTGGAAAGCAGCTAAAAGAATACTTCAATATATTCGAGGTATAGTTCAGTTTGAGATTCATTGCAGTGTAGGAGCATATCCATTGTTGATTGGTTTCACTGATTCTGATTGGGCTGGTGACCCTGATGATCGAAAGTCTACTGCAGGTTATGTATTCACTCTTGGTTCAAGACCTATTACATGGTCTTGTAAGAAACAAAGTTCCATCTCTCTTTCTTCGTCATAAGCAGAGTATCGTGGTGCAGTGGAAGCCAACAAGGAAGCCTTGTGGCTTCGTCAGATCTTGTCCGAATTTGGTCTTCATCAACAACATCCAACTACACTTTGGTGTGATAAGCAGAGTGCCATTCAACTATGAAAATATCCAGTTCAACATCAGTGCATGAAACACATTGAGGTACGCATACACTTCATTAGAAAGCTCATTCGTGATCGTGTTCTTGAAGTGCAGTATTGTTCGACCAATGATCAAGTTGTTGATATCTTCACAAAGGCTGTCATAGAAGATAAGTTTACCAAACTTCAATCGATGCTTGGAGTTCAGGAAAGTTATCATTAAGGGGGGATAGGCTCTAATGCCTCCTTCCTTCTCCTATTGTGTCACCTTTGTAAATCCTTCAATCCTATCCCAAGTTGTTCTTAAGGGGGGATGTTAGGATATTCCGACACATAGGAAATAGTTAAGTATAACTTGGTATAGCGTAGAGTTAGGTAAAGCGGGTTTCTTTACTATGTAAATTTGTAACTTGTAATCCGACAGTCACGATATGTAGTGATCTGACGGTTCATTCTCTCCTCAGTATTATTGACACTTGATCTATGCCTTATCACCCGATTGGTCCATGATCTCTATTTAAAGAGCATGGAGGGTCATTTGTACGATGAACGTTTATGAGAGAAGCTTATGTAATTTTTCTTTCTTCATATTAATAAATTCCATGAAGTGGCTACGTTGGCTCAGGCCGTCGACTGTTTCCCTCTTTGAGGGTTTTAATAACGTCAAATACTGGTGTATTGATCTGTGATATGTTTGTGAGCGGTGATATTTGGTGTTTTATCTAAGGAACTTATGCTATAAATTCCTACATTTGTATGATGTATAGCAGTGATTACCCCCTTAAGGACGAGGTAGCTCATTACCCACCAGGGGTTGGGACATGCAAGGGTTCCTTCTCATAAGATGATGAGCAACATGTCACATTAGAGAACTTTTGAGGTCTAAAATAGGCCTCCTAAGAAAAATGTACAACCAAAATAAACTTTATAAGAACCAATAGGATTCAAGTTGATGATGTCAACCAGGGGGGATGATTCACCATTTTTGGGGTTAGAAAGTAAAAAGATTAAAAAATAATAAAATAAAAAAACTACTTTTTCAACTTATCTCCCTAAGTTTTTACTCAAATTTCGAGTGGGAGAACTCGTTGGATGAAAAATTTAATTTCTCATCCAAGAAGTGCCCATGTTGCATACTTTCGATGGACCCTGCTACAAGAAAAATGAGAAATACATGAAAAAATGTGATCAAAGGATATAGATACCATTTAATATCTGTGATACTAACAGTGTGCGGCCTACTAAATGGAATTTGATGACAAGGGTTTTGTGTGGTTGACCCATAAACTTGGGTTTGTGGGTGACCCATGACCATGATGCTTGTCACGCTTCTTTCACATTTTTTTTCTTTTCTTTTGATTTTTTTTCTAGCAATAGACCTCTTGTTGCAACTTTGTTGATAACTTCTGCTACATGCGAGAAAATAAAATGTCGTCAAAGACACATTTTAGGTATTGAAGAGATATTTCCATTGATATAAGAAACTTGAACTTTGATGGCCCTTGGAGTGAGAAAATGATTTTGGAAACTCATGGTACACATGGTCACACAATGTTCTAGACATGTGTAACTTCAATTGCTCATATCTCTCAAACCAGGAAACGAAATCAAAATAGTAAAAACCCCATTTGAGCTAACATAAAATCCTTTTAAATGAGTTATTTTTCACCTTCTGAAATGCTTTGTGGAGGTCGTATCACTTGCATAAATCTTTCTGAAGATTGTTGCTTTGTGTTTCATTAAGGTGACAATGGTGGTTGATCTCATTGTTTCCCTTAAGGAGGTAACAATGTTGTAAACTTTGGAGCTAATATTTGATGTCTTGAACTATTGATTGAACAAAATTTAAATGGTTAAGTGAAGCATAGGAAAATTTTCTTTGATCGATCCAGCTTGAACATAGAAATTCAGTGTGAGGACCAACATAAATTTCCACCTTTGCAGGTCAAATCCACTTAAGTGACCCAGGAGATATTTTTGTCATTATTTACAACCTAAGGCTTAGCAAATCATTTTCTCTCATCAATTTATGACTCTCTACTGACCCACTCATATAGTCTCATGGGATTTTTATGCACCAAAAGTGGGTGACCCCATAGGGGAAATTTCTCTCGTAACATCTCTTCAGCTGACAGTGAGCAGCCCTTAACAACCACTAGTAGTCGATGATGATGTGCCATTCATATCTCCACCACCTGCACCAGTAATATGTCTCGTTTCCAATATGGAAATAACACGTGTTGGAAGGTGGGCTTCCAACCAAAAGGTACTTTATTCATTTTTCAATTAGGTGCTTATGTTTGTTTGTATTTTTAGAATTTGGCATGGCCTATGAGGGAGCCTGGAAGGAAGAGGGGTTTTGACCATAATTTTGTTCCTTTTCTTAAATGGGGGGTTAATATTTCACCCTAGTCCAATGGGACCTCCCCTAATGGCCCAATGGGTCTTGGAATGGCACTACTTGGGAAACCCCGATTGAGATAGTGTAATCCCATTTCTCCCTATTCCATACTTACCACTTTCCATCGTATGTTGCGATCCCGATATTCAACCTCCCTTCTTTGGGTTCAACTGACCATTGATTCTCTGGGATTGGCACCATACATCCTCATTCTTGGGTAGAGGCCAAAACATTACCCTAGGAGTTTGATGTAGTTAAAAGAAAAGTAAAAAGAAAACAATGGCCACAAATAAAAAACAAAAGAAGATCAACATGAAAAAGATGGCCGGGACATACACATTAGCATGTGGGAAAAAACCTAGCATGAGCTCTACGCCAATTATTATGGTATCTATATCCTTTGATCTTCGTTTGTCATGGTTATGGGTCATCCAAAAACCCACACTTCATCGAAGTCCATTTGCTAGGCCACACACTGTCAGTATCACAATTAGTCACAAAAATTACAAGGTATCTCTATCCTCAGATCTTCTGTCATCACGGTTATGGGTTGACCACACAAACCCCTTCTCTTCAGTGGCTCTTCATATTCAACAAAGGATTCTCAGGAGGGAACTTCACGCAATGGTGACCATTGCTTCTTAAGTGGGGAGGAATGATTTGAATGGAAAGTGGCATCCACCCATGGTATTTATCAACCCATGGAATTTACCCATAGTATTCATTCCCCCATGGTATTTATCCACCCATGGTATTCATCCACCCATGGAATTTACCCATGGTATTGTAAGTGGCATCTGCCCATGGTATTCCTTCCCCCAGTCATGGAATTTTCCCATGGTATTGTAACTAAAAAAGGCTATAAGTAACAAATCGCATTTTGTAAAAGGACAGATTGTCCACCACAATGTAGCTTTTACAAAAAAAAAATTGTTTTAATTTAAAGTTTCTTTGTGGTTTTGTTTATTGTGTGTTCTCCTTTCTTTTCTGACATTTCAATTTTTTAGATCTTACGGGTCTCCCCCAATATCCGGATCACCATAACATCACTTCATCAATCCAAAAGACAAATCCTCCAAACAATTTTTAATTTTATCCACCCCAATACAATTTTATATCCTTAGTGATCCATTGCATCCAAGAGACAAGAGAACTAGTATGCATTCTCTCATAGGATAAATAATGAATGCATGTGACAATGATCCTCCTAGATTGACCTCCCTCTATTTATATGAGGCAACCAAGCTGATTTAGAGCAAAATTAGACTAAAAGGCCTAAAAGTAATATTTCAAGTGTCTATAAGTTAAGTAGGTCACAAGTCAACCTAAAAGATAGAATATAGATATCTCAATGATAAAAAATAACAAAAGGCCTCCTTTTAGCCCACACATTTGAGGAAAATTATCCCCAAGGGTGACATAATCCTCCAAAGGTGAAGATATCCATAAAAAAGGAGCTAAGGATGGGTCAAAATAATGCTCAATCCAAGCCATCTTCTCATCAACAAATGCGTCTCATCATCATGTCATCATCAATCAAGTCCCATGTCACCACTCAACCTCATGAAGGTGATGTCACAAGCCTAGGGTATCACATCACTATCCAAAAAGGTGTAGCATTCCTTCCAAAGGGATCTCAACTTATCATCATAATCAAACTAGTCGAAGAACATGTCAACGCCCATTAAGAAGGTGTAATTCCAACTTGGGTGCATCCTATAGTATCCAAGATACATCCTATTTCTATGCAATGCTTTGGCCTTAATTATCAACATTTAAGGCTCTAGAGAGTGGGGAGGTGGTCATCATCAATGGTGGATCTATCCTAGGGTCAATGCTCCTCTCTATGTGGTCAACATCCTTGCTACAATGCCCTGAAGTGTCATCAAGTGGAGTTGAACATCCTCCTTGAAGTGCTCGAGAAGTCTCAATCTAGTGTTTTAAAACTTAGACTTGGAATCGGCTGAGGGTCAACTCAGACTCAAAATCCGACATGGAATTGACACAGACTAGTTGATTACACTGATTCATTCTTTGTAAAAAACACATTAAATATTTAATTTTTAATGAAAAACCATATTTTTAAAGATTTTCATTCATGTTTCCAAACTCAAAGCATTAGAGTAATGGAGAGAAGACAACATATGATCAAATTATGCTCATGAATATATCTATTATATCAAAATGGCACCTAGTGCACTGTCCAATACATATAATATATGTTGATAATAACAAAAACAAATAACCAAGGAGGCTCTAAAATTTAAATGGCCTCTACAACGAAACCCTACAACTGCGGGACTACAAGTCACTAATACAAAAGACTATATAATGATCACTACTGCTAGACATGGGAACATCATCTACCTCGGACTTTGAATCAGATTCAAACGGGGTAACCCATGGCTCCTCCTCTTCATTAAGATCTCCAACTAGAACTATAATAGTAGCACTAGCACTAGTTTCACACTAAGATAGATGAGCTATGCGCTTGCATCATAGTTGAGTAAAGGAAGTGCCTGTAGCTGCAGTACTTGGGGTTGGGCCTGGTACTAATGGATCTATATCTAATTGAATAGTTCCTAATGCATCCAACTCCATATCACCATCAAGATCAATATCCTCATCAGGTTCAAACTCTGTTGGTTGAGTCTCCACTACCCAATCTGACGTTGGATCAATATCCTCAACACAATGGGATCTGTATTAGGTCTTTTGTTCAACAATTAGTTGCATCTTAGCAGGAGGTTATATTGGATGAAGACTATATCATTTAACTGTTTTTGTTCTAAATGGTTTCTGTTCGTGTGAATCCTATCAAGGACAGACAAATAACGCTCACACACAGAAGCACTACAAGTTTTGTTGAGAAATCTAGGGCATCATATCGATTAGGATCTTTAGGTAGATTTATTTTAGACTTCGACATTTTCTTGTGATTTCTCTTTTCTTCTTATTAGTTCTTATTTCAATTTATTATGTTTTGTTCATCAAGACAAATTCCAAGCAAATGAATATCACAACAAAGGATACAAGATGTAGGCACTCAGCTAGGGAAAAAACATTATCTGGGGGAAAACCCAATCGAAATATTCCACTAGTATATTCAAATCAGGATGAGACAATCTAAGAGCCTTTAGACCTAGACAAAGGCCTCCTCCAATCACCAAGCCATCCCTTCCTTCCAGTAGATGATCCATGCTAAAGTCTCCAATTGTCAACGTCTTAGATGCAACTTCAATCCAAAATTTCGGCCCCCAACTTCAGAATTTCAGACCTGCAATTGATTCAGAAATTTTGGCCCTAGCTTCAATCCAATAACTTTTCACATGTGAGAGAGAGATGCCCAAAATTCAGTTTTTTTCTTCCCCAACTTCTTCCTTCTTTTTCCTCAACTTCGCTCTTCTTTTTTGACTCTTTCTCTTGTAGATCGAATTTGTTGAGTGTGTTCCAAATGAGTCGAGCTGCTTCTCTATATATACTACTTTTTTTGGGTCAAATAGCCCTAATCTAGGCTGAATTCATGAGGACATGGCCAACTTGGTGTGGAGGTGACAAATTACACTTTTGACTAAAAAATAATCATTTTTACTTGATAGAAAAGCCCAAGAAGGGTCTAATAAATGTGAAAATGACTCTTTTGACTCTTGACAAAACCTAGAAACCTTCAATGGAGGCTATGAACTAGAAATAAATGAACGAGCATTAAACCTGTGCTTCAATAATATTTTTCTTTTAAAATTAAAAAATTAAATTTCTTTTAAAAATTAAAAAAAAATATTTTGACAAATATAGTTATGAAGACCAACATTAGTTACATTCTTCAACACTCCCTCTTAACTAGAGAGGTATTCATAATTACATAGATACAGAGGTACATGGAAGATCTCAAAATGATATATTTTGTAAAGAGTCACAACACTTGCAGTGCTACAGATTAGGTGTTTGACCAGAGTATTCTAATTGGGCGGGACTAAGGTGTGTTCCAAGCTTTAGCCTCTATAGGTACCATCAGGCTTTAGCTCTAACACCAACCTAGAGATCTAGGTGTGTATCCATGGTTAGAGCTCCAAGACCAATGCCACCTTCCCTACTTCAGGATCTAAACATTGACACAGGCTGACCATATGTCATCCCAAGCATCTTGTTGCCCCAAGATGCTTCATCTCTCCTTATCAACTAAACCAGATATATCCACCAATCCAAGTATGCTTCAAACAATCAACCTTCTTATGGAGATATTTGCACAAATACAACCCCAATTAGTATTAAATCTTCACTATACATATTTAACACAAACCTTTGGGGTCCTTAATCATTCTGATGTTTCTTAGATCATCATTATATCCAAATACATTTAGTTGGAAGCTTCCTTCTTCAAATTTTCCAGCAGCACCAAACTCAGCCTCAACACTTTTCAACATGACCAAGTTTTTGTTTGCAACTTCAAAAATCATGAACAACTTATCTGTAGTGCTTTAGCTATTCTCCAATCTCAATCATCCTTATCAACTCGAAGAGATTAACTTACAAATAAACCTCCCTTTCAACTAGGAAATATACACTTTTCCTTTATCCAAGTTTCTTCTTAACTAGGGAATAAGTCCATCAACTTTTTTTCTTCTTTTAGCCTCATGAACTCTTTCTTTTGCATCATCATTACATCAGAGAACCTTAATATTTCAATTCTCAGTTCCCTCAGGAACATCATCCTTTCTATAGCAACAAGATCATCATTTTTTGTGTTATCAGTGTTGAGAAATCCATAGAGGTAGGTGGCATTTAAACAATTTCTCTTATTCTAACATTATCTTGTGATGTTTTCGTTATTATTGTGTTTTCTTTCAATTTATCTTTTCTTATCATCAAGACTAATGCCAAGCAACAAATAAAAGAGGACACAAGATCTAGGCATGCTGCCAAGGAAAAATCCCACTCTTTGGGGAAAACCTGGTCAAAATTCCTCATTCAGTAGATTCAATATGAGATGACCAATACCCTAGACTAGAGACTTCCTCCATCAAGTCATCCTTGATCATCCTCTCATTGCCATTTTTTTTGCATCGATACATCATCCTTGTCACTATTATGACGCCAAGATCTCCTCACTATGATTCCACCGAAACCTCATCATTACCCAGATCTCATCTCTGTGGAGACACTGAAAAATTTACTGTGATGGAACTGAAATCATTCACACTATGGCAGCACCGAGACTATGTTATAACTGTGACTATTATAGCATTGAGACCTTTGATTGTAGCACCGAGGCCTTGTCACTATAGCAACATTAGGATATTCTTACTGTGGCTGCTCCGAGCCCTTATCTTTGTGGTAAGAATGAACCCTTAACACTTCACTGTGATCTCCAAACCTGCAACCAATTTTAGTTTTCTGTAGTGTTTGAACCTACAGCGAATTCGAGCTACTGTGTTGTTTGAACCTGCAACTAATCCGAGCTACTATGGTGTCTGAACCTGTAATTAATCTGAGCTATTGTGTTGTCCAAACCTGCAATTAATCTGAGCTACTGATCTAAGTTGGAATACGAGGACCTTAGGCTTGTATATGTAGTGGTTGTCCCATATAAATGAGCCGACATGAATCTTTGAAGAGGTGTGTCCTTATATTACGCTGACATGAATATATTGAGGGAAACCGACTTGTAGCTAATTTATTTGAGGCCGACTTGAAGGCTTTTCTGGAGAGGATGAATTGATGGAGGAGTCAAAACAATAAATTGACTTTGAATCAATCCTAAATCCTGCAATTGAAGCTTGACCTATAACCATTGACCCAAACATGAAACCCATGCTTTAACAAGTCGATTCAACAATAATACAATTCTTTTCTTTTGACAAATATTTTACATTTTTTTTTTTTTTACTTTAAGTACAATGAAGACCGAACCTAGTTACATTCTTCAACAATCCATCTTAACTAGGAAGGTATTCATATATAATCAAAGAGGTACATGGAAGATATCACTTTATCTATGAAGAATTTTAGGCACAATAATGCCATGGACTAGATTCTTGACCAGGGAAATCTATCCATTGGTCTCTCAAAAATTTAGGCACCGCAATGCCACAGACTAGATTCCTCGCCAGGACAATCTATCCGGGTGGGACTAAGATGTTCTCAAGCTTTCAACCACTCTAGGTACCATCAGGCTTACTTGCTAACCATCAACCCAGGGATCTAGGTGTGTATCCGAGGTCAGAGCTCTATGACCAATACCACCCTCCCTACTTCGGGATTCGGGCATCAACAAATAGTGTCGAACATATGTCCTCCAAGGAAATGCTTCACTCACAAAGCCTCAACTGATCCAAGTGGATATTAGTAGCCACCCACCTATTCCACTTGGACCTCCAGTCAGTTTCATCAGTTTCCTTTTTTATAGCAACATTTACTATTTTTAGCAGTTTTTCGAGTATTGAACTTACTGAGTAGTTTTTACCCCCTAAATGACGTTTTTTTGAGGTCTGCAAAACCTATGGTACTCGAAGATATCTTTTTGATGATATATCATACGCGCAAAATGGAGATAATATGACCAAGTTACGACCCCAAGAAGTTGGCTGCCCAACTAACCCCAACAGGGCTCACAAAGTCTTAGTGTTTCATCTCCTGGGCTTAGGGTTTTCCTATGTTGTTAAATAATAAAACGGCCCTTGAGCCTCATTGTAACACAGTTCAGAGGCCTGTAGCCGCCACATCTCTTTTCAGAGATAATATACCAATGCCCTAGCTAGTTTATTTCCGTTCTGTCTGTAAGCATACTTCAGTTATTTAATATTAATGAAAAAAGTGTTATTTCTGTTGCATCTCTGTGTTTATGTGTATTTCTGTATTTTATTGGTATGCTCTTTCTTGATCCTTCTTTGGATGTCCCCAATGAGGTCGGGTATAAGGAGTTAGGGCTCGATATGATTGAACCTTTGCAAGATCAACCTCGCAAACCCTAACGGCCGCCCATGGGGGGAGAAAAGAAAGACGAGGGAGCACAAGATCCTCTCAAAATATTGCTCAAGGAGGCCCTCGAGAAAAAAAGGAATGCGATGATGGATAAATTTTCCCAGATCTTTCAACGACTGCCCAGTGGTGGCGCCTCTGCATCCAACAACCACACTAGAGGTAACACTCCTTTTAAGGTACAAGTAAACTTTGACATTCCCATATTTGAGGGCCAAATAGATGCAAACGTCATAGATATATGGTCGAATCTATTAGATGGATATTTCTCGGTTCATGATTTTTACAACTGCGAAAATATTACTTTTGCACTCCTCAAAACCGCCCCCATGTCAAGTAATGGCGAGAAACCTACTGTGTGCAAAAGGATGAGATGTAACGCTCTCTATTCTCGGCTGCACCCATTTGGGATTCATTCCGGGATGCCATCAAGGAACAATATTATCCCATGGGGAGATATGACGACAAGTACATACAATGGACTGCACTGTGATAGCAAAGGGATCAAGATGTGCATGAGCTGACGAATTTGTTCCATACCCTACGCACAAAGTTGGGTATCAAAGATTCGGAGAAAATTTTTGTGTTGAAGTACCACAGTTGTCTGCACAGATACATTCAGGAGGAAATGGAGTTCCTCGACATCTCCTCTCTTGAGGTAGCATACCGGTATGCTACTAAGATTGAGCATAAATGTAAACAGAAGAAGCGAGACCTTGGATCTACGAATTAGAATTAAGGGAAAGGTGCCCCAAACTGCAGAACAAAGGACAAAGCCAAGGCGAGGAGGCCCAAGAAAACCCGCCAAAGCCGCAATAAAAGAACAACTCCACGAAGCCAAAGAAGGGCACGAGAAAGTGGTGTGAGTTCCATAAGAGCTCCACTCACAACATAAATGAGTGTTGGGCCAAGCAGTCACTGGTGGCCAAGCTTAAGGCTTATGAACCGGATGCATGCTCCGACTCTGAATCATAACCCGACAAGGGGAATGACAAAGGTAAGCAGATTATCGATGCAAAGCCCAATGTCGTCGTTGCCACCACGAAGATCCAGAAGGAGGAACTGGAAGATCCATAGGAGGGGGAGTGTTTCTTCCATTCCAAAATGTGGCTAAGGGGTTCCCCGCTACAATTCATTAACGACAATGGGAGCGAAAATAACCTCATTTCAGCAGAGGTCGTGAAGCAGCTGGGCTTGCCAACCATAGCACACCCACAGCCGTACACCATCGGATGGTTTCACCAAGGACGTGATCTCTGCGTCAGCCATAAGTATCGCCTTCCCTACAAAATCAAGCCCTTCACAGATGAGGTATTATGTGACATTGCTCCTCTTGATGTTTGTGATGTATTATTATGCCAACCATACTTGTGGAAGCGACATGATGTGTATGAGTCCAGGCCTCACGCTGTTATTGTTACTTTGGCCAATAAGTTGTACAGGATACCAGAGATATCACCACCTATCGCCATCTCTTTGGTTACTGCAAAACAATTCAGTAATCTCATTTCCAAAATCGGTAAATTTGTTTTCATGATGATCCGCCCTAAGGGCAAGAAGAAGACCATGGCCACGACCTACAGACAAGGCTCCTCTGCGCGATAACAATAGATGGACAAAGTCATGGAGGAGTACGGGGACATCTTCACCTCACCCACAGGGGTTCCCCTGCACTGTTAGGCCAAGCACTCCATCGATCTGACCCTAGGTGCGTCGCTGCCCAATGGGCCAATCTATCGATGCTTTGCTATGGAGAACGACAAAATAAAGAGGCAAATTCAGGAGCTGCTGCAGAAAGGTCACATCCAGCTGAGTTCATCCCCCTATGGAAGCCCGATCGTGTTGGTGCAGAAGAAGGATGGGACTTGGAGACTTTGTATTGAATATCGGGTGCTGAACAAGATCATTGTCCGGAATAGGTACCCAATCCCACAGATTGATGATCTTGAGGACCAACTCAAGGGGGAAAAATATTTCAACAAGATCGAATTGAATTCTGCGTATCACCAAGTACCAATCGAACCCACCGTAGTGTAGAAGACTGCCTTCAAATCCAAGGAGGGCCTTTTCAAATGGCTGGTCATGCCTTTCGGGTTGACGAATGCTCCCGCAACCTTCACAAGGCTGATGGACGACATCTTGCGGCCATTCACCAACTCATTTATGGTGGTGTATTCGAATGACATCCCGATCTTCATCCAGACTTGAGAAGAGCACCTCCACCACATCCGACAGGTCCTCCAAACACTGTGGCAACACAAGTTGTGTGCCAATTTGGAGAAGTGCACTTTTGGCATGACCCAGGTTCAGTATTTGGGATACATTATTGATGATCGGGGGGGTGCATGTGGATCTAGCAAATATCCAAGTCATTCGGTATTGGCCAGCCCCACCACTCTAACAGAGCTCCGTAGTTTTCTGGGTCTTGCCAATTTTTGTCGCAGGTTCATGTTGGGATTCTCTCATATCACTCGGCCCTTGAGTCAAGTCACCATGGGGGGAGCGAAAGAAAATTTATTTTGGTCTGAATCTCAATAGAAGGAGTTAGTAGAGTTGAAACATCGCCTCTACTCTATACCTGTGCTCACATTGTCAAACTTGCAACAACCATTTGATATCGAGACAGATGCCTCTGATTATGCTATTGGGGTAGTTCTTACTAAACAGGGGCATCCAATGGCATATCATAGTGAGACACTTTCCAACACAGTCCGGAAGTATCCCACTTATGAAAAAGAGATGTATTCCATTGTGTAGGCTTGTCAAAAATGGAAGCATTACATTTTGGGGAAGGAAATGGTCATCCACATAGACCACCGACCCCTGCAGTTCATATAGACCCAAGGGAAGTTGCATATCGATCGCCATCAGAAGTGGTCCACATACTTGCAACAATTTCATTTGAACATCAAATACAAGAAGGGCAGCACCAACAATGTTGCAGACTGCCTCAGCCAACCATCGATCGTGGTGCTAACCACCGTGCCCAACTCTTGTGGGCACGAGACTTACAACTATCCACTTCTCTACAAAAGCGATCCAGAATTCGACCACACATACAATACGCTTTTGGAGGGTAAGAAAGTTCCAAATTTTCACCTCTAGGATGCACTACTATGTCACGTGGGAAACCTTTATGTTCCTTCAAGCGAGCATTCCAAGATGGTTTGGGAAGCACACTACAGTCGGGTTGCTGGGAAATTCAGGGTCGAGAAAATAGTGGTAGTACTACAAAAGTATTTCTATTGGCCGAACCTTCAACATAATGTCAGGAAGTACATCAGATCCTGCACTTCCTGCGCCATTTCCAAACCAACCATCAAGAAGCAAGACCTCTATTCTCCGCTACATACCCCTAGTAGACGTTGGGAATCCATCTCCATGGATTACATGTCGGGCCTTCCTTCTACTAAGCATGGCAACAACTGTGTATTTGTGGTCGTTGACATATTCTCCAAGATGGCCATTATGGCGTCCTAGAAGAATAATATCACAATAGAATCCACTGCTAAACTCTTCTTTGAACAAGTGTGGGTACACTTTGGGATCCCACAGTCTATCATCTCAAATTGGGAGAGAAGGTTCCTTAATACATTTTGGTCCATCCTCTGGTCGATGCTAGACACCAAGCTCACCAAGTCCACACATTCTTATCCCCAAACTAATGGATAAAAAAAGGTCGTCAACAGGATGATCGTACACATTCTGCGCATGTAAAACTCAAAGCAACCACGCACATGAAATGAGAGCCTCCCCTATGTACAAAAGAACTATAACCAGGGTCTCCACAGCTCAACCAGCCACAATCCCTTTCAGGTTGGCTTGGGATTCTAGCCACTATGTCCCATTGACGTAGCCATGCCATTTGCGGCTACTCATGCAGATCCAGCTCATGTCCAGTCTAAAGATAACAAGGCGAACAACTTCATTGACCGCATTCAACACATCCACCAACAGTGTTGTGTAACCAGCTTCAAAAATAGAAGAAAAGAGATATAAACGCCTTAGAAATAAGCCACTTCGAGGGGGCAACCTCCAATACATTACATAAATGCACAATTCTTGGATGATACAAATGAACAAACCCTCCTTCTATATATAGGAGTCCATGGGGCCACAATATAATCCTAGTGGGGCCACAATGTAATCCTAGCCGACCTAGCAATAATAATGTAAGGGCACAATAATAACAATATGGGGGTTACAGGGGTACAATAATAACAATAAGGGGGGCTACACTAACATAATAAGGGGCTACACTATTAATATAGGGGCTTAACATGCCTCTCTCCTTCAAACAAGTGTTGTCCTCAACGCTTGAGTAGCTCTGGGTGCTTCTGTATAAAATTATCATCCTCCCATGTAGAATCTTCAGTGGGTAAGTTCTTCCACTTGATGAGATACTCTGAAATTGATCGATTCCGTAGTTGTCGAGTTCTTGTTTCCATGACCGCTTCTGGTTCCAATATGATTTTTCCTTCCTCATCGAGTTCTGGCAATATTGTTTGAACTGGAAGATTTTCTCCTATAACCTTCTTTAAGCATGAAACATGGAAAACTGGATGTACTCACGAAGAAGCAGGAAGCTCCAATTTGTATGCCATAGTACCAATCTTTTGCAACACCTTGTAAGGACCATAGTACTTTGGCGATAATTTATTATCCTTCTTAGCTTGCTTGAGGGACTTTTGTTTATATGGTTGTAGCCGTAAAAATACCCAATCTCCTACATCAAAACTTCTCTCGCTGCGATGTTGATCTGCCTGTTGTTTCATTCGATTTTGTGCCAAATTCGGGTTATCCTTTAAGAGTTGGAGAACTTCTTGCTGATGCTCGATGTGATCTTCCACTGCTTGAACCTTCGAATTTTCCCTTAAAGATGATGTGATGGATGGTGGATGATATCCATAAAGTGCCATAAATGGGGTCATTTTTGCTGCAGTATGGAAGGAAGTGTTATACCACCATTCAGCGAGAGGTAACCACTTGACCCATTGTGTTGGTTTATCAGATACAAAACAACGAAGATATCCTTCCAAACATTTATTTACTATCTCAGTTTGACCATCAGATTGAGGATGATAAGATGAGCTATGAGCTAATTGAGTACCCAAACAAGAAAATAACTCCGTCCAAAAATTTCCAGTAAAAATGGGATCTCTGTCGCTCACAATAAGCCTTGGGCTTCCATGTAGCTTTTGAATTCTGTCCATAAATGTAGTAGCAACTGTACTTGCTTTAAATGGATGAGATAATGCACAAAAGTGTGCATACTTGGTAAGTCTATCAACTACCACCATGATGACATTCTTTCCTTGAGACTTAGGTAAACCTGTGATAAAATCCATTGAAATCTCCTCCCAACGCTGACTTGGAATGGATAAAGGTTGTAGAAGTCCCGGGGTCTTAATTGTCTCCACTTTATTCTGCTGGCAAACCAAACATTCCGCCACCAACTTTTGAATATCAGATTTAAGGCCATCCCAAAAAAATTCTTTCTTCACCCTGTGGTAAGTTTTTAAAAATCCTGAGTGTCCTCCTAAAGGAGAAGTGTGCAATTCCAGAAGAATATTTTGTTTTAGTTGGGAATTATTACAAAGATATAGCGATCTTTGTACCATAAGGAATCATTTTGGTTTTAAGCTTGTCATCAAGCCCTCCCATGCATGCTTTTAGATCATTCTTCATGTTTTCTATGTTGTCTTTTATGTCATCCATCTTAGCTTCCACGCCCACTTCCATGCCATCCATCTTAGCTTGCACACCATCCATTTTAGCTTCCACGCCTTTCTTCAAACCTTCCATCTTTCGCCACGCCCACGCCATCCATCTTAGTTTCCATGCCTTTCTTCAAAACTTCCATTTCATTTTTTGTTGTTCTTTGCGAGAGAGAAATTTGTTGTTGCACTTGCTCTTGTAATTTTGATATGTCATGCTGCCATTCTTCATCTTCATGAGTCACAGTAGAGCCTTCTAAAGGCTTAATGGGAGTTTAATTCTTTTTAGGGACCATTTTAGAATCCAATACTGATATCTATTCTACAATATTCCCTTGGAATTAATTCAACTTCATTCTTCAAACAAGACTTATGCAATTGGAAAAAAATACACACCTTTTACTTGCTTTTTAGGAGCTCTGTATTGAGGTGAATTACCACTATAGTTGAAAATCTTCGATATCTGAAATTCAGCCACCATCGTAGATCTCTGACTTCTTTCAAATGCCTGAGTCTGACCTGATTTGGATTCTCCAAGACAAAGTTGTGTCCAATCTCCCACGATGACCTAATTCTGGACTGGTTTAGTAGAGCGAACTTGTACGACTTGCCACGTGTCACTGTTTTGTCCTTTGTCTCTGAAATTGATAGCCCAGAAACTTCAGTCTGTGTAATTGCGACCACTTTTTACGGCACTTCAATCCAATGCCCGGAGAGAGAGTTATTGAAATTTTCCCACGATCACCTTTTTGAGATGAAATTCAGGAGCCTGAAAAAGCACTACCTTCCACAGATCATATCTCCAAAAATATTGCGAACCAAGCTCTGAAATTTTTTGACGAATTTCCTCAGGATTTAAGCTTCGCACCATATGAATTTCAGATTCTGAACCTTCGTAAAAAAAACTTTATAGCGCAAATACCACGATGACCTGTTTATAAGCCTGAAAAGATACCTAAATTCCACAGATGATATCTCCTCAAATATTGTGAACCAAGATCTGAAATTTTTAGACAACCTTCATCGAGATTTTCAAGCCGCACCTAGAAAATTTCAGCCCGAGCTTCGTAGAAAAAAAAAAGTTCTTTTTATAATTCACGATGACACATTTTAAGACGTAAAACCTAGAATCCCAAAGCTACGATACCAAATGTTGTGTAACCAGCTTCAAAAATAGAAGAAGAGAGATATCAACGCCTTAGAAATAAGCCACTTCGAGGGGGCAACCTCCAATACATTACATAAATGCACAATTCCTGGATGATACAATTTACAAAACCTCCTTTCTATATATAGGAGTCCATGGGGCCATAATGTAATCCTAGTGGGCCACAATGTAATCCTAGCCGACCTAACAATAATAATTTAAGGGCACAATAATAACAATATGGGGGTTACAGGGGTACAATAATAACAATAAGGGGGGCTACACTAACATAATAAGGGGCTACACTATTAATATAGGGGCTTAACAAACAGGTTCATGACATATTGGACAAAGCCAATGCCAAGTACAAGTAGCGATATGATCAACATCGGTTTCCACACAACTTCCAAGTGGGCGACAAAGTGTGGCTACATTTGCAAAAGAAACGCCTCGTTGCACCCCACTGCAAGCATCGCCCACTCCGATATGGGCCATACACCATCACCAAGGCTGTAGGGGACAATGAATTCAAGCTCAATATTCCCCCATTCCTTGGTCTTCACCCAATGTTCAATGTGGAATTCCTTCGGACCTACTTTCCACCTCTACTGGACGCATCCGACATGGCAGAAAAAATCACACCAATAGAGTTAAGCCCACACTGCATCGGACAAGCCACAACTAATCAGATCATGGAAACATAGATCAAGGGCACCCACCAACAGAGGATCAAACTATATCAAGTTTTCAAAGCAGTCCAACTCCTCCACCAGGGCAAGTGGTTCACCAGGGACCAGGTTCAACAGAAATTTCCTCACTTCATGGAGGCCCTGCACACAATGGGGACCATTTCTTCCTAAGGGGGGAAGAATGATCCATGTGGATATTGGTGGCCACCCACATATTCCACCTAGACCTCCAGCCAGTTTCATTAGTTTCCTTTTTTATATCAGTATTTACTATTTTTAGTAGTTTTTCGGGTCTTGAACTTCAGGAGAAGTTTTGACCCCGTAAACGACGTCTTTTTTAGGTTTGTAGCAAGCCCATAGCAATAGGAAAGGGTACACAACAAAACCTATAGTACTCAAAGAGATATTTCCGATGATATATCGTACATGCCAAACAAAGATAATATGACCAAGTTACGACCCCTGGAAGTTGGCTGCTTAACTAACCCCAATGGGGCCCACAAACTCTTAGCGTTTCATCTCCTGGGGTTAGGTTTTTGGTTGTTTAGGGTTTTCCTATGTTGTTCAATAATAAAAATTCCCTTGAGCGTCATTGTAACATAGTTCAAAGGCCTGTAGCTGCCACATCTCTTCTCAGAGATAAGCTACCAACGTCGTAGCTAGTTTATTTCCATTCTGTTTGTAAGCATATTTCAGTTATTTGATATTAATGAAATGAAGTGTTATTTCTGCCGCATCTATGTGTTTATGTGTATTTGTGTATTTTATTGCGTCCATGCATAAGTTCAGATCATCAACACTCCTTGATCTAGCAGATCAAGGACAACAAATATCTCTCGATAAAACTAATGAGTAACAAACATGCTATCAAAACTTTGAGAGATTTACCTGTACAAGCACAACCCCAATCAATAATATACTTTTACATGTACATAATAAAATACACACCTTCGAGGTCTTCTAGACAACTAGATGTTTCTTCCCAACTTATCACAGTAGGACTATCAACTGAATCTTTGATAGAAGATTCCTCAATCATATACTTTCCTTTCCTACTTCACATGCAACAACATATTCTACAGTCGGATCTTGCTTTCCTTCTTACAGTAGCTCCTCAATAAAGCATTCTCCAATCATGATTATGATTCTTACTCATGGATTTCACTAAGACTTATGATTGTTAGTCCTGGTCTAGTGCATGACACATGAAGTAGAGAACCATATCCATCACTTCTTCTTTTATCCAGGTTCCCTCTTAATCTAGGGAGAACAACTTCTTCCTTCGGTGTTAGAGAATATTTCGTGGCTTCCATCCTTCTTATCATGCTTAACATATCGTCTTCTCTTACATACATCTTTAACAACTTGAATATGATGTACTTGCACAACTTAGACAACAAGTACAACCAGATCTATAGAAGCATGAAGTTAGTCATAACAAAACCTTATAGTAGTGGAAGCCATTAGAGAACTTTTGAGGTCTAAAATGGGCCTCCTAAGAAAAATGTACAACCAAAATAAGTTTTATAGGAACCAATAAGATTCAAGATGGTGATGTCAACCATGGGGGATGATTCTCCATTTTTGGGGTAAAAAAGTAAAAATATTAAAAAATAATAAAATAATAAAACTACTTTTTCAAATTATCTCCCTAAGGTTTTACTCAAATTTTGAGTGGGAGTACTCGTTTGATGCAAAATTTAATTCCTTATCCAAGGAGTACCCATGTTGCATACTTTTGATGGATCCTGCTACACAAAAAATATGAAATACATGAAAAAACATGATTGCAATTACGTTTTCCATGTATAACTCATTTTTGTGTAGCAGGGTCCATTGAAAGTATGCAACATGGGTACTCCTTGGATGAGTAGTCAAATTATGCATCCAACGAGCATTCCCACTCGAAATTTGAGTAAACCCATAGATAAGTTGAAAATACGAGTTGAAAAAGTAGTTTTTTTCTTTTTTCCCTATAAAATTTGATGATGTAATCTAATCTTATTTTATTATTTCTACTATTATTTTATAATTTCCTAAGGAGACCCATTTTAGACCTCAAAATTCCCCTAATGATTATACTTTACAAACATAATCATCAAGAGACTATACTTCAATACTTCAACTTCTAGCATAGGTTTGTTACAAACCCTAAATCACATTAGCAACTCAATCAAGGTGACAGAAGATTAGTTTTGTCCTATAGCAATCCCTAGAAATAAGTAAAAGGAAAAGAAAAGTATCTAATAACTTTCAAAAGTCATATATATATATATTAGATTTCCCACTAGGATTTTATGTAAACCCTAGATTTCATAACCAAAACAATCACAACTTGATCAACATGAATAGCTTCTAATAGGGTTTGATGTAAACCCTAGATTTCCCATCATCATGCTAGAACTTCAAACTTTGACTAGGGCTTATTTCCAAACCCTAGGACTTATGAACATACACATATCTAAGAGATTATCATCATGCATAAGCATATCATATTCCAGACAATATTAATACATTAGACATATACCGACCTAGACTAAGCTACGGTTTCAACCAAACGAACACATACCTAAGGTTTAATTACTAGGAATTTAAGTACATAACAAGGATTTTGCTTGTATCCCTAACCAAAACCTAGGGTTTCGGTTCATAACAAAGCAAACTCTATTATACCAAAATTTCAAAAGTCGAGGATTTCAAACAACACCATTTCAACCCTAACAATTTATAGTTTTCATGATCATGATATCATCAACATAATAACAATTTCTTCCTCAATAAACCTAAGTAGATTTAGGATTTTACACCATACCCTTAGATTAGGGTTTACATAGAACCTTTTTAGGGTTCTTTATACAAACAATCAGAGATATAAGGTGGCTAGATTTATCAGATGATGAATCACCCTAAACAAGAATATTTTAGATTCAAGAGAGCTAGACATAACGATGTTAGTAGCACAAATTTCAAAATAAGATGAATGTACCTTTTAAGAGAATTTATAAGGTGTATAGACTAGGATATACCTAGGGATGTTCAAACCTTGTAGGTATTCCTTGAAGTGTTCTTCTTGTATTCAACCAGGTTTGTGATACATACTCTCAAGAAAAACATGTGATACCAAGAACATGATTTAATTTCTTAAGTTACATAATCATGGAGGATGGAATCCTATGATATCGAAGATCAAGATATTCACTCTTTCAATCAACATTGGTACTTTTGCAAGAAATCCTCGACTACTTGTAAATCCTAGAAGATAGGGATTAAGATCTTAATATGAGATTTTAGTATGTTATCTAAGGAGTACAATATTTTCCCTAGAGTTTCTATAAATTAGAATAACAAGAAACTTATGAATATATGTACCTTGCATTTTACGTACCTTTGATTTGATAGCATATCAGACTTGTTGAAAGTGCATTTTGTTAAGTATGGAATATTTACTTGATTTTCTTAAGCTGGTTCCTTGTGCTTATACTTGATAGACCTTCATAGGAAACTGTACCAAGTTTGATCCCTTCACAATGTAGTGAACCCCTCTCATTGTAGTGACACCGAACCATTGTGGTAGCACCGAACTCCTTTTCTGTTGGAAGCACCAAAATCCTTCACTGTGATGTATCATAGGGATCTTCTTTCTGTGGTGACACCGAAATAGTGAAAGCACTGAGACTATGGTATAGTGGTGGCATAGAAATGTGGGAGCACCAAACATAGTACCAAATTCATCTCTGTTATATATAGCGAAGTTATATCTTTGTTAAACTGTGTCATTACTAAAATAATGTGCTTTCACTAAAATGTTTAGACTGTGCCTCCACCAAAAATATTAAGACTGTGCCATCACCGAAAATGCTAGGACTGTACCATCGCCGAAAATTCTAGGACTGTACCATCACCGAAAATATTACGAATTCATTCTGGAAACGATCCAAACTTTTTATATCACTAAAACTGTCTCTCTTGTTTTCACTTATATGCCAAGAGTATTTATACAATTTTATAGTGAAATCACTTCTTTGATGTACTGTGTATTCACTGAAATTTTACAAACTTATTATCTCAAATGATCCGAACTGTTTCTACTTCATTCTTGGTGTTTTTAATATGTTCATTGTACTCTTAGTTTCAATAGTTTCATTAGCCCATAACTGCCCTTCTTCAAACTGCATTTGACCATGACCATAGCTTTGAAACCATGTTTGTTGAGATTTTGGGGTAGCATTGGGTGTGCTCTAGCTCCAAAACTTTGTGGAGGGGCTAGAACACACGAGATCTCCAAAACTTTGTGGAGGGGCTAGAACACACGAGATCTCCAAGACCCAGAAAGTGTTTTGAAAAAATTCATCCTGTGGAATAGTTATTCAAATAATTAATTTTTTTAATGGGGACCCTAAGTATAACTTAGGGAAATTAAAAAATGAAAGTTCTACGTTCTACGTGACGTGGATCAAGAACTCTTTTAATCTTAGTCGTTGATTAGAGATTAGATCACGACCGTTGGTTTACCAATGAGAAAAGTGTAAAGGAAGGGCTTGGGGTCAGTTGGAGGATACACACACATTGCAGAGCACTGAAGCTAAGTCGAATTTATGGGGCGGGGTTTGCTGAGGAATTTAAAGTGAGTTTGCAGTGCATTGAGGGGCAACGATCGGCAAGGGCTGATCTGACCCAAGGCGAAATCTGATGGCAGGCAGCATCGTGCCCGGGGCAGTGCGGTCGACCACGATGCGGGAGGCCACGCAGAGGGTGACATAGAGCCGTCTGGGTGACGCAGAGGCAGCGCAAAGTCTTCCAGAGTGATGCAGGGGCAGCCTGCACTACGTATAGGCTGCATTGGGCTAGAGGGATGACGCAAAGGTTGGAGAAGACTGTGCTGCGGGTTCTAGTGGGCTAGAAAGGGCTCGAATTCGTAATTCCCCGGAGAGGGTTGGATCAGCCATATTTTCTATCTTTGAGTGAAAGGTACATCTGATGTGTAATTTATCTATAGGGCAGACCGTTTCTGGTGCCTAGATTGTTGTATTCATAATCTGCATAATAATATAATCATCTAGAGTTGTTGCACCAGTTTTCCCACATTGGGTTTTTCAGGGGACATTTGTCCGAAAAATCTGTGTGTAATTTTCTCACATGTGCGCGCTGTTCAGTAAATGATATGTAGATGTGTAGGCTGCAATTTATATTTTCTTTAATTTTTTTTGAGCACTTCAGATTAATAACTTGTTAAATTAATCAAACAAGTAGGCAAAGTAGATCAAGACACTGCAGTAGGGTTTTTGTTTTGAAACTTTCACATGGTATCAGAGCATTGCAGATCAAGATGATCCACCAGAAAAGTGATTGAAGATACTTGCTACAGGAAGGGAAACTGAAGCAACAGAGATCCAGAAGAAGGCATCGCAACACCAGGAGGGACACAGACCCTGCAAGGGTGACGCAGAGTCAGTTTTCTCACGCAGAGGCTGATGTAGCTCTAGAAATGTGACACAGAGCCATTTTTATCATGCAGAGGCTGATGTAGCACCAAGAGGGGGATGCTAAGCCAGTCTACTCACGCAGAGGGTGACACAGTCCGAATGGAAAATTTTTGTGCAGTTTGCCAATGTCTGGAAGTGCAGTTTCTGATCTTCGGAAGTTCCTGGTGGCACAGGATTTGTCAGTGCGTAAGAATACCTAGAAAAGGTGACAAAAGCGGGAGGATAATAGTCGCTCAACAGATTCTCTAGCCAAGGGATCTGAGTATGATTAAGAGGAGTGATCATAGAGGACTGATTCGGTAGAATTGGTGAAGGATTTCTAGAGGGAAATAATTTGTCTAAGAGATAACATTCTCTATAGGGTTCTTTCGCCAAGAATCCCAGATCTAGTTTGTTACTGAGTGTAGCAGTAGCAGAAGGGAGAAGACTCTGTGATTCAACATATTGAGCAAAGATGGTTTCTCATGTACTAAGAGATCAGGATAGGTTGGATGGTGTGTCCAACTTTGTTATCTGGAGGGACAGGATCATGACAGTCGTGGATGAGTATGACATCAAGGACCATGCAAAAAATGTCCTAGATTTGCTTACCGATGCAGATCCCCTGAAGAAATTCAACGAGAATCAAGCGCAGGCAAAGCGCTTGATCATGGATGGAGTAAAGGATCACGTGGTCCCACATATTTATGGGAAGAACACGACAACTGAGATGTGGAAAACATTGAACACAATGTATCAGGGATGCTCCGTCCAAAGGAAGATGCTTATGGAGAATCAGATGCAGTTGTTCCATATGCAGAAGGGTGAGGAAATTAATCCCTTCCTCTTTAGACTTCAGATTATCTGGGATCCGCTGATTGCCATGGGGTCAACTCCGGATGAAGGGCTCATGGTGAGGACTGCCCTGAATGCAGTCATTGATGAATGCGAAACGTGTTTCCAAAGCATCTTGGGTAGAGCAACGTTACCATCTTGGGTGGGAATGTGGGCAATCCTCTGTCAGGAGGAAATCAAAAGAATAACCAAGAAGAAAAGCAACGTCGGTGGAGTCAAAGTAAAGAAATAGGAGGAGGAGGATGCGGCTCTTACATCTAAGGGACAAAGGCATCAAGGGAAGAATAAGAACGACCTATCAAAGGTTCAATTGTTTAAATGTGGCAAACTTGGACACTTCACCAGCTCTTGTCCTAAGAGGAAGGACAAGGAATCTTCTGATTCCAAGGCAGCAACAGCAAAGGGGACGATGGTAGTGATGATGACATAGCCATGAGTGCTCATGAACCAAGGAAGTGGGTCAATATTGATTTGTAGAACAACTACAGATGGGTGGAAGGATCCTTGAGGTGCCCAGACTCTTGGATCACATACGAGCTACGTGAGCCTTAAGGAAGTAGCAGGATGACTGGAGAAGTGGGTGTAGAATATCACAATGAAGCAGAGGTAGAGCTGGGATGCTGTAGTTTGGAGCAACTCAGAGGAGAGGCAACAACATCTCAGAGGCTGATGGGATTTCAGCAATGCAAAGGCAGTCCTTATGCAGTGTTGTGCAATAGACAACACAGTGCTTCAGAGAGACATCACAGCGCAACAATAGAGGGTGCTTCAGTGATGAGATGCATCCCTAATGACTTGTATATCAGTTATTTGATGGTCCTTCAGTTTCTTACTTCTCAGCAACTGAGTTGCAGTGTAGCAGTTAGTAGTGGCAGTGTTGTGGGCATCATGTTGCAGCAATTTGAGAAGGAGCTGCAGTACATATGTAGCAGTGTCAGTGGCAGTGACATGGGTAGCAAAACAGAGAGAATCAACACAGTGGATGGAGGGCAGTAGGCCAAGTATTAGCAGCGCAGAGACTGATGCCGAGATCAGGGTAATGATTCAGTGTGGTAGTATTGCTAGATCACACTCTTCACTAATAGGGAGTGTTGAGATTTTGGGGTAGAATCGGGTGTGCTCTAGCTCTGAAACTCCGTGGAGGGGCTGGAACACGTGAGATATCGAAGACCCAAAAAGCGTTTGGAGAAATTTCATCAGGTGTAATAGTTATTCGAATAATTAAATTTTTTAATTGGGACCCTAAGTCTAACTTAGGGAAATACAAAAATTAAAGTGAATTAATTTACACATGTGATGAAATGTTCTAAGTGACATGGATAAAGCATTCTTTTAATCTCAGTCGTTGATAAGAGATTAGATCACGGTCGTTGGTTTACCAACGAGAAAGTATAAAGGAAGGGCTTGGGGTCAATTAGAAGATACACACACATTGAAAATCACTAAAGCTAAGTTGAATTTCTGGGGTGGGGTTTGCTGAGGAATTCGAAGTGAATTTGGAGTGTAGTGAGGGGCAGATATCGACAAGGGATGGTCTGATCCGAGGTCAAGAATACAACGGCAGAGAGGCAGCATCGTATCCGGGAAGCGCAGAGGCTAGCAGGAGGGACGCAACCTAGCCACACTGACGTAGAGGCCACGCAGAGGGTGACACAGAGTCATCTACGTGACGCAGAGGCAGTGCAAAGCCTTATAGAGTGACGCAGGGGTAGCCTATGCTACGCAGAGGTTGCACTGGGCTAGAGGGCTAACGCAGAGGTTGGAGAAGACTATGTTGAGGGTTCCAGTGGGCTAGAAAGGGCTTGAATTCGTAATTCCCCGGAGAGGGTTGGATCATCCATATTTTATGTCTCTTGGTGAAAGGTACATTTTCCATGTAATTTCTCTGTAGGGTAGACCGTTTCTGTTGCCCATATTGTTGTATTCATATTCTGCATAATAATAAAACCCTCTAGAGCTGCTGCACTGGTTTTCCTGCATTGGATTTTCCAGGGAAATTTGTCCGAAAACTCTATTTGTAATTTTGTCACATGTGCGTGTTGTTCAGTAAATGATCTGTAGATGTGTAGGCTGTAGTTTGTATTTTCTTTAATGTTTTTTCTGAATACTTCAGATTAATAACTTGTTAAATTAATCAAACAAGTAGGCGAATTAGATCAAGACACTGCAGTAGGGTTTCTGCTTTGAAACTTTCACAATGTCGAGAAATCCATAGAGATGGCAGCTAAACGATTTCTCTTATTCTGACATTATATTATGATGTTTTCGTTACTATTATGTGTTCTTTCAATTTAAATTTTCTTATCATCAAGACTAATGCCAAACAACAAATAAAAGAGGACACAAGAAATAGGCATGTTGTCAGGGCACAACCCCACTCTTTGGGGAAAACCCGGTCAAAATTATTCCTTCAGTAGATTCAAGATGAGACAACCAAGACATTAAACTAGAGACTTCCTCCATCAATTAATCCTTGATATTCCTATCATTTTCATTGTGTTTTCATCGAGACATCATCCTTATCACTTTTATGACACCGAGATATCCTCACTATGATTCCACCAAAACTTCATCATTACTGAGATATCATCTCTATGTAGACACCGAAACCTTTACTGTGATGGCACCAAAATCATTCACATAGTGGCAACATCGATACTGTGTTGTCATTATGAATGTGATAGCATGCCATTGTTATAACACCAAGACCCTTGATTGTAGCATCGAGGCCTTGTCACTATAGCAGCATCAAGATCTTCTTACTGTGGCTGCTTCGATCCCTTATCTCTGTGGTAAGACCGACCCATTAAAACTTCATTGTGATCTCCGTACCTACAACTAATCTGAGTTTTTTGTGGTGTCCGAACTCGCAACTAATCTGAGCTACTATGTTGTCTGAACTTGCAACTAATCTGAGTTATTGTGGTGTCCGAACCTGCAATTAATCCGAGCAATTGTGGTGTCTGAACCTTCAATTAATCCGATCTACTGATCTAATTTTCAATGCAAGGACCATAGGCTTGTATATATAGTGTTTTTCCCATATAAATGAGCCGACATGAATATTTGAAGAGGTGTGTCTTTATATTAGGCCGACATGAATATATTGAGGGAAACCGACTTGTAGGTAATTTATTTGAGTCTGACTTGAAGACTTTGTTGGAGAGGATGACTTGATGGAGGATTCCAAACAATAAATTAACTTTGACTCAATCCTAAAGCCTACAATGGAGGCTTGACCTAAACCATTGACCCAAGCATGAAACCCATGCTTTAACAAGTCAACTCAACAACAACAAAATTCTTTTCTTTTGACAAATATATTAGATTTTCTTTACTTTAAGTACAATGAAGACCAAACCTAGTTACATTCTTCAATACTCCCTCTTAACTAGGGAGGTATTAATATATAATCAAAGAGGTACATGGAATATCTCACTTTATCTATGAAGATGTTTAGGCACCGTAATGCCATGGACTAGATTCCTGACCAGGGCAATCTATCCATTGGTCTCTCAACAATTTAGGCACCACAATGCTTAACTAAAAATGAAGACACAACATTAAATCATGATGATAACAAGAGAGAAAAATTACATCACAAGGGAGCACATCATCATTAGAAAATGACACATGAATCCATATAAAAGAAGATCTTTTTCTTCTTCATCAACTGAAAAATTTAAAATTGAAAAGTACAAATGCACAATGCATTCGTTCTCTAACCCTAAAAAACCCTTTGTTTCATTAAAATTACATCATATATAGATAAAAAACAAGTCATTCCTTCCTTAAGGAACTGAATTCCCCCAAAATATTTCAGTTTCTCCCTATAACAACGAAAGTAGAACTAATTTCTAGGAAGTAGAACTAATTTCTTGAAACTAGGAAGTTGTTTTGACCAAAATAATATTGAAAAAATTGCATTAAATTTTTGCACAAAGATGGAGCTCGAGCATCCAATATACTTCAAGACATTTTTCATGACCACAAAAATTGGTTTAGTGTGGTTTAAACTCGAATTGCAAAGTCAAAACGTTGACTACGTGGAAGCGCTGCAGAGGCACTGCGCTACTTCCTTCTTCAGCAGAAACACAACAAAAAAGCGCATTGAGTTGATGGCTTGAATACTTCCGATCACTTTTTGAGCGTCTGGCTGAGTCATACATATAAAAAATAACCTGGAAATCATCAAATTCCCCTTGAAAATCCTATTTTCATTCTGCAAAACTTCCATCCTTCAAAAACACCACTTATAGTAAAAGCACAACGAAATTTAACCTTCACAATTTTGACTAGTGTTGAGGTCTCTAAATAAAACAAACAAATTGTTGATGATGATGATATTCCTGTAATCCATTTTCAAGTTACCATACAAAAAATATGCCAAAAATTCACATTTCTATCAAGACCTAATGCTTTGTCAATAGTGCAACATTACTGTGTGGAATATGAATGATTGTGCTCCCAAAAGGACTTCATGCAGAATATAAGCCTCTCAACCTCCTTATCCAAATTCATTCAAATAGTATACTTTGGGCAAAAGGACAAAAAAAAAGTTTTAATCATCTGTTGAAGACTCAAACTTTAGTTGCCTTAGCCAGTAGATCAAGATTTCCTCTATCTTTATCTTTTATCTCCTGCCACTGTTGTTTAGTAGCCCTTAGCTCCTTCCTCAAGGTGAGGTTTTGTTTGCAGATGTTCTTGAACTACCTCTGTAAGGGCAGAGTTCTTTTCAGCATATACTTAACATTTAACAACGTTGGTTCGCAGATGTTCAAGTGATCTTGTATTATCTTTTTGGCCCTTTCATCCTACTTTGTAAGTCTAGTGATTTCATTTTGAGTCTTTTCCAACTGCTTCCTTAGCCTATGAAAGGTGTGCTTCCCTTCATTTGACTCCTCCTTTTTCCCTTCTTTCCTTGACACATCTTTGTGCAACATCAACTTCCTCGCTGAAGACCTAATTACATGAATATTTACTGAGGAGGCCTCTAACCCTTGAATATTCTCTGTCGCTGCCTTCTCTTTACCTTTGGACTTAGTGATGAATGAATGTGTCTTCATTACTGGTTCCGTTTCACCAATCTTAGGTTTCTTTTCCAAAGCAGTCTTCTTCAACTCCCTATTGTCATGTTGTAGTTGGTAAATGACTAAGTGAGCCTTTTTCAGTTGTTCCTGTAGTTCTAAAATCTCCTTATCCTTATCATCTAAAACAATATCCTCTGGTATGGTATCTAGAACTTTAGTTGAATTTTTAGGTGTTTGTTCCATGGGAAATTTCTTTGTAGAAACTCTTGCAAGCGACTTCTTGGGAACCTCCACTACCTCAGGAGAGAAATGAAGCTTCTTACCCCTTTTCTTGTTTGATGGGTCAAATGAAGTTGATGAACCTTTAACTGAGCTCTCAACTGGTGATTGCACATCCCTTGCTACAGATGAAGGTGTATCCTTTTTACTCCAGGGTCTAGTTTGAAATCCAACTGCAAACTTGGATGAATCTAAGAATGTTTTCCATGATTGATTCCTCTTCCTCGACTTTTCCATCACTAACAATTTAGTCAAAGAGAAATGAAAAAGATTGAGCTCTACTTGAGGATTTTACCCTGAAATATATTTGCCATTTTACTAATGCTCCTAAACAAATATAAAGGTAGACTCAAATGGATTTTACCCATGAAATGCATCAACAATCTGATGTGATATGGATAAACTCTTCCAAATATGCCTTCAAAAGTGAAATATCTCTGGATAAACTTAAGAAGTTTGTTGTAGGGCTCAAGAAAATATTCCCTTGGCACAATAGATCCATATTACTTGCTTTTATAATTTGGCTTTTGGAAATACTTGTAGTTGACTATGTATAAAGGAATTCCTTGGAACCATTTTTCTCCTTATAGAGGGATTTTTGTAGCAGCTAAAATGGTAACAACCGGCACTGGAAAACTCAACTCTCCAACTTTAACATCTAACCCAGTGAATTTTAAGGCAACCTCTTTAGTCAACTAAACATTATAACCTTGGATCTTCTCACAAAAATTGATGCAACCAGTCTATTTAAATGCAACCCTAATTGTTGGGTCTGAGTTTATCAAGGCAAGGTCTTGAGGTTGAAACCTGACTATGTCTCCTCCTTTGTGATTCTTTATGTATGGAGTTGTCATGACTCACAACAAAAGATGAATTCTATGGTTTTTCAGTACAATTCAATGTTTGACAACTAGCGCAATAATAATGTAGCAACTATGGAATTAGGGCTTTAGATGAGGGATATATGGAAAATTTTAAATGAAAATATCAATATTAAGATACTCAGACATCAAAACTCAACTGGTTGTTTTTACACATAGTGGAAATTCAAATACAAAGGTGCAACGAGAAAGCACAACGCAAGAGGGAAAATTTTCCTTGATACTATAGGGAAGTAGCAACAAGGTTATGAGACTCCAGACCATTTATATGGAATTTTCAGACTCCAAGATATAGGTGGCAAGCAAAGTTTTGAATGTTTGACATAAGTAAAACAAAAAACACAACGACTGTGTGAAATCACAACGAATTATCCAGGCACAACAAGTAAAACACAACGAGCTAAGAGTTTGAAGTTTGCAAGGTCATCTGAGCATTTTCCTCGACAAGTAACGGAAAAATGGACAACATACAAGACAAATCATTCAAGAAATTAAGGAATTGGAACCTGGAAGTGACGATAACATTTTGACTTAATGCAACGAACTCCAAATGATGCCAAAAATTCTTTCGATGGAACAAAGAATGGATCTTCAGTTTCTTAGATGCTATTTTTTTTTTTGAACTCCCAAGGTGACCAAACCTGCCTTTCAAGAACAATCATTGTGATTTGAAGCTTCAATCATGAAAACACAACAACTGAAAGATTCACAACATTGCTCATAACTGTTGTACTGGAGGTGATATCATAGCAAAATTTGATTTGACAAACTAATTGAGTATCCTGACCCCACTAATTTGTGCCAATGATGAGAAGACAAGAGTCATTATGATCTCACTCATGATTTTGTTTGAGACATCGACCCTAGACTCACTTAAATCAATCTTTAGGGAATCAATAACTATATTTACATTATCTTTCACACACTAACATAATTACATCAATTATAAAATATTACATTCTTTATAAAGACCAATAGCTTTACCTCTAAGATATCATAGAAAAATTTACCAAAATAAATTTAAAATACTAACTTGTTTTTTACTACTATAATACAGGACACTAACAACACCTAACTCAAGTAGCCAACACCCATTTGCAATATGGGTGGGAAACAATCCCAACAAGCCTATCTTGTGGGTAGGATTTCAATTAGGGTATACTTTGTCAAGACCAAAGAGACAATAGGAAGGATACGACTTACTGTGGAAGGTAAGGATCACAAACTATCCTATTGCTCAACAATAGGTAGGATATGACTTACCAAGAGGTAAGGATCACATACTATAATATTAGCTAGAGTTCCCTTAATCCTAGGAGCCCAAACTGCTCTATTCCTCACCTTGTGAGCTCAACAAGGGGGAAGATCTATGCTTAGTGTCCTCGATCAACCATGGCCCTTACCCAGGGGCGTCACATCCATCAGTCCAAGATGCTCTCTAAAGACCAAGAAATTCCCTTTTGGTAAAGTCCTGGTGAGTATATCCACTATCTGCTCATAAGTCAAAATGTGATGAAGTCTCACTACTCCTCTCTGCACCATATCTTGAATATAGTGATACTTGATCTCAATGTGCTTGGAATTACTATGAAATATGGGATTATCTTCCAATTCAACCCCACTGTTGTTGTCGCAATATATCATTGTCATATCCAAGCCTGCTCAAACAACTCTCTAAAGAGCTTCCTCAACCAAACTTCCTCGTAGATAGCCATGCTAGTAGAAATATACTCTGCCTCTTTCATACTTAGAGCTACGAACTTCTACTGCCTACTCATCCAAGATATCATCGTAGACCCCAAGCTAAAGAAACACCTTGATGTGCTCTTCCTATCAATAACATTTCCAACCCAATCAACATCAGCGTATCCATGTAGTCTCACATATCTGACAGTATATGTCAGACCAAGATTAATCATCCCATGTAAATATCTCAGCACATGCTTGGCAGTAACCTAGTGTGCATGAAGAGGCCCAGTTATAAACTGAATCAATGTGTTAAATGCAAAACATATGTTTGGATGAGTGTTCACAAAGAGAATCAACACCCCAATCAATTGTCGATACTCAGAGGGTTTCACCAAATCAGGTCTAGTTACATCTCCACATAACTTATTGAAGTTCATCTCCATTAGTGTGGTCAGGGACTTTCATTCTACCATTCCAAATATTTCCAACAACTTCACGACATATTTTCATTGAGAAAGGAAAATATCAACGATTCTTTGACACACCTCTAATCCCAGGAAGTAATGCATCAAACCAATATCCTTCATCTCAAACTTGGAGGCCAACTCCCTCTGACACTTGAGCATCAAATTCTCACTACTTGTTAAGAATAGATCGTCAACATATAAAACCAAAATCAAAGGCATACCTTGTACCACTTTGAAGTAGAGGTTTGGATCAACACTGCGTCTTTTGAATCCAAGCTTCACCAAGTAACTGTCCATTCAAGCATACCAAGCTCTGGGGGCTTGCTTCAAACCATATAGTGCTTTCTTTAACCTGCAAACATGAGTCTTCTTGTCCTTCACTTCAAATCCTTGAGGCTGCTCAACATATACTTCTTCTTGCAGTATGCCATGAAGAAATGTTGTCTTTACATCCATCTGGTGAAGAGTCCATCCTTGACTAGTAGTAAGGAAAACAATTGATCTAATGGTGGTGTAGCAGGCAACAAGTGAAAATATGTTATCATAGTCTTCTCCCTCTTTCTAGGAGAAAACTCGAGCCACAAGCCTTGTTTTATACTTCTCAACACTTCCATCATCTCCATGCTTGATTTTTTATAACCACTTCAAAGTTACGACATAATTTCCTTTAGGCCTCAAAACAACATCCCATACATCATTCTTCATAATTTATTCATACTCTTTGACCATGGAATCCTTCCAAACCTGCTCTTTCACTACTTCTTCAAAAGTGGGAGGTTCAGCCTATGTGATGGAGCCCATCGCTACAATGTATCCTTGGTATCGATATGGCTTGTTGCTTTCTCTAAAGGTCCTTTTGGCAGGAACACATATCTCAATTACATCCTGTAATGTATCATGAAGCCACAATGGTATCTTCCTGATAAGGGGATCACTTAGAGGAGGATCCAGGGGGCCCATAGGCTCCATGGGATTACCATCAACATATTTCTTTGGCTCAGGCATATAAGGAAATTCTAGTAGGTCCATATCATCATATTTCTTCTCAGGAGGATCCATTGATTTTCCAATAGTAGCATCTTCATCGAAAGTTACATCCCTGCTAAAATAGATTTTCCTTTGACCAGATGTAATATTATAAAGGATCTAGAGTTTTCACAATATCTAACAAATGTACCTTTCTTTATGGCGGCTTCCGACTTGTTCCTCTTTTCCTTCAGCACATGAAAGTATGCGGGGCAACCAAATATCATCATATGTCCAACATCGAGCTTCACACCTATGAATACCTCTTTGGGAGTCTTGTTATCCAGGTCTTGTTACCAAGGGATTGATGAGGAACCCTATTTTGAACATAGACCATTGTATTTGTAGCTTCTCCCTAGAGGAAATTTTCCATCTTTTGATCATGTAGCATAGCTCAGGAAGATTCCGTGATGGACATGTTCTTTCTTTCATCCACACCATTCTGCTTGAGATTGTAAGGTACAATAGTTTCCTTCTTGATTCCAACCTCACAAAAGTCAACGAACTCATTTGACGTATATTTTCCACAATTGTCAGACCAAAATACTTTGATATTATTTCTTGTTTTATTTTCTATCAATGCCTTGAATTCCTTGAACATATCAAATGCCTCATCCTTATGCTTCAGATAAAATATCCATGTCTTCCTAGAGAAGTCATCAATGAAGATTATGTAGTAGAGATGTCCACCAATAGAGTACACTGACATAGGTCAAAATGAATGAGTTGATGGATATCATTGGTCTTGTTCTTGTGAGGGGAATGGTCCCCTTGTCTTCTTTCCACTGTCACATCTTGGAAATACTTCATCATGACTAGCTCGAACATTAGGCATCCCAGAAACCAACTTCTTTAATTTTGACAAGACTTCATAATGTAGATATTCCACCCTTTGGTGCCATAAATCACTTTTATGATTGATGTCATGGAAAATTTCTCGCATAGGTCTCCAATTGACTCTATATATTCCTTCAATTCTATATCCCAAGGTGAAATCATCCCTCATGCAATAATCCATGGGCCAGTTGAGGACCTTTCTACCTATGAAAGAAAATCTTGTCCCTTTGTCTTCCAAGGAAGATATAGATACCATGTTCTTCTTTAATCTCAAAACATACATCACATTATGAAGAAGAACAAATCCACCAAAGTCCAAATGAAATTTGACAGAACCAAAACCCTTCACTGGATGAGTAGAGTTGTCCCCAAGGATGATTTTCAAATTTGTCTCCCTCTCAACCAGGTTTGAGAGGACTTCCCAATATCTAGAGAAATGTCTAGAAGCTCCACTATCTACCAACCAGCTATCATACGAATCTGGAGGGGAAGAACTAGAAATAGCATAAATAATAATACATTTAGATTGACTAGAAACAACATTGTTTTCATACCTGGAGTTCCTTGACCTCTTTTGAGGACGATGGCCTTCTTCTCGATTATTAGGGGCATATCTCCTTCTTCTATAATATTTTCTTCTTCTATCACCACCTATTCTTCTATCATCTATTATTCTTTTATCGTCGCCTCTTCTTCCATCATTGCTTCTTCTTATATCATTGAACATGTTGTTGTTAAAGCCACGATTGGACCTTGGAGCATCTCTCTTCTTCGGGTAGTCTTAGGCATAGTGACCATGCTAGTGAAAATTGTAGCATTCAATATCCCTTAGTCTTCTATTAGAGTCCTTTAATTTAGGGGAAGGCCTTCTTGAACCATATGGTCTCCCCCTTCCCTTTCTCTTCTTGTCTTGAGCAACAAATGCATAAGGTTCTCCTTCTTCATGCTTTTGAATTCTCCCTCTAGCAATCAAGCTAGTCTCCTCTTGAGTGAATTTTCTGATGAGCTCATCAAATGTCAGAAGAACTTATTGTTGCTTAGAGTATTAATGAAGGTTTCCAAAATAGGAGGAATACCTTGAAGAGTCACCACCACTAGCTCCATGTCAGATATTTTTTCACCAACAGATTGCAATTGATCCCTTAGGCGGGTACCATCGTGACATAGGATTGCACGAATTCCGCCTTGTTCATATTCATCTCTTTGAGTTTATTTTTCAAGTAGAGGATATGATTCAAGTTGTTGACCTCATACATCCCAACTATATTGTCATAAATATCCTTATAATTATTAAAGCTTCCAACATAAGCAAGTAAATGATATTGCAAACCATCAATGAAAATTTTCTTGGCTTCGAACTCACCTTTATTGTACTTGGATTTGGCAACATCAGGAGCATTTTCTAGAGGAACAAGAAACTTTAATTCCACATATTCTAAGACATCATTTTCATCTAATATTACTTCCAACCTCATATTTCAAGAAACAAAGTTTGATGAGTCACCCAACTTTTCAGAATCCTTGAAGTAAGAGGTAGACATCTTGACCAAGTCAAATAGGCTCCTTCAACTTCTTCCAAAGATGATTGCTCTTGTATTTTGTCTCCTTGGGCTTCTCTTCACCTTAACTTTGATCCCATGTTAATTTTACACTATTCTATGTTGTTACAATCACTTTTAGTCCAATTCTTTTCTTCAATTAACAATCAATTAATATTCCAATGATAAATAGTAATTATAGATAGAACAGTAAATGCAATGAGAGTAGGAGACAATAAAGAGCAATGACAATAAACACCAAATTTGGTTAAAGTCAGGGAAAAACCCCATAAGGGGGGAAACCGTTTCAATCTCTTATTCTTGTTAGATTGTCATAAAATAGTCTGCAGAGAGATACAATAATCCAATTCATCAATCAAGAGTCAAATTCAATCCTTTGACTATCCAACAAAATCAAATGACCAATATCCAAATGATGAGCCAATACTTAAACTTTGTTCGAAGTAAAATATGGTCAAAGTCAATGGAAGTCAACAACAACAAATAATTCCCTAACCAATCACAAGTCACTGGTAAAAAAACCTCCCAATAAGCTCAGTCAAAGGTCAAAATACTCGACCTCCTTTGCTGGTAAAAATGAAGTCAAAACAATCCCAAACAACTCGGTGAAAACTGGTCAATAGAGAGAGAAATTTTTGCTGGTCAAAATTCAATTGCAGAGGTCAAATTCAATAGTCACTAACAGTCAAACAACCCTGAACATCTCGATCTCGGTGCAAAATAATTTGGCCTCCCAAAATTGGAATTATGCAAGTCAAACAACTGAGTCAAAGGTGGTCAAATTGTTCCAGCGGAAAAAAGTCAACACATATTTCAAAATTTCCTTCAAACCCTTCACACATGTGAGAGAGAGCTCTGTAATTTCAGATGTACGAACCAATCACAAGAGGAGAGAGAGAAGAATGAATGAGTTGATGTGATGCCAAATGAGGTTGAATTGTCTTGTATTTATATGCTTCCTTGGAGACCCAATTTGTCCTTAGGCCGACCTAAAATTTTGTGTCATTGTGGGTTTTCACATCAAAAATATATTTTTCCTTGACCAAATTAAATTATTCCAAGGGAAAAGAGGGTCTTATTTGAACGAGGACGGTTGTCCAGAGGAGGGAATTTTTCCGTGAGTTTCCAAATTAACAACTAGATTGTGAGTTGTTGATTAGGTTGAAAATCTAGTTTTCATACAAAATGCTCAAGTGTTAGTGGGTCTTAGTTCAATGGTAAAGTAAGGGTGTTTCATATCTCCACCAAGGTTCCAATCCCCAACAAATCCCTCTACAAATTATTTTCATTCATGAACCATCTCCTTATTACAAGTGGTCCATCTCACTTGTATAAGCATGTCATTCCTTGCCAACAAGGCCAAGCATGAGTTGTGGATAAATTTGGGTGAAAAATACCCCCACTGATAGTATCTTAACATCTAAATATGATTAACTCAAAATTGTTTCCATTCATCTATGTAATATTTCTATAAAATAGGGTTTCTATCAGCTTTCAAAGCGACAATGGTGTCATAAAATTCCTAAGTGGTAAGTGGAAATAGTATAATTTCCAATAAACTAACAACACACAATAATATTGGTGGAGTATGGGTGGAAAAAAATGTAAAAGCAACATACATGCAAGAAAAAACTCAGTCTAATGGAGAAGTATTCAAAGTTGCATTAGGTCACAGACTCCCAATAAACAATGGTTCCCACTCTTGCATTCCTATAACTACAAATATCCCTAAATATGAAATCACATCTAGTAAAATAGGCAAGTATATACATTTTATGGTAGATCACATTGTCATTTGTAAATTCATGTGGCTTTGGACGACAAAGAAAACCCTCCTTCACTAGATCAAGGAATGGTGGAACCTAAAAGGGCATGTGGACATCAAGCTCATGTCTAGGGGGTTCTTCATAGTTTTCATCCATAATGCAAAGAAGTGAGAAAGGGTCTTTGAAAATAGTCCATATTTTTTCAACTCAATGAGACTCTATACAACTATGATCTTGAATATTCACTCTACATGGAAGACCTGATATTAACACTAGTATGGGTAATTTTACACCCATCACTTAATGAATTCTAGGACCCATAGTTTCTAGAAGGAACGGGGAACACAATAGGAACATTTGTGAATATATATTCAAAGCTACCATGCAAGGAAGATATATAGCTTATGCTAGGATATGTGTCTACGTAAACATTTCAAAAGATATCCTTGACAAAATTCACCCACACTACAAAGATGCAATATGGAAAAAAATAATAAACTATGAAAATATATCATTTAGATGCCAAAAATTTCATGAATATGGGGATTTTTCTAAGAATTCCCATTGAACATCAGTGCTAATCAAGCAAAACCAGGGTTGATAAAGACGAGGGTGACTTTGAGAAAGTTACAAGAAGAAAAATGCATCCCAAGAAACAAGGTTCCCTAAACCAAAAGGGTATAAAGATCAATAATAACTTTGAACCTATAATAGAAGTTTGAGATAAAAATCAAGTGACTCCTCAAGACTGAGATGAAGAAAAAATGAACTCTAACTCAGAAAGCACCTCAATCCCACCTCATATACATACTGAGTCATCCCCAAAATCTCCACAAGCAAGGGATGACGAGGAGATTCCTTTAATGGATCTGGAAAATGAAGAAATTGAAGATGGCAAGAGAATGGAATCAAGAAAGCTAGATCTTCTTGGCATTGTTGAGGTTTGTGCCAAAAAAAGAGAAAACTCCATTCCAAAGGAACAAATTCAACTTCTACAGACAATTATCCTCAAATTAGAAATGTAAGCATACAACCTGTTCCTCATTAGGTATAAAAGGTGTAAATATAAAATAAATACTCAAATCATCTAAAGAAGAGAAAAAAAGTGGATGGATAAGTAACACAAATTTGCTTCAAGAACTAGGGGAATTCTTGGTAAACTCTGGCTGGATTTCTCTAATGATAGAGAAGTTTCACACTCAACAAACCCCATGCACAATGAAAGTCATTACATGGAATATAAGAGTCTTAAATAGCCCAAGGAAACACAAGATATTAATAAATAAAATCATGGGACAATAGATAATAGTCTTCATGCAATAGAAAACCAAATGCAACAATGAATCTCTATCATGAATAACAAAAAAATGCTAGAAGGGATGAAGATCAATAGGTGTTGAGGCGACATGAGCCTAAAGTGGCCTAGAAATATGGCAGGATCCATCATAATCTCAGTCACATATTTTTTTCTCCATGGAACACTACTTATCAACTTGGTTCCAACCAATCATATCATAGGAATATGGTTATGTCATCGATGCCTATGTATAACAAATTATTGTAAAGAAATTAAGCTTCTTGTGGCAACTCCTAAACCTAAAAAAAATTATAGGAGATAACCATTGGATAATTGATGGAGACTTCAACATAGTAGCCTCATTGGCAAAGAATAAAGGGGGCATCAAAAGACTGGATAATGAATCATCCATATTCAAAGAAACAATCCAAAAGTTAAATATGATAGTGTATGCAACTACAATGGAATACACACACAAAATAATATTAGAGGGAGACATCATCAAGTAGCTTCTCATCTTGACTACTTTAATATCTAAATCTCTTCTCCTAAAAGGGTTGAACATAGGAGGCATAATCCTTCCTAGCTATAGGTCATATTGTTGGAAAATATGCTTGGAGTTGGATATACAAGTAGGAAAACAATAAACCCTTCAAGTTTTAGGATTTTTGGCTAGAGCATATTTCTTTTCAGGAAAACATATTAGCTTGCTGGCAAAAGGAAACAATAGCTTGAGGCACACCCATGTACAAACTACAATAACGATTAAAAGATATACAAGTGAGAATAAAAAAATATGGAACGAGGAGGAATTCATAGACATTTTTAAATCCAAACTGTATCTAGAGGGGAAAATGGAATTCCTCCAACAATAAATTATAACTAATGGCACATCAAAAAACTTGGAAGTTGATGAACCCAATTTGCAAGCACAACTAGTCGAACAAAACAAGAAAGAGGAGATTATATGGAGAAAAAAATCAAGAGTCTAATGACTGAACATTGGGGATTTTTTTTCTTCCATAGATCAATGATTAAACATCAACAACACAATATAATCACTCTATTAAAAGATGGCTAGGAACAAAAAATATCCAAGCATGAAGATATAGAGTAAAAAATCAGCTAATAGTCAAGTCCCTACTCACAACAAATAAAGCGGATAGATCGAAAAACATATTGAAATTTACTCAACACATTCCCAAAATAATTACTAAAAAGAAAAATGCAGCGATGCTTAGGAAAATTACTATTGGGGAAGTAGCACAAGTTTTCATGGACATGCCAAAAAGTAAAGCATTAGGACCTAATGGTTTCATGATTGACTTCTTTCATGCATGCTAGCCCATAATAAAAAATTATATTTGGGAAGTAATAGTGATCCAGGTGGCTCCAGACACCCTTAGGAGACCAAGAGGGCCCAGAAATGGTCAAAATTCAAAGTGGTCGGATTGCTCTCGAACTAAGTTCAAATTGAATTTCTTGTCACCTTGATTCCAACGATGCGAACGATCTCCAATTTGAGCTCGTATGGAGAAGTTAGAGCGAGTCAAAGTTGTGCAGTGAGCTAGGTTTAAATGTCAACCGGCAAGGAACTTAGCTCCCAAAAATGGCAAAATTATGGCTTAGTTAAAATGCCCAATGACCCTTATTTTCGTTAAAAAAAAAAAAAAAACAAACGATTTGTTTAAAAAAAACAAAAAAAATATAAAAATAGGGGTGGCGAGTTGCCACCCCCGCCACCCCCGCATGGATCCCCATCCCAATTAAAATAGGAGTGGCGGGCCATGAACCCTGCCACCCCCGACGGACCCGTTAACAAAATCAAACTTGGGTCGGCGAGTCACCACCCCCACCGAACTCCATAACCATATATCAATACATCTAAATATGGAGGGGTCAGGGTATGGTTGACCAAGAACCCTGCCCCGTGGCCCACGTCACAGTAAATGCACCAGAGCACAGAGATAAGGGTCCCGGCAAAGGTTGAACCTACCCGGCCCACGTGTCCGACCCCATAAAATATATGCGAATACATAACCATACAACATTACAAAAGAAAACAATGAAACACAACCACCAAAACGGTGGCCCAAAAAATTACGTGGAGTTAACTATAAGGCACCAATTCGGGTGGGGGTCGGTGGGGTTGGAACCCTCGACCTCCCGCCTTTGACTCCTCTGCCGAACCACCACGCCACAGGTGGCGACTTTGTAAAGTCTGCCACCTTGCCACTTTATAAACACGAATTTTCCATTCGAATGGGGAGGCCGAGCAGAACGAAGGAGCGGGTGGACCAACGCGAGTTTCAATAATATTATTATTTTATTACAAGACGAAACCACGAGCCATGGAGACGGGGGAACCATGCCCCAGGGAATCTTGAGGGCATTAAAAATATTCCTTGAGGTCCAGAACTTGCCGAAGTCATTTTTTGACAAATTTTATATCGATTTTACACCTCTTGACAACAAGAACCCAATGGCGATGACCGTTTCAGCAGTGGAGCTTCCCATTTTTTTGCCATTTTCCAGATTGGAGTGATGGTGTCAGATTTCCAAGTGTGGATAGACGATTTATGCCTCTCGACGCCATGAATTCAATGATGCAGCCAGATTCAATAGCTGAGCATCCACTTCTTCAGCCAACTTCATGGGTAGAGGTATACGCAGTATTGATGTCATGAGCCTTTTCGATCATTTTCTATGAGATGTAATATGTTGTTATATCATTGCTTGATGTATGTTGCGAGATCTATGTTTTTACTTCATGTGAGATGTATTCGCCATAGATTGTTATGATCCCTGTGTAACCTTGTTGAAGGGATCCTCATCGTCACCTTGTGTGAGATTATGTCATGCTGATAGGAGGTCTATTGTGAGTGAGATTTCCTGTAGCGGAACGTCTCGTGGAGAGACAAGCCACTCATGTTGAGGGCATATATCCTTGTATGATAGAAAACATAAGTCTATGTACATCATCACCATTTCCAACACTATATGAAGTGACCTACCCCTTATTGACACTGGGCCCAAAGACTTAGCCCACACTGGGTGAAATCCGTTATCAGCATCTCGTGTTCTTATGTTGTTGATTGTTGTCTTTTTTCCTCTTTCTTAAAGCATGCATATGCGTTCCTTTAATGCTCTTTTTAGTGCAATTCTAACCACATCACATAAGTAAAAGATCATGGGTAAATCTGGTAGCTGATGGACCCGGATCAAATAGTGGACTAAAGGCATAGAATGAGCATTCTGCCAATTCTTAACTCCACTTTTATAACCTTAATTTCTAAGGAAGACAAAGTGGAAGAACCCAACAAATTCATGTCAATCTTAATTACAATTTCATTTTCAAATTTTGTACTAAAGTGATATAGTAACAAACTTAAGCCATTGCTACCTATGTTAATTTCTTAGGAATAAACATGATATGTAGAAGGAAGAAAATCTTGGATGGTATCATTCTAGCAAATGAAATGATCCACTCCGTAGAAACGACAAAATGATTGGGCATGATGATAAAATTGGATTTGTCCAAATCTTTTGACAAGTTTAAATGGAAATACATTAAACAAGTTCTTTCACTATTTGTATTTTCTAAATCATGGATACAATGGATCATGTCTCTCACTTCCTCTAATTTCTTTTACATCGTGATCAATGACTCACCTTTCACCACCTTTAATCCCTCTTGTGGCATTAAGCAAGGACATCCCCTCTCACCTTTCATTTTCATTAAAGGTTTAGGTTGCTACATGAAAGAAATTGTCAATGAGAGGAAATAGAAAGAATTTTATTACATGGGGAGAATAATGTAACCTATCATTTGTAGTTCATGGATGAAACAATTTAATGGAAATGTTAATTACTCATGAAGCAAGAGAGATTAAATGAGTCCTATCAGACTTCATGGAAGCATGAGGAACGTCCATAAATCAAGATAAATCTCATTTTTTCTTTTTCAATACTCCGCGTTGCTATACAAAATAATATTTCAATAATTTTAGGCTTGCCAAAAAGTAACATGCCTTCACAATATTTGGGAGGAATTAAAAAATGTTCCTAGGGAAATCCTCTTGGAAATTAAGGAGAAACTTAAAAATTGGTCTTTCCATCCTCTAAATACAATAGGGTGATTGGTGTTGGTTAAATATGTGCTTCAAGAAATGCTTGCATATCCATTTTCATCTCTAACAACTTCTAAACATGCGCTCAACACAAATAATAACCTTCAAACAAAGTTTCTATGGGGAGACTCTAAGGATACTAGGAAATAGGCCTTTGTGTCATGGGAAATAATCTGTCTCCCTAAAAGAGTTTGGGACTTAAGCTTAAGAGATCCACAAATATTAGCTCCACTTTAGGGGCCAAAACAAGGTGGAGATCAAATGCTCAACTGTACTTTGGGGAAGAATATTTGAAAATAAATATGCCTGATATCAATAGGATCAATATATAAGTAGCATATACCTCCTAACAAAAGAGTCAACACTATGGAATGTAGAAAGTCAACAAAGAGCTCTTATACAAGAACACAACATCTAGGAAATTTAAAATGGTAAGGAAGCGCTTTTTTGGGAAGATGCTTGGAAGAAACTCCCTAAATTGGCTCAACAACAAGACCTTATTACTCCCAAATAATCAAATTCAAATTTTAGGCAAAACAAAAGTTTTTCATTATTGGGACTACACCAATAACAATTAATAATGGAGGTCTTGGCTTCCACCACATCAATGGTAATCCCACTAGGAATGTATGAATTAGATAACTTCTAGGCAGTTCTTAATGCAAGAAAATACAAACCAGTGAAAAGGCAGACAAATTAAGACAATGATATGACTGAGTTGGAGATTTCACTATAAAAGACGCATATAATCTAATTGTAGGAACCTAGAATATCCCTCATAGAGCCATTCAAGATACAATTTGTAAGAAAAAAATATGGCCCAAAATTTCCTCTTTATTATGGCTCATTTCTTAGAACAAAATCCTAACATGGGAGAATATAATTAAAAGAGGCTTCATAGATCCTTCTTATTGTTATTTATGTTAGAACTGGGGAGAAACAATGGAACATATTTTCAATGGATGTCACTACATTTGAACCTTGTGAGACAAGGTTGGCATAATATTCTATCAATCTGACAACAAAAGGGATAAATTTAATCAAACTAGAGAACAATGGTGAACACGTATAAGAAATAATTCCATGGTTAATATAACTTGGTAGCTCATCCTAGGATTCATTCCTTGGGAAACATGGAAAGAAAGGAACCAAAGGATTTTCCAAGTTGAACTTTAAAATGCTAACCAAATATGGCAAAGAATACTTGAGATCTCCATGAAATTATTCTAAGAGCTCTAGTCAACTTTAGAATGGAAAGGGGCTAATCAATATATGAAAATCTTAGCATCTCTTCATATTTATTTAGACCAATCCTTATTCATGTCAAAATGCCCCTCCATTGTCTCAAATGCTCCTCATTGTTGGTATCCTCCTCCTCAAAACTTCATCAATATTAAATTTTATGGAGCTTTAAAAGGAAATCCATGTCCTATTGGGTATGGAGAGGTATTTAGGGATTACATTGGAAAAATACTCAAAGTCTATAATTTCTCCATACGAATCTATACAAAAAACATTGCAAAGCTAACAACGTTGGAGTAGGGACTTATAATTGCCAAAAGGGAATAATACTCAAGGCTAATCGCATAGAGAGATTCATATATCATAATTAGTGCAATAAAAAACCTTAAACAAGGGTGACCAATGGAGGTTGGAATTAGGAATTGATAAGATATCAAATATTATACCTGACATCTCAACCCTCATCCTATCTCACATAAAGAGTTCAACCAACAAAGTTGTAGAAAAATTGGCAAATACATGAGTCAATGATATGCTTAACCCTCTTGAAATTAGATGTGATCTCTCTCAAACTAATTCCATCACTAAAAGAAGTAAATTTCTCACAACTCAAGATATCAACTCCCCAAGTGGGGTGACAACCACAAACATAATATCTCATGAGGACCTAGAGAATTTTGATTCCATTAAAAACCCCATTGACCCTTCACACGATATGGATAGGACAACTAGTGTTTTGAGGGTGACAAGACTACATGGTTTAAGTGGGGTGGTGGTAGAATAATATTGTGTGCCATCACTATGCCATAATGAATAGGTGTGGGAATATATTAGATCTTGAGGGCTTGGTACCCTCAACCTAGTTGTGGAATATCCATCTATTGGATTGTATTAGACCACAATTAACAATGAGTTCGCAATGTTGTGTCATGATGGTTCATCACTTCAAGTTGTTCAGGGTAGAGAAGTGGCTTCAAAGAATCTTCTCCATGTTAAATAGAGGATGGCTTAACCATGAGGTACATCAAGCTCCATGGTTCAACCTTCTATATTTTCTTTAGTTTGAGTCTCTCCTTAGATGCTCTATACAAAGGCTATAATTTTTCGACCTTAAGCCTTGTTTTTGAAGTACTTTTTTACTATCGAAGCACCTCTGGCTTGTTTCCTTGTGCTCTAGTCTTCCAAGTCTGTACATTTCTTGCTTCATCTATCCTTTTTTTCTTAACCCTCTGGCCTTAGCTCCAATTATTTGTCCTCCAAGCCTCTTCCTCTCCAGGTTTGTTGTATATCTGTTTGCATTGATTTCTTTAGATAATACTCATATCTTAGGTCTTAGTCTTCCCACCTCTTTGCCCTTATATCTTTTCATTTCTCCCCTTTGGCCTTTTATTACCTTCTTTGATATTCCTCAACCCATTGTTCTTGTTACCCCTAGCTTGTGTTAGGGTCTGTCTATAAGTAGATCGATCTGTGGGGTGATCCAGTCAACCATGCCAAGAGGTCGAGGCGGGAATAGGGGGTGGCAAAAAATAAGAGACCCTATGGATCGAGAGTGCAAGATGCTTCCCAAGAGGCGAACAATGAGTAATAGGAAGAAAATCCTCCACATATATGGGAATAGAACTCAATTTATATTGGAGAAATTAGGATGTAAAACAACTCATTGGGATGTAGATGTTGGGATTAGAAACTAGGTGCCAAGTGTGGTCTATTCCAAAGCTAGAGACATGAACATTGGAAAATTGTTGAATTGTAATAACAAATTAAGATAATGATTGAATTTTTTTTTCAAGACATGGATGAGGCCCAAGAAGAAGTTCTTCTTCAATTGGACGAGGTAATGCTTTAGTTGAAGGAAACCAAAAGTAGGCTTCATCCATCTTCTCAAGACAGAGGCCACTTAGCAACTCTTGCAAACACTTAGGCACATCATGGTCACAACTTTCAAGTTTTACATTAGCTATCAATCTTCATAAAGATAAGTAACATAGAAAAAATATATGCTTATATAATATCATTGTTCTCATGTTTATTAAAAACCTAAATTACTTAACTTACAAAAAAATGATAACATCTTAACCAAATACAATCAATTGTGATATTCTAACAATGAAGAAAACACATTTACTTTATTTATAAATTAAAAACATCAATACTAGTTCATATTTAAGAATACCTTTATACTTAGAATTGTTTTTGAGTTATACAAATGAGATTTTATATAGTTCTTTATTTAAGTTTCATAGTTTTAAATATTAATAATGGTGTTTTTTCTATCATAAAGTGAATTTAAAATATGTAACAATATTGAAATAGGATTTTAAAACCTAAACTAAAAGTAGAAATAACTCTCTATAATTGTTTCTATTCTTTATAGTTTAGATAATTTTTAACTCAAACTTTGTTTATACAATATTAGAAACAACCACAACACTATATATAATATGTTGTGATTGTTTCTACATTTTAAAAAACTCTAAATCATTAACATATATTATAATGATGTTTACATTATATAAAGTTCGTGTGAATAAAAACATTTTAAATCTCTTACTAAAATAAAACTATATTATTTATGAAACTAATTTGCCTATTTATATATAATTTTTCTTTTCTCCTTGATAAGACTCTTATGACTTTAAAGTGTCACCAACTCAATTCAATTCAATCATTAATTACCTCTATAGTATTGTTTTGGAATTGTCTTACAACTTACCGGGATAGTGTCGACCTGGAATTTGTTTTACAATCCCAAGTAAATCATTTTCTATAGTGACGTATTGGAATTTACTATTATAGTGGCATTTTGAAATGGTTTCAATAATTCTAAAAATATCAATATCAAACCAATTTAATCTATTTCATCCCATAATTTGTATTTTAAAAAGTCATTTTTAATTGATTAATCTTTTTGTATTTTTGGAATCTAAGCTTCTGTGATCCATAATATAAATTTGTAGAAATTCTTTCGGTAGTAATCACATGCAAAAGAACGAGGTCGACACGTTACCAACCAGTGTGTTTTGTAGTTTTCCACGAAAGGGAAACTTTTCCACGAAAGGGAAACCAGTGGCAACACGACACCACGTCATCTTTTGGCATTATCTTACATCTTAACCCCTTATGACAATTTGATGCTTATCTACCGCTAAACATTTGACTCTCCGCTCTATTTCATCCACTTGAGTCTCATTCTCTTCCACTATCTTCTACTAAAGTGAAAAGAATAAATCTAATCCATTCCTGTTTGGTGTGTTTTTTCATTAAATGGAAAAGAATCTCAGGATCAATCTATTCTCATCCTTCACTCTCAGGGAAAACAATTATATTAAATTTTTACAATAATTATTTATAGTTTAATTTTTTTAATTTTAAATTTAAATTTTATATATTTAATTATTTATTTTTGCAATTTATTTCATCTCATTATATTATATTTTATATTCTTTAACTTAAAAAAAATTATGATAATATCAATTCATATTTTAAAAAGAAATCATATATATGTGAACAAGTTGATACCTAATTAATATTTCAAAAAATAATTTTTTTCAAGCTATTTATCTGACCATCTTTATATAAAAGCAATGGATTTATAACCATCTTTATATAAAAGCAATGGATTTATAAAAAATCTATGCTCAAATTTAATATATCATAAATGTTCACATATTATCTCACATAATGAAAGTTTATTATCTTGCAGGTTAATTGTAGTTTTGATTAATGTGTAAGAGTAACTTTATAAGTATATGATTTATTATTTTTTTATTTTACTAAATAATATAAATTTAAAAATAAGCTTCCTATTATATTATTTAAAAGATTATACACAATTTAAATTTTAATAAAAAATAATTATTATTAATTATGTATAACTTTGATATATGTGAAAGGGTAAGTCTATAAGTATATGGTTTTTTTTTTCTATTTTAATAAATAATATAAATTTAAAAATAAGCTTTTTATTATATTATTTAAAACGTTATACAAGATTTAAATTTTAATAAGAAAATAATTTTTTTGTAAGTCTGGTAAGGCTACATCTCTATCATGTATTATCTCTATGACTACTAGGAATTGAATCAGTGATTTCAAATCAAAAAATGCCTTAAATGAACACCCAATCACTGTCTATCCACTAAATTATTAGTAATTATTTTAATAAAAAATATTACTAATATTTAAATTTTTAATACATTTTAAATGTTAAAAAAAAATTGCTATTTCAGATTTAATATAATATATATAATTTTTTATATTAATAAATTATTTTATTAATCATTTAAATTAATGAATCGCAAAATTTTCAAACATTTATTATTTTTTTAAAATAAAAAGGAAAATTGCAACACTAAAATATGGAAAAAAATCCTTTCTAAATTACCTAATTTAAATTTTAATAACCAATTAAAATATATCACACCATAGCTTTGTTCACTATAGAAAAAGGGGAGATATCTTAATATTTCTGTACTTCAGACTAGAACTGAACATTTTCAAAGGGTAAATGATGAAAAAAAAATGAAAGGAATTTTTTTTGAAATATATACTATATGACTCGTACCAGTGATAGCAAGAGTGCGCCACTTCATCAGCACTCCAAGAACATAAACTATCAGTATTCCAGTCGTTATGAAGAGCTGTGAAAACATCAACACTTTCCACATTACTTATATTATATTGTTTTACTGTATGGACATAATATATTGTTTTACTGCATGAACATTATTGTTATGATCTCCCATCCATTTGCATATATTTGGCTTTCTCAATACAGGGGGACGAGAAGAACCTGATTTGTAGTTGTAAGCACTCCTCTCAAGCTTTTGGGAGATATTTCAGCTATATAAACAGGTACCTGTTTAACATTGATATAAACAGGTACTGTTTAACATTTTTCAAAGGTATAAAACGTAAAATAAAACCTTGAAAAAGGATAAGAATTAAGTAGCAACCTGAAATATAATTAAAACTTACTGTATAAGAAGTTAGCCCAACTCCATATCCAACTAACAGTCTTCCAATATCCAATGGTAGAGGATCCTGCACAAGAGGTCAAAATATTTTGTAAAAATAATCAAGCAAAACATTTAAATTTTATCAGAATTAAGAGGATTTTTACTCTATAAGTGAATCAAGCTGCTGCTCACACCTTTGCAAAAGCTATGGCAAGCCACCCAGCAATGCAAAATACTGAGCACACTCTCAAAGCCTGCATTCAGATACCTATTAGCTTGTATTGATAAAATCACATCAGGAAGTATCTCGAATAATAATATTGCATTTTCCAGAAGAATATGACCTTGTGTTCAGGCTTTTATAAATCCCACATCAGCTCATAATAATATCATATATTGTATTTTTCAGAAGCCAATATTTCCTCACAACTGAAATCATTAGCATAAATCTTGATCTGTTAACTGATCTTTTAATGGAGGGATTAAAAAACATCCGTGTCAGTTTATTTATAATGGTTGTTGAGATAAATAAAACTTCTATAGTTTTTTGTTTTTTTTTTCACATTTTATTTTGGTAGTGCAGACATCTCCCACTGTCACTGGAAATCATTTTACCTCTCTCTGTTAAAAAGTTTGCTTACCCCTTTTCGACCAAGGTAGTCTGCAATATAGCCACTCATTATTGCACCCATCATGGCACCAATTGTTAGCAGAGAACCAAACGTAGAGTACTGCAAAATATCCCATGTTTTCAATAAATAAAACGCTTAAGGTCTGAGTTCATTCTTGCATATTATTGTGAAAAGAATTTGTAAATGCTGTGATAGCCATGTAAATAGTCTTTATACTGGAATTAATGAGAATTGCATTGAGAGTAGCAGACTTGCATATTGCTGTCAAAAGAATTCTAAATCCTAGGATAGCCATGTTCATATTCTTTATACTAGAATTAATAAGAATTGTGATTTGTGATCAAATCACAGATAATTCAGATCAATACCAATACCAAACAAACTATTTTCAATCTTTAGCCTGAAATTTCACTCATGAGATCCTTTGTCTGACATTTCACTAAAGATAGTTATAAACACAACACATTGTTTTTCATAAACCAGTGAAGCTTTTAAGGGATAGCATAAATTCATGGTACCTCTGGATTTGTTACTAAATTTATGAAGCACAATTTTTTACTTTTACTTTCAAATGCTAACTTCTTGATTAAGATTGGCTAATCATTACACCGGGAAACACACAATGAGTAAACAGATAGCTCCCCACCTATGCTACAGAGGCACCCTTGCTTACTCTTCTTGGTACAATAAAACAATCAACCATTTACAGTTTTGTAAAACATTTCATTCTTTAAAATGTCTGCACCTCTGCTTACTCTTATTGGTACAATAAAACATTCAGCCATTTACAGTTTTCTAAAATATTTCATTCCTTCAAATGTTTCTATTAACGTTGTCAGCACACTTGAGATAAGGTGAGGACAATAAAACATTCAGCCATTTACAGTTTTCTAAAACATTTCATTCCTTAAAATGTTTCTATTAACGTTGTCAGCACACCTGAGATAAGGTGAGGCCAAGATCCTCTATAATCCCAGATTCCGTTGGAGAAGAGAAACCCACCTGCAACAAACCAACAAGATTATAATTTGTTCCATTTATTTCAACTCTAGTTCATTATCAGTTTTGCCTTTATGAAGTGACTTTAAAGGATTTGAGATACTGACACTAAAGCCGAATCCAACTGAACCCAACACAACAACAGAAGTACTGATCAGAACAACCAATATCGAGCTGCTATGGCCGCTCTCTGGCCTCCTCTCCTTGTCTTCAGTAATCCCCCCAAGCAGAGGGGCTTGGATGTTATTGGCTTCGAGTTCACTCGCTTCCCCTGATCTCTCCATGTCTATTAGGATTGCCATATTCTGAAACTTGAGCTGCTGAATTATGCCTGAGTTCCCTTGAATTACAATTAAACCAAACCTGCTGAATTATGCCTCAGCTCCCTTGACTTAAAATGAAACCAAAGCTGCTGAATTATGCCTTAATTCTCTTGAATTACAATAAAACCAACATGGCCCATCCAATACGAAGCAAAGCCCATTCCCATTAAAAGTATATGGAAGGAGGCTGGAGATAACCAGCTACAACCACAGTTCACACCAAGGGAGAAATGCCCATTCCCATTAAAAGTATATGGAAGGAGGCTGGAGATAACCAGCTACAACCACAGTTCACGCCAAGGGAGAATGGAAGATGTTGCATAGTTACCATATATCACTCTGTATTTTTATCGATATATTCTGGAAAAAGGAATTATTAAAATTTTTCAGATGCAAAGAGAATGAAAAACATTAAAACTAATTGAATTGCTATTGATATGATGTGGGAAAAGAAAATCCTAATATACAAATGCTCTCTCTACTGTACAGACCTAAAAACTCGAAATATACAAATGCTCTCTCTACTGTACAGACCTAGCAGTCTGCCCTATTTACTCCATATTTTTTCTGATAAATCAGATTAGTATAAAGGAAAAAAATCAGATTAGTAAAAAAGAAGCTGAGTAAATTTCATATCAGATTTAAAAACAAAACATATTTTGATGTATACAACTTTTATCATTCTGCTATTAAATATATAATGTCACTGTTTCATCTGCATACTCTCTGTAAACCAACCAAAAAGTCTAACAACTTGTAAACCTGATAAGACCAAACTGTATACAAACCAATTAACTACTATAAACCAAAGAGTCCTGCAAGTTGCAACCTGAAAAGACTAAGCAAGTTGTAAACCTAATAATACTAAACTGCACACAAACCAATTAATTACTCCCTGTAAACTTAAAAAAAATCTAACAAGGTGTAAACCCAGTAAAAATAACCTACCCACAAACCAATTAAATAAAGTTCAATAAAGTCAAATTATAAACTTTGACAACATTTTATCTTTTATAATTATTTAGATAAAATTTTAAAATTCAAAGATATAGTTTTTACAGTTTAGAATATGATTTTTATGCTGTGCAGGAAAGAAATAGACAGATTTGAATTCTCTTGTTATTCTGATGCTGGGTTAAGGAAAGCAGACTTTCTGCGCATGTCTACTTTACTCATTTCAAACCGCGCATTCATAATATTTAATAATAAATCAACATACTCTTTACAGCACAGAAGCACAACACACATCTCTGTCACTAGGCATACCAATTAGTCATGCAATTATTGTTTCTGCCTTTGGATTATTGACGTTTCTCTATCAGTCTCCACCTCTCAATTTCTCTTCAGCTGGTTGTATGCTACTTTATGGTGTGCCTCCACTGTCACACCTACGTCACAGCCATTCACTTAGCATTCTTCTTCTCGGTTACTGGTAATTTCTGGAATATTATGGGGGATTGGAAGGCAGTCTCGGTTTTCTTCCGTGGTACTTTGCAGTTATTAAATATAACTAAAGTTTTATCAATCATTAATAAAGTAAATAAAATTCTATTCTTTGCTGTCAAGATTTATATTGCTTTGGTATCTCAAGTACTAATAAAGATTAAAATAAAGTTTATTTTCAAAATGATTGTTGTTTAAAATATTGTAGTTCAGATATTTATTTATTATTTTATTTTATTTAATTAATTAATTTATTTATATAATTATTGAAATCTAGAGATTTATTAGTTTTTCTTTTAGTTTGTTCCATGTAGCAGATGTTATCAGAATAATTTATTAATTTTTTTATGTAAGTGTGTATTTATATTTGCTTATCAAATAGAAAAATAGATGATGTTATGAGAATAATTTATTAATTTTTTATATAAATGTGTATTTATATTTGTTTATCAAATAGAAAAATAGATAATCTCTCAAAAATTATTATGGAAAGTTTATATGTTTAATGATCCATTATGTTGAAAATTTTGTTTATGTTTTAAGTTCATGTTTTATATGGTCTTCAATATTCTAGTTTTTTCTTTCTACCTATTCAATGTTTGAGGAAGGAATTAAATCATAATGTTCAAATATTAAAGCATTCAATTTTAAAAAATGATAGGTAGACACTATTCTATTCTCATCAATAAGGTTATGCTATTTAGTTAATAAGGTTGAGCTATTTGGTTATTTAACTAGCTTTGCCTTGATCCATTACACCTATGAGGTGATTAGACAAGTGATATAGTTAGGGCATGCCCAATACATCAACCTTCTCACTTTGTATATAATGATACATAGAACAATTAAAACATAATGTGTTATACAATTTCAAATGATCTCTCACACACTTGCACATCACACTGAGCCGAATCATAATGCAAGGGAAAAATGGTTTACTCATTATAATTAATAGAAAAAAATATTGCATAATACAACTTTGTGCTCTTTATGTTCTACTACTAACTCACAACCAGCTCTCTAACTCTACCAACTCTCACATCACTTGACAACCCTATGTCAATTTTTACAGCCTAATTAATCTTTGTAGGTTTTAATCCTGTACAGAAATTATCTACAAACGAATCTTAAAAACAGAAAATAAACAGTAGCGAGAGCATAAAACATAAAACAGATAAACACAGAGATTTTCCCCTGGATTCCAAATCGGGACAACCAGTTTGATTTTTCATTATATTCCTTTTAGTGTTACAACACATATATATACATGCTAAAGCATACATAAACCCCAATCCATTAACCCTGGATTAGAACATAACTGTAGTTCCCTTGACTGGATCTACAAAATATCAGGGGCCGAAAACCATCGTACCCCAAAACCATGTGCAAACCCATGCACAAAACCATGGGCAGATCCGCCCACTGGAAAATAAGGACCAAATTTTTTTTTGACAGGGGGGGCTATTGCCCCCCCTGTGACCCCCCCGCACGTGATTAGTCGTGGAAATAATATAACACAAACCAACAATCTTTGTTGATTAACTATCCAACTTCTCCTACAATGCTTCATCTATTTTCATGTGGATTCAACTTTCATCTAATTGTGGTTCTTCCTTGGGTTGAATTTTCAATTACTCTTACTATGTTGTCCTTGTGTTGTATTTGTAGGCTTCTTGTTACACTCAACGTCTATGCTCCTTGTCACACTCCATCCTTACTCATCATGTTCGATAACTCATTTTCACTTGTCATGCACACTTGTTTCTAACTTCGATGAAAAACCACACTCAACATTTCTTGTGCTCTTGTTGGCATCATTTACTCACATGCTCATCTCTCATTGTCACACACTTTCCAAATTTATGCCCAAGCTAGAAAGTGTTCCTTCCTTTTTCTATGCCCATGCTTCTTCACTTGTACTTCCATATGTCGTGCTTTCATTCTCATATTCAATTAAATCTATTTTCCTTTCTTATATTATGATTCATGGATGCTAGTGTATCAAATTCCCATTGAAAAAAAATAATGGACATCCTAAAGTAGTTCTTTCATTGTCTTCTTCATCTGCAACATTATTCACATCATTAAGCTTTTTTTTTTTTAATTTAAACTCAAAAGTCCAAGTGATGTCCTCCTCTAGGATGTTCTTCCATTTCATGTAGTATTGGGTATACTCAATTCTTTGTATCTTGAATAAACTTTCATCGAGGTCCTTCTCAATCTCATATATCTTCTTCTTGGCATCTATGCTAATCCATCTCTATGCTTTCCTCTTATGCATCTTGATCATTTTCACAAACATGTTCACCTTCTATATTTCCATACAAGAAAGCAACATCAAATATGGTCAATGTGTCATATTCTTAATAGAGTTTGACCTCTTAAGCATTATTTCCAAACTTTCATGAGATACAAAATGATCTAATCTTCTTGATGTTCAACTTAATGTACATGCCTCTAGGGTAGCACTCATTCCTAAAATGAACCATGACCAAATCTTTAACTTCAAATGACTTAAAACTTTTGTGAACATCTACATGCTACTTATTAATTCTACACTTTTCTCATTTATTATATTTTGGACCTACACATACACCCACACTATTTATGCTACAAATGATTCCACATTCTCACCCCTCTACATGTCAATTGGGGGATCTTCTAAATCTACAACTCCTCTCAGATTCCTTCCATATATAAGTTTTGAATGGAGAATATCTTGTCGACCATTATTTGCAAACTCAACCTATGCAAAAACTTGATCTCAATGTTTCATTGTGTATCCAACTAAGAACCTTAAAATTTTTCTAAACTTTGAGGCACGAACTCCATTTTTCATCAATTGGATGGTGATTCACTTAGAAAAAAATTGCAAATTTGTCCCTGTCCTCTTCCATAGGTCCACTAAAAATGTTAAATAAACCTCATGTCTCTAGAATTTATGTGATCTTATTTAACAAATCATGAATTCACACCATCTCCTTGAATCTTTTTGAAATACATCATATCACTAGTTTTATATAAGATTCGAAAAACACACGATCTTCAAAATCCTATTACACACAACAAACATTGCATTTATCCTCATTGTGATCTCAACAAACCACGTATGAAATCCATGTCTATGTCCTCCTTGGGCATATTTAGAATGAACAACATGGTGTATAATCCTTTATTATAACTCACTCCTTTATACATATGGAAAATATATTGACCTTTATTTGAACATGCTTAGTTAGTTATATGGAGTAAAAACCTACGCCTTATCATTCCTAAAAGGATTTATCGAGTCATTTATTTGGACTACTCTGATTGGATTCTAACACATTATCATTCATTGATCTAGGCATTGCGTTGGAGTCGACCATGTGTCTCTTAACTATTTTCAAACAATCTTTCTAGGAGTCATCAAAATCAACTTCACCAATTATGACTCTAAATGTTCATAAAACCCCTTAGACATACACTTCATCAACATTGATAGATCTCTTATCAATGATATGCTTATTACTTGTTCACGTTTTAACAACCCTCTTATCAAATAGTATTATCTTATCAACATATATAGACTTGTCATAAATGGAGAACATCCTTTTGTCAATAATCCTTACCTCACATATGTCAATGGAGATATTTTCAAACACCCTTACTTTGTGACTCTCAATGGTCCTTTTATCAATGAACCTTTCTTGCAACATTGATGCTTCTTATTAACAAATTCACTCCATGCACTATTATGTTGTCATCTTACCTAGTTAATAAATTACTTATGTCATCAGACCTACTAATTACAATTTCAAATCTTTTCCTTCCGCCAATAATGGGTTTCATTCTTAGATACGTGGTATAGGAACACAAGTGTTAAGTTTAACCCTTTAGCACTAGCAACATCCATAGTAACACTAGATATATTAAACACCAATAGGGACTAAGGTAAAGCTCCCTTGCAAACATATGGCCATTGAAATGTTAAGTATTATTGTTTTTATTTGATATCAAACTCGTAAGGTTATTTTTTTAATATTTTAGTTTATAAACATATTGACACGCTATAAGAGCAATTTTGGCATTCACCCACACCCACCAAATGAAAAACTTATAACAACTAAATATTTGCATTGTCCTTTAGTTTAGGTTCATATAAATTTAGATTATTGTAGTTACACTTGATAATATTTGACATAAAATTTCAAATATAGGGGCTAAATGAGTTCTTACCCCAAAGCTACCACTAAAGATTGAGGCTAAGAAATAGGCCTAGTTACCTAAGAAAATTTTATCTTTACTTCAAGTTGATGCTTCTTTTGTTGTCCAATATTCTAACTTTTCCTTCCCATCTACCTAATGATTTATAGAGTAATTGAAGTATAGTGTTTAAATATTAATGAAGCATTGCACTTTAAAAAGTGATACAAACAAATGCACCTTTCTATATCCTTGAGTAAGTTTATGTCATTTAGTTATTTAGCTAGCTTTGATATATGATGCTTAGGAGGTAATTAAATTGTTAAATTTGGACAACTAGGTCCAAACTCCATGTTGTGATGCTCAGATTAAGTGGCTAATATTTTTGTTGGATTCCTCTTTCGGAGAGGTGTAAAATCCATATAAAATATATCTTAATCCGATGAGAAGAACATTTATTTTGAATTTATTATTTATAATAAATTATATGTGCAGGTCGGCCTTAAGGTTTTACACCCCCAGCAGATGTGTCACACACCTCAATGATGGATATAAATACAGGCAAAGTTGGAGAACATTTCACAACAACTCAACACACATCTTCTTCTCTCATCTGATTTAGTACGATCTCCTTGGAGGATAAGTTCAGCCCACACGTGTGAAGAAGAAGGACGAATCTGTACGGCCAAGAGGAAGGACGAAATTTCTGCAGCTAGGGTTTCCAACGAAGTTTGACCAGCGTTGACTTTGGTCAACGCATGGTCCGAAAGGGCTGAAAATTGTTGGAGAGTTTGATTTTGAGAGGCCGTATTATGACATATTGTGCAAAAATCGAGGTCAAAGGTTGACCTAACTACATTAAGGCGCTGACTTTTAGCTTGCTGACTCACAAGGACTTTTTCGAGGTATCGTTGACTTTTCTGACCGCGTTGGACTTTTCCGGGAGTTGACTTAATGACTCTAGACACACATTCTGGGTTGGCTGACCAAGGAGACTTTGCTGGTTGAAGCATCCTGTTGACCGCCGTAACGCACCATCACATTTTTTCTGTTTCTCGTTTGTCTTCTATAAGATCCACTTATATGTTCTATCAGCATTTTACTTAACTATTTGTGTGATTGCTGTAAGAAAAGTAAAGTTGCTTCAAGCATAGAACATCTACAAAAATTTACATGGTATCAGAGCTGAGGTGAAGACAAGCCCTAACTTTAGCAATCACCTTCGGAGGAAATGGGTTCCACAAGTTTTGAATTCAAGGAGAATGACAAGCTGACTAGAAGGGATGACTTCCATGCCTGGAAGATGATATTAGATCTCAAATTGGAAGACCATGATCTCTTGGATCATGTACTGGGTAAGGTTCAAGAACCTCCATCCAATGCTACCACTGCTGCTAAAAACAAGTATAAGAAGGGGGAGATCAAAGCAAAGCTGATGATCAGGGAATCCATACATAAAAGTCTGGTTGCCTACATATCTGAGCTAGGCACATCCAAGAAGATGTATGATAAATTGATCCTTATGTTTAAGGTAAACAATGTAAACCAAGTGCTATTCCTCAAGAATAAATTGAAGAATATGAAGAAGGGTCGGGATGAGTATGTTCAAGCTTACTTTCTGAAATTGACCGAAACAAGGAACAATCTGCTGGCTATTGGGGAGACAATAGCCGATCGTGAGATGGTTCTCACCGCACTTGGAGGACTCCCATATGAATGGCAAGTATTCACTACTACCATTCTCAATAATAATACCATTCCTAACTTTGACGAGCTTCTGTCTAGATGTATGCAAGAAGAAACAAGAATGAAGGAATTCAAAAATGACAGAAATGCTGCCTATGGTGCTCATTCTCGAAAGAAGAACTCTGGTGGTCCTAAGGACAAAGGAAGAACAAGGACTCAAGAAAAGAAGGGTAAGTGTTTCACTTGCCATAGGCCTGGTCACTATGCTAGAGAATGCCCCTTCAAGAAGGATTCTCCCGATAGTGATGATAACAACAACAACCGAAGGAATGGGAATCGAAGAAACAACAAATCCAAAGGAAAGAGGAAGGCTCCCTTTGGTGGAAACAATCAACCTTCTAAAAGGTCTAGAAACACCAGGTATGAGGAGTCTAATGCTGTTGATAAACGAAATGAGTATATTCTTGTATCTGCTCTCTCTGCTACATCTTCGCCCGACTCTATGGATGTCTGGCTGATAGATAGTGGTGCCTCAAGACACATCACTGGATTCAAGGAAGCACTCTCTGACATGGTTGAGAGGGATACTAATCTAGAAATTATCCTTGGAGATAATGCCACATACCCCGTGAAAGGGACAGGGACTGTGACCCTCCACTTGTCTCAAGGACAAGTCCTACGTTTGCAAGATGTACTCTATGTACCTAAATTGAAGAAGAACCTTGTGTCTGTATCAGCCATGGAAGACAAAGGATTCAATGTAACATTCTCCGATGGAAAGGTGCTCATGTGGAAGGAGAGCTTCAAGGAAGCTATCTCGATTGGTTTTAGAGTTGGTACACTCTACCAGGTTGGAGGAAGTCCGCTGGGAGCAATGACTTGTGATACTATCCGACAAATGAACTATGGCACCGGAGGTTTGGACACCTTCATTACAAGGCCCTTCCCGAAGCAAGGAAGGTGGTGACAGGGATGCCCGATTTTGGAAATAATCATGAGGGTGTATGTAAGGGTTGTGCCGAAGGAAAGCATACAAGGGGACCTTTCCCCTCAAGTGTCATAAAGACATCTGATATTTTGCAACTGGTCCATTCTAATCTATCTGGTATGCTACCCGTGACATCCCTGGGAGGATGTTCTTACTATATGACATTCACTGATGACTTCTCCCGCAAAACCTGGATATACTTCTTGAAGAAGAAGGATGAGGCTTTCATGTGGTTCCGTACCTTCAAAGCCTTGGTGGAAAATATGACCGGAAAGAAGATCAAGATTTTGAGGACTGACAATGGCACTGAATATGAGTCAAATGAGTTCAAAGACTTTTGCAGAGAAGCTGGCATTAAGAGGGAGACTACCACTGCATATACTCCTGAGCAGAATGGTGTTGCTGAACTCAAGAATAGGACTATTGTGGAAGCTGCCCGTGCCATGCTATGTGACCAGGGTCTACCGAAGTTTCTGTGGGGAGAAGCTGCAAATACTGCTGTATATATTCAAAACCGATGCCCTCATTCCGCTTTGGACTCCAAAACTCCCGAAGAGGTTTTCTCTGGTAAGAAACCTGATGTCTCACATTTTAGAATTTTTGGATGTCCTGTCTATTTTCATGTGCCGAAAGAAAAGAGAAGTAAGCTGGATGCTTTTGGGAAGAAATGAATGTTTGTGGGCTACAGTGAGACTTCTAAGGCCTATAGAGTCTATGTACCTGGTCAAAGGGAAGTAGAGATATGCCATGATGTCACTTTTGATGAAGATGCTTCCCTGAAGAAAGTAGTAGATCTTCCAAGATCTGAAGAAAATCATGAAGAAAGGCCTAGAAATCAAGAAGAACCGCAGGATGAGACAATGCCTGATATTGAAGGACCAATGGACCCTATTGATCCATCTCCTTCACTGGGAAAGAGACCATCATGGCTCGGGGACACCCTCGAAGATGCTGAGGGTCATGCTGCCCCAAGGGGGACATTCCGAGAAAGCAAGAAGCCGTGTAGATACCAAGGGTATCTAGCTGCCATGAGTACTATTGTAAAATCTGAACCTGGATCTTTTGAGGAAGCCGTAAAGCATCAAGTCTGGAAGGATGCTATGCACGAAGAATATGAGTCCATAATGAAGAATGATGTCTGGGATGTGGTCCCGAGACCGAAGGACAAATCTGTTGTCACCGCAAAATGGCTCTACAAGATCAAACATGGATCTAATGGGAGTGCTGAAAAGTTCAAGGCAAGGTTTGTTGCCCGTGGCTTCTCTCAAAAGGAAGGAATTGACTATGATGACATATTTGCACCTGTGGCACGATATACCACCATTCGATCAATCATAACCCTTGCTGCTACGCAAGGATGGAGTCTTCATCAGATGGATGTCAAGACCGCTTTTCTGCATGGTGCAATAAAGGAAGAGGTGTATGTGGAACAACCTCGGGGATTTGAAGTTCAGGATCGAGACACTCATGTCTGCAGGTTGAAGAAAGCCCTCTATGGGTTAAAGCAAGCACCCAGAGCTTGGTACGAGAGGATGGATAGTTACTTGATGAAGCTGGGCTTCACTCGAAGTAATGCTGATCCTAACCTTTACTTCAAGGTTGTGCAGGGGAAGCCTCTCATTCTAGTGCTGTATGTGGACGACCTCTTCCTGACAGGTGCTGACCCTCTCATTCATCAATGTAAGAGGGAGCTCGCTGCTGAGTTCGAGATGAAGGACCTAGGACTGATGCACTACTTCCTAGGCCTGGAGGTCTGGCAGAGACCTGGAGAGATTTTTCTTTCTCAAGGAAAATACATTGTGAAGCTTCTGGAAAGATTTGGAATGGTGGACTGTAAGTCCGTGTCGACACCGATGGAACTCAACTTTAAGAAGTTGAGTGGCAGCGCTGCTGGGCCTATCTTGGCCAATCCTACTGAGTATCGTCAACTCATAGGAGCTTGGATGTTCTTAGTGAACACCCGACCAGATATATGTTTTGCAGTGAACACTTTGAGTCAACAGATGGTTGAACCTCATCACTTTCACTGGGTTGGTGCCAGGAATATTTTGAGATACCTTCGAGGCACGATAAACCATGGGCTGATATACACTGTCAGGAGCGTGACACTCCGTGGATATACTGATGCCGACTGGGCTGGCAGTGTGGTGGATCGTAAGAGCACATCGGGATGCTGCTTCAATCTTGGTTCTGCTTCGATTTCATGGATGAGCAGGAAGTAGAAGTCGGTGGCTTTGAGCACCGCAGAGGCCGAATACATTGCATCAAGTATGGCCTATTGTGAAGCAGTTTGGTTGCGAAAGCTCTTTAGTGAGCTATTTGGACATGTGCTAGATACCATCGTGATACTCTATGATAACCAGAGTGGGATTCGCTTGACCAAGAATCCTGTGTTCCACGACTGATCCAAGCATATTGATATCGGGTACCATTTCATCCGGGATATGGTACAGCGAGGCGCCGTAAGGCTCGATCATATAGGAACTGATGAGCAGGTCGCGGATATTCTCACTAAGCCCCTGGGGAAGGTCAAGTTCCTAACCTTCCGTGAGAGACTTGGTATTGTGGAACGACTCGTATGATGTGGGTCCTTGCTGGACTACGAGCTCCTGGGAGCCTGGGCTTCAGACAGCTTCTCGGAGCTATAAGAACTCATAATGCTTCTGCCCCACCGTTGTGATTATTGCGCTGGTTCGCCTCTCATTTATCTGTGCCCCGTATGCATCCTACCCATTGAGTTCAGGGCTCATGGGAAGTACCTCTCATTTGGCCAATGAGGTGGGAAAAGCTAGAGACTAGGAGCAAAGACTGATGGACGCATCAGAGATTGCCGTACTCTCTATCTAGGATGGCACGGTCCAACCACTTGATCTGGGATCAAGTCTAGTGAGGTCTCAGACCTCCGCCTGACTTCGGGTCAGATGAACCAACTTCGGGTTGGTTGGAGACTCTTTGTGAGTCCGATAGAGGTTTTGACCTCTGGGCTGAATCTGTCAGCTGGGAATGATGTCTTTGTGACTGACCCACTTCTGTTCTGAAATAAAGAGGCCAGCAAAGCAAGTTACGGCGGGATGACGCACGATGTTTGATTGCACTGATAGATGGAGTTCTCCCTAGTTGAGAGGGAGTGTTAAATTTGGACAACTAGGTCCAAACTCCATGTTGTGATGCTCAGATTAAGTGGCTAATATTTTTGTTGGATTCCTCTTTCGGAGAGGTGTAAAATCCATATAAAATATATCTTAATCCGATGAGCAGAACATTTATTTTAAATTTATTATTTATAATAAATTATATGTGCAGGTCGGCCTTAAGGTTTTACACCCCCAGCAGATGTGTCACACACCCCAATGATGGATATAAATACAGGCAAAGTTGGAGAGCATTTCACAACAACTCAACACACATCTTCTTCTCTCATCTGATCTAGTACGAGCTCCTTGGAGGATAAGTTCAGCCCACACGTGTGAAGAAGAAGGACGAATCTGTACGGCCAAGAGGAAGGACGAAATTTCTGCAGCTAGGGTTTCCAACGAAGTTTGACCAGCGTTGACTTTGGTTAACGCATGGTCCGAAAGGGCTAAAAATTGTTGAAGAGTTCGATTTTGGGAGGCCGTACACATTGGCACAGAAATCAAGGTCAAAGGTTGACTGAACTGTTGCTGCGTTGACTTTTAGCTTGCTTCCCTGCGTTGACTTTTCTGGAGTTGACTTGGGTTGACTCGGTAGCTGATTACACATTCTGGGTTGGCTGATCAAGGAGACTTTGCTGGTTGAAGCATCCTGTTGACCGCCGTAACGCACCATCACATTTTTCTGTTTCTGGTTTGTCTTCTATAAGATCCACTTATATGTTCTATCAACATTTTACTTAAATATTTGTGTGATTGCTGTAAGAAAAGTAAAGTTGCTTCAAGCATAGAACATCTACAAAAATTTACATAAATTTATGGAATCACATAGTTGAGATGTTCCCAATACACTAACCTTCTCACTTTGTGTGTAATGATACAAAAAAACCTAGTTAGAACATAATTTGGTATACAATATCAAATGATATTGCATACTCACACAACATACATAAGTAGATCATATTGCAAGGGAGAAATTGTCTATGCATTCTCATTGATTATAATACAAATATTACATAATTTGCATTGTTGACACTCCACTACTTGACTCACAATCACTCTTTTACAATAATAATTCCCCATGACTATATAACCTTCTCTCATGTCTCATAACCTATATGTTCTTTATTAGTTGACTATCCAACTTCGCTTGTGATGCTTCATCTATGTCCATGTGACTTCATCGTACATTTGATTATGGGTTGATTGTCCAACTACTATTAATGTATTTTCCAATGTTGAACTTATAATATAATATTCTCATCACACTCCTCATGTGTTCTCCTTGTTGTGCTCCATCCTTGCCACCTATGCACACTCTCTAGTGTGTGATTCTCATGCACACTCACTTCTAACACCATGCACTACCATGCTTAAACTTTTGTTCACTCTTGCTAGTGTCATATACACACATGCTCTTCATCTTTGAGTATCACACACTTTCCAATTGTATGCATGATATAAAAATCACATATTCCTTCTTTTGTGCAGGCAATAAAGAAATTTTAAGGTTTGAAATGGGCTTCCTAAGGAAAAAAATAAAACAAGAGTGATGAATTTTTAAAGGAAAAGAAAGAAAAATACTTTTTTTAATCATGTTTTTGAGTTATCTCCCTATAGGTTTCAAGTGTAGGAACACATTGGATGTAGAATTAAATTATGCGTCCAACTAGTATCCCATGCACTATGCATACTTTTTGACAAACTCAAAGTGAGATAACCTAGAAATACATGAAAAATGTGTTTCTTAAATTCTACATCTAATGAAAACTCACTATCCATACTTTTGATAGACCCGCACTGAGATACATTGGAACTGTATATTTTTATTTTTAGGGTTTTGCATTTATATTTTAGTTTATTGGTGGTTTTATAGTCGAAAACATGACTAGAAATGAGGGGAAGGTTAAGCCAAGCAAGGGGTGCAATTTTGTGTAGCATGGTTCGAAGTGTTTTTTAACTACTTTTAATTATAGGTTGATGGGTTTTGATTAAATTGTGTGATGCCTCACTTAAGTGATATGTGTGTATTGGTGCTCCATTTTGGCCTAGATTTTAATATAGTTACATTTTAATTCAATCAATCAATATTAAACATTCATAAAAATTAATAAAGCCAAAACAAATTTGTACAATGAGTTAAATATATATATATATATATATATATATTAAGTAACTATTAATAATATTTTGATAATTAATAACTATTTATTTATTTGATATACACAATTGATATTTATGACTAGTACTTTATCTATTTTGGAGGGAAAATGCTTCATATGCATTCTAGAGCACCATAACACCTGAGTTCCCTATTGATGGCAGTGTTCCCTTTTCGTAAGAGCATCAATCATTCATATTTTTTTGGAATATTGAAAATAAAACCTCCACAAAAATATCTACCCACTGAATGAAAATGTCTACTAAGAAATTTGTGAAATCCTGCACTTTTTTTTTGTAAGCTTGGTAGGACTACATCTTCATCATGTCCAATATATCACCCCGATTAGGATGGGGAATTGAACCGGTGACTTCACATCAAGGATTTCCTTAATAGAGCACCCGATCACCATCTATCCAAGACCCCTTGGACGTGAAATCCTTCACTTTGAATTGTAAAGGATTAAAAAAAAATCCTCATACACAAACACTGAAAGCCTTTAAAAATCCTCCACTATAAGCAAATTCTCTTGTAGTGTATCTATAATGGATGAAGTAATCTAGTTTTGTGATTCTATCTTGCATTTCTAACTCCCTACACATCTATGCAACTTGCATAAAATCCTTATCATGCTCATACAAATCCTTGATGTAATCAAATTTGATCCTCTCATTCTTCATCATCACCAACCTTAATTTTCTTCCACTTAATGCATATGGAACCTAGTTCTCTTCTAGATTTACTACTCAACACAAATGTATGGCTAAAACATGATCCATATTATATGTATTTGTTCAAAGTCACTTAGGTGTTGATGAACTTCTATACCTAATGGTTTCCCTAAAAAATGAGCCACTTCAACATTAAATAAGGCCTCCAATGCTTTAGCACATACACAATAGCATAAACTCAAGATCATAAGTATAATGCATTTGTTGTGCATCAATCATAAGTATAATGGTGCATTAACATCATAATCAAACTGAATCATTTTACTAAAAAGAGAAACTCTAATATAAGTTCCTATATAATTTACTTCCCCAAAATTTGAAATCTATGTTATGCAAGTGCACTATATATAAATCCTAACACTTTCAGACACTCAATCATTGTTGTGCATATCTTGTTCAATCCTTTAAAAAACTTCCTATAAAATTAGTAATGCAATAAAAAATCCTCACTTCCATGATATTGTGCAATGTGGGCCAATCCAAAATCACCTCCATCTTTGGATCCATGTGCAACTCATCCTTGGACACAACAAACTCAATGTACACCAAATTCCTAAGGAATTAACTTTCTTCAAGTTATGCAAAACCAATATTTTCTCAATGCTTCAAACACTTTTCTGAAACACTCTAAATGCTCCCATATGTTTCTACTAAAAATCATAACAATGTCAAAGTGAACAATTGCAAAATTACTAATGTATCTTCACAATGCCTTTGCCATCAATCTAATGAATGTTCCGGTATATAAACAACATAAATAACCAGTTATGAAATGTATCATTGGTATTGATTGTGGCCTTATACTATTTTTCTCTTTTTATTTGAATATGGTGATAATTGCTCTTAAAACCTATCTTCACGAATTATTTGTCACCACTGAAACTAGTCATTATACTATCAATATTGAATAATGAGAATCTGTGCTATATTGGGATGTTGTTGCTCTGGGTATGTGCACATTTGTTGTGGTCCATTTTATTTAGTGTGGTCAATGTTAAAACCATCCCCGATCTATCCTTTTAACAATAATTCACCAACCTATCATTTTTGTTCCATGTCTGCCATCAAAATCATCCTATGAACACTATGGCTCAAAAAGCATAAACATAATCAAGCTAATTTCAAGTAATTCTAATAACTATGTGCATGCTATGTCATTTTACTCTTCCAACAACTTCTTCATTTAGTTTATAATATCCCTCTTTTGTTACTTCAATGTGTTTGACCACTCTCCATATCACTATTGCATACCATTCATTCATGTTCTTCACCACAATTTTTTTTTTTTTTTGTTGATAATAACATTTCTTCAACTTCTTCCTCCTTTATTTGCAATGACTATAATTTATTTTCCATTTTTAGTGGGGATGTAAATGTTATTCCTATAAGTTTTAAACAACAATTCAATTCATACAAAGATTCCTAAATAATGGAGAAGTAAAACAATGACAATCACATATTGCATAGAGATTTATCGTAGAAACCCAAAATGAGAAAACAAAATGTTGAGAGTCACACCTCTATTTTTTTTTTTTGTAGGTGGGATTGGTCATGCAAAGAATATAACACGCATGCAACATTATCCCACTTGTTGTTTTATTTTCATACAAGGGGTCATAAGAGTGCACAATCAATAATCCAGGGAAACATTTCCCATTGTTTCTATACACCAATAGAACTTATCAATGCCCATAGACTTCGTCAATGAATTTGTAACATTATTGAAAGTGTCCAAATTTATTAGCAACATCTTCTTGTCTTCAACCATGTCTCTCACAAAGTGATACTAAACACCAATATGATTTGTCTTAGAAGGATAAGAAAGGTTCTTCGCCAGAAAAACTACACTCTAATTGTCACATAATTCTAACCTTATAAGCCTAATACCCGAAAAACAAATCTTTAGCCATACATATTCCTAAATTACATGATTGGATGCTATGATTAGGCTTCTATAATTGAGAGTGCCACTTTATTCTATTGCTTTCTCATCCAACTTATTGCTCCACCAAATTAGTTAAACATAATCACTTGTAGATAATTTTTGATCCAATACTGCAACTGAGTTTGCATCAATAAAGCCATGTATTTTCAACACTTTGTCTTCTCTAGGTCTACCTTGTTAGCGAATTCCATAATTTGTAGTGCCACACAAATACTTGAAAACTTTTTTTTACAGTTGTCCAGTGCTCCTTCTTTGGTTTCAACATATACCTGCTCAAAACTCCAATTGCATGTGCAAGTTCTAGTTTAGTACAAACCATTGCATACATCAAATTGCCAAAAACAGTATCATATGAAACATGGGACATATCCTCTTCCTCTTCCTATGTCTCAAGACATTGATATGCAAATAGATTTACACCTACAAGAATAGGGACCTTGACCACTGTATATTCATGCATATTAAACCTCTATAATATTGACTCAATATACTAACCATAGTTCAACCAAACTTTCATATTTTCTCATTCTCTTTTAATTTATATGCCAAAGTAAAATTTGCAGCACCAATATATTTCGTGTGAAATTTAGAGGGCAACAAAGTTTTCACTTCCTTAATGATTCCCATTTTGTTTCCAATTAGCGACATATCATCCACATATAACACCATATAAATAAAATAATCACTTACTAAATTTAAATACACAATGATCAAATTTGCTCCTTGTGAAACCAAGTCCCAATATATGAGCATCAAATTTTTGATACCACATCCTTGGAGGTTGCTTTAACCCATATAGGGGATTTTTTAGCTTACAAACCAACTCTTTCTTATGTTTCACTATAAAAACTTTTGGTTGTTTCATGTAGATTTATTATTCTAGATCCCCATAAATAAATGTTGTCTTCACATCCATTTGTTCTACTTCAATATCAAAAGCAACAACAACAAATCGAATAAATATAATAGGTTAACTTAACAATAGGATAATAAATTTTATCAAAGTAAATTCCCTTGACCTAGGAATAACCTTTTGCTAGTAATTGAGCTTTCTATTCTTCCACTTTACCTTATGCATTCAAATTATTCTTAAAAACCCATTTTCAACTGATGGGATTTCTTCCAACTGGAAACTCAACTAGATTCCAAACCTCATTCTTGTCCAAGGCCACCATTTTCTTGAACATGGCCTTTTCCTAGAGTCTACTATCCTCTCAATTCATTGCCTCCTTAATAGCTTTGGGTTAATATTTGGTGATAGACAAAGCAAGATTAAAATGAAATTTAGGTGGAGCATACCTTTTTGGATCCCTCCTTTCCCGAACTAATCTCTTCAATACTAGAGTATGTGGTTCTTCTTCTTCTCGATTATGTTCCTCTCCTATGTGAGATTCTTCATATTAAAATTTGAACTCCACTACTTATATTCCTTTTCCCTTGGTGGGGCTTCCTATTTGACAACATATTTGACTGCTCTAAAGAGACCATTTCGATTGTAAACAACCTTCATGGTTTCTAGATTCCAAATCCTTTAACCTTTTAAACTATCTTTATAACCATTAAAGATGCACTTTTTAGCTTTACTATCTAGATTAATCAGATTTTCTTTTAGAATGTGTAGATAAGAATCACAACCAAAATATCTAAGATGTTTAGGAGGGTTTTTAACAATCCCTACCTTGTGTAGAGTCTTGTAAACAAAATATGATGAGGGTGATTAATTTACCATATAACGAGCAATACTTATTGCCTCTATTTAAAATTCCTATCTTAACCTAGCACCACTTAGCCTACTCCTTTCTTTTCCATCCGTGTCTTGCTCATCCATTTTTAACCTCATTCTACTGAGGTGTGTATGGTGTAGTCTTGTACCTTTCTGTACCACATTGCTTACATAATTCCTCAAACTCATTCCCACAAAATTCCCCACCATTATATGTCCTCAACACCTTGATTTTCTTTTATATCTAATTTTCCACAAGAGCCTTGAATTATTTAAATTTTATTTTTTATGAACTCTTTGTAATTCACCTTGAGGTAAAAACTACAAGCTCAATTGATACATCATACCATGCATCATCTCTAGACTTAAAATCCAACCTCAAAATTTTCTTACCTATGGCCATTGCGAAAATTCTATTAAGAATTCACTTTAAGCTTATACACATTTAAGTCTTTAGGTTCTTTATTTTTTAAAACCGTAATAAAAAAATTTCCTTAACCTCTATATTAGCCCCTAAACTTTAAATAAAAACTCTTTGATGAAACATTTACTAAAGTTTAAGAAAATTTTGAGTAAAATAAATCTGAGTGTCATTTTAAAGAAACCTAAGTGGTAAATGAAAATTAAAACACCTAAGAAAGAAAAGCATTTAACCAATGTTGATCTGTAAACTTTTGTGGATATTCCACTCGACAATTCCTCACAATAGATCGGATAAAACTATATTAAAAAAAATCTGAAATCTACAAAATTAGGGTTTTATTTCTCTTTAGATTTTTGGATTTGTAGATTACAATTAATAATGCATGCATGCAAATTAAAAATATGCAGAAAATAGAGTATAATGAAATAAAAACTCACAAACCACGATTTTACACAAGATATGACTTGGGAAACCCTTTTGGGAGAAAACCCAACTGGAAGGTGAGGTTGCTCTGCTCTCTTTGTTTGAATAGAAAATGACTACGAGTACAAAAAAGTATGACATGTGTCTCGTGGGATAATACAATGCACAAATCCTCTCTATGTGATCTATCTCCTATCCCTATCGACTATTTTTTCTCATCTATGGAACAAATGCACTTGAAAGAATGAAACCCTTTTTCCTCTTAGTGGCCCGATTATAACACAGTCCAATAACCTACTAGTGGTTAGGTTTGACTACCTCAACTCCTAACCAGAGTTACAATATGGAATCTTCTAGAGTATTATTCATCATAATCACACTGCTAGCCAATTTTCCATGAATAATGAGGGTTGGCATGGCATCCTATCGAATTATGGTGGTGAAAATAAGAAGGTCAACTTCTGAGTGGCATAAATTTTGCATATGGAATCTGATTGACATGATTTTTACACCGTTGGAAAGGTATCTATGTGAATAATATGAAAAAGAGGTGATATACTAAAGAGGCAACATTTTAATCCCAAAAAATGTCATTTGATGCTTCAAAATTCTCCTAGAACATTTCAGACCCCAATTTTCTATCGGGGTGTCGTTGGTAAAAATGGTCCTCTTAACCAATTCCTCCACTTTTTTCAATTTTGAAAGCATCAAGATAGATGACAAAAAATATAATGATCCAATCCAAATAAAACTCCCATGGAGTGTGGTTAGTGGTAAGCAGTGCTGTGATATAACTTATATCAGTGTAGATACTTATATCACTATATATAACTTATATATAGTGTAGGTTGAGAAAGAAAATTTAAAATGAGAGCATTCAAATTTCATTTCCCAATGGAAGGGATGAAGAAACATAAGGAGCTCATAGAAAGACTTGAAAAACTCACAAATTTATGTTTGGAACATTTATTAACTTCTTTTATAACATAACTACTTGTGAATATTCCATCATTTTCTTAGGAAGTGTGTGCATAAAAATAGGCCATGTGCCCACATTTATGCAAACATGAGGATAGTCCAAGTTTTATCATTATTTCTTATTGTTTGAAAACATGGCATGTAACGAACACACACAACTAGACAACTATATGTTCAAACACATCTAGAATTTTTATTATGAGTCGAGGCTCATCTTCATTCTCATTAGTGTTAAACATAGTAAACTAGTAAGTGGACAAACCCAAATTCTCTCCACTATAAATATCACCCAAATCTAGGAGGAATTATGCTAGAAATTAGACTTCCATCTTATTGACAGGAATTTTGAGCAAGAAACTTTCCACCCAAGGGTTTTGGCCCTTTTTAAGACAACCCAAGTCATTAAAATTTTGAAAATTGAGTAAATTGGGACAAAATTCACCTCACAAAAAAATGAACTCACCAAAAAGGTTAATTCTTTCCACTTATTAAGTCAGTCAATTGATGAAATATTGTGCGAGTTGTACATCATGGTTTCCAATCTCCTATATTCAAATCACACTTGGCTTATTTTCTGCTCTCAAACCTGAAATGCCATGATTATTTTTGTTGAAAGGTTTAGTTATTTTTCACCCATAATGTTGAAGTTTGATGTTGGTTGGCTTATTCTTCATATGAGTCTAAGAGAATGTGAGAACCCACACCATTTATTAGCGTCATTAGTGCATGTTCATTTTATTTATTGGAAAGCATAATCTTAAGTAAGATTGAAATACAATCAAACAATTAACTAGGCAAAGAAAATAATACATACATATTTTGTGAATTATACAACTTTAAGCTTGATTTTATCTACCTATCAACCACCAAATGGAAATATGGAAAGGGATGTGCCAACCTCAACTTTATTTCTCCAACTTTAAATACTTATGATTACATATGTACTAATGCCATGTAAATGGAAATATGGAAAGGGATGTGCCAACCTCAACTTTATTTCTCCAACTTTAAATACTTATGATTACATATGTACTAATGCCATGTAAATGAAAATTGGTTTTCCGAAGCTACTAGTTTAGGAAAAACTAAGTATTGAAAAATTCCCTTCCTAATTACACACCTTCGACATAAAAAGATAAAAACATACAAATTTCACAACCCTGAAAGGTGCCCCACATTGCATATATTTGTTGAAGATTTAGAAATATAAAAAAAATATATTTGTGTTGTTCCTTGCAAAACACATTTACAAAAAAATAAATTACTACAAATATGTGGCAAATTGTATGCCAAATATTTTATAAGTAAATGTTAAAATTAATGGTGAGATGATGGCGTATATGGTCTTTGAAAGGATGAGGCTATAAAATTTGTTTGATGGTTAAATCAAATTGAATTTCCCATGAGTTTTATAAAAGTTATGTACAAAAAGTATTACAATAGTCTTTGGTGAAGGATTGCCTCAAGGGAAACCAAGTCTAATTGGATATCAAAATTCTTGTCCAAGGATTTTAGATATATATCGTTTTACCACCTAATATACATAAGGAAGCAACATACTGTGATAATATCATACATCAATTTATGAAAAATATTTAAATAAATAAACCAGCCAGGCTTAAAACTGTGGGTGACAAAGCCTTGGCATCTACAGGTTGGTCCATTGTCTCCTTTTGATCCTTCTTTTCATTCGAACCCAGAAGGCTTCAAGTCATCCTCGAGGATTATGGAATTTGCTTGTGTTCCTTGTACCAGTAAAAAATTTCTCTATTTGGTACTTCATATCAACTTTATTAGTCACCTGAGAAATCACTATACCTGTCTTAAAGATTGCTTTATTCAAGTCAATGTATACTGGAATTATGAACTATATTATTTACATCCACATAAAATATGTTGTTCAAATCAATTATAAGCAATTTATTCAGGTTCAATAATTTAAGTGGCTAGTCCACCTAGAATTTGAGTAAACTTCTTTACCTCCATGTTAAGGTGAGGTATATTTGAACAGTGGACTATCTTACTTACCTCCACATCAAGGTGAGGTATGCTTTAACTATGGATTATCTTTCTTACATCTATATCAAGTTAACACATATGTGAAATTTGAACTATTTTATTTATAACCACATATTCAAGTTTCTTGTTTGAATAATCTATAACTAACTTCCCTATCTCCACTTTAAGGTGAGATATCCTTGAATCATGGACTATTTTCCTTACCTTCATATAAATGAAAAGTATAATTGAACTATGAACTATCTTCCTCATACCACATATTCAAGGTATACTTGAACTATGAACTATCTTCCTTACAACCACCTATTTAAGATTCTTGTTCAACCAATTGAAAAAAATTACTTTGATTTCAAATTTGTTGTTTGAATTGACTATAAACAAACGTTTCAAATTCAATGATTTAAGTAGCAAATCCATTCATTATGTAAGTAATTTATTTATTTTTACATATTAAATCAATCGCAAACAATTATCTCAAGTTAAATCTTCTACATAGGTAACAATTTGAATACAATTCTCTCCCCATCAAGGCATATATATATTTATACTATGGGTTATATTTCTTACTGGCACATCAAAGTTACCATTTTAATTGATTAAAAACAACCACTTCAAATTTGATCCTTTAAATAGTCAATCCGATCACAAGGTAAAATATTTTCCTTATTTATATATATCTACATACAGAAAAAATATATTTAATAATGAACGGACTTCTTTGTCTTCACAATTTTTTTTTTTCACTAGTTTGCTTGCAAAGCAATAGGAGTAACCTATGGCTTGAGAAACTGTGACCCGAGGCATCTAAGTTGTCAAAATCACTCAAGGATCAAACCTAGCCTGAGCCACACCAACCCATCGTCATGGTTGGATTTTTACTCATGAGGTTTCAAATCGATGACACTTCCATCACAAAGTGCCTTAATGGAACACCCTAACACCAACTACTCTTTGACTTGTGAAACGTAATTTAATATTACCATTTCAACTAACTATAAATGATTAAATTATTTAAAAAATATTTTTTCACATTTTTTTCATTCAATAAAATAATAATTTTTTAATTTATAAATCTAAAAATAAATTATTAATAAAAAAATAAAAAACACATATTTTAAACATATTAAATAAATATTTAAACAATAATTTAAAAATATATATACATTATATTATTCTAATATAAAATTCATATATTTTAAAAAATATATTTACTAATAAAAATTATCATCCTCATTTTGATCTCCATCTCCTTCAAAATCCTTCAACTATGATGAAACCCATGAGATTTAGCCCCTAAATTTTCACTATATGCCCATGGGCATAATTCATGATCATTTACAAAGCCATTGCATATGTTTTTTTTGTTTTTTGTTTTTGTGATATCTAATCATAATTTATATTGATATTCAAAAAACAAAATTTACAACTGATGTGTTTTGTAGCATATTGTTGACTTTGACAACCAAAAAGTCAATATCCAAATACAACTGAGAGTAAAATTTGCCCCAATCATAAAAAAAACCATAAGTACTATCTAGTAGAAATAACGAACACACTAAGTTTACCATTGACAAAACATACATATTGTGGAAACTAGAAAACAAACATAACATAAAAGAGCCAGAGAACATAGTATCCCAACACAAAAACCAGATAGTGGAAGAGCACCAAGAGAAATTCGTCAAGGATGGTCACTGGTTGATCTTGAGATGAATTGTGACCGACCATGTTGACTAGTGTTGCATCAATTATCACTTCACCATTATGAGGCGATGTGGAATTAGTATCTGAATCAGAATTGATGTAATGCTTGATTTTGTTTAACTGAACCATAATGTCATCCATATCGTATCCGATATCCTCATTGCATATATGGTCAATGTTAAGGCTTAAAATAACCTTCCATGTTGTTAAAAGCCCATAAATATGATTATATATATATATATATATATATATATATATATATATATATATATATATATATATATATATAAAGTTATTTTAAATTGAATTTAAAGTGTGATCAAAAAACAATATTTTTATATATATTTAAAATTTGATTTATAAATTTTTGATTAACCATTTATATATATTTATAAAAAAATTAAAATATATGTTTTTTTAAAACAAATGAGATGGACTCTATATTTATTTTTCATATATATATATATATATATATAGTTATTTTAAATTGAATTTAAAGTGTGATAAAAAAATAATATTTTTATATATATTTAAAATTTTATTTATAAATTTTTGATTAACCATTTATATATATTTATAAAAAAATTAAAATATATGTTTTTTTAAAACAAATGAGATGGACTCTATATTTATTTTTCTAAATTTTTAATTGAATGGTAATGTACAATTAAATCAATGTATCATATTTATTATCAAAATATAAATCATTATCAAAATATTAAAAAGAGGTGAGTAACCAGAAGTTAGCTAATCTCAAGTTTAATATTGACATTGACTTATGCTAATAAATACCTTTTTTTAATGAAACTATAAATAATTATTAAAATATAAAAAAAAGGGAGGGTAGTAACCAAAATCTAAACACACAACCACATATAAGTAACCAAGGATTTGAACATAGGACCTTGTACTAACATTTACTTTACATTTTCACGAGCTTTCCAAGTCCCAGGGGGCTTACGTTAATAAATATTACGATTAATAGTGATATGTGATGAGTGATGGAGTGAGTTAAAATGTGGAAAATTTTAAGAGTTTCAAGAGTATATAATTTTTTAGATGAGTGACAATTTTATCTTGATTTATTAATTTTTTTGAAAATTATTATTAGTTTTAAAATTGGCGAGAACTTTGAAGGATAAAAATTATATAATCAAAGTTGTGATTAACAATAAAATTATAACTTTTGAAAAAAATATCATCAAATTTAAAAAATAAACAAGAGGAAAATAGATAGAAAATTATCTTCCTTGTCCATAAGATGGTAGTCTTATCCACCAAGCCTATTAGAAAAAGTCTTACATCAATCAATACTTTCATGTCCAATATCATCATCACCCAACTCAAAAATTTGATATCCTAAAAACTTTGATCACCCATGCCATTATAATTATTGCTCCCCAATTCGTGAGAAAAAAAAATCTCATCTTACAAAAGCCCTTGTGACCAATGGTTACTCTATCCCTCAAATTAACAAAGATTTTTTCTTGACCTTTCATTCTAAACCCAAAACCTCTTCTTCTACTCCTCCCCTAGCTCTTATTTCTCTTCGATATATCTAGTACATATCATATCTCATAAATTCCAAAAAAAAAGAATATTAAAACTCTTTTTGAACCCTATAAAAATCTTAAACAATACTTATTTAGAACTTTTAAGTGTAAATCAGATCATATATTTGGCCAATGAGTTAACTAGATTCCATGCTCCTATGACAAGTCATGCATTGGTTGAACTAGGAGATCATTCAAAGCTTGGCCTAAGGAATAAATAACACATCCTACCATATCCACATTTCTAATCAACTATCATTAACCATTCATATAATTCTAGAGACTTTATCTGCTTTGAAAAAACCAAAATTCTTGCATTAGTCTTCTTTTATTCATATCAAATCATTCATGAAGCCTTGGAATATAAAATACCCTCATAATCTTCATTAAGAAAATGACTAAAAACGTAACCAATCCTTGAAATCCATCATTATTATCTAAATCTCTTAATTTCCTCATTTCATTCTTTATTTATATTCTTCCTTGCCCTTTCCTATCTTCTTCCATGATTCTTCCCTTCCTCTTTCTATTTTCATTACTTTCTTGGAATTATTCCTTGCTCTTTCCTATCTTCTTCCATGGTTCTTCCCTTCTTCTTTATATTTTCATTACCTTATTGGCCTCATTTTCTGCCCCTCTCTCATTTTACTGGTCTCCCTCCACCTCCACCTCCACCTCCACCTTTCAATTATTTTGTAAGTTTCCATTTCAATTGTCATTCTCACTTTTTTATTTTTGTACTCGCTCAAATTTAATCATTTTAATCTCCTTTATTTTAGCTTTATAATTATTCAAAACTAATAATTTTAATCATTTCCCCTTTCTCTTTTTCATTTACTTTTCATTCTTCTTCAATTTAATATTTGTATATTTTACTCATCCCTCATGGTTTCACACACTTTGACTATTTACTCATCCCTCATAGTTTCACATACTTTGACTTTTTTTACAAAAAGTGTCTTAAAATTACAATTATAAATTTTTACTTTTAGTTTCACAATAATTTATATTTTAATTTTATCTCATAAATTCTGACTTCAAAACTCTTCTATTATCATTTTCAACTTGAATCATTTTTAATAATGAGTAACTCATCCACTCCAAACATTGAACAACGAAAATACCTTATATTACTTTGAAAAGATCCAAAATTAAATTATTCTCTAATAAAAAAAGACTAAAACTGCTCAAACTTCTAATTTATAAATTTTGTTTTAAATTATGATCATTAATATTTAGTTTGATTTTTATAATTTATATTAAAAAGTTTAAATATTTTAAATTACAGTTTTGTTTATAAAATTTAATAATATAATTTTTAAAAGTCAAATCACACATTTTCATTATTTAAATTACATTTAAAAAATAATCACTTTTTTCATTATTTAAATTTCATTTAAAAAAATAAATAAATATATTACTCTAATAAATTATTAAAATACTAGAATTATATAATTTTAATAACTCAATTACAATTTTGAAAATAAACGTTTAAACTACTCATAATATTTATCATTCCATCTAATAAACTATAATATTTTTATTTAAAAGTAGTCAAACAATACATCCGAACAAATAATCATTTCATAAGAAAGGTACTAGTTATGTTCTATGTTAATAATTATTTCATAAGAACGGTACTAGTTCTCTTCTATGTTTGACATTCACAATATTTGTGTATGGATATAATGAATGTAAATCAGATTAATCCACTGGTGCTTTTTTACTTTTGTATGGATACCTCTACTATTGTTTTTTATTAGTGTGATTTCTAGATGGGTCCTCTATGGATAAAATGGGGTAGGGTTTGAATTAATTTTATTATTAATTTTGGTTTCGTTAAAAACTAAAAAAGAAATGAGAGGATTCAAACAATGTATTTTTAATAAACTAGTAATTGTATTGAAAGGGGTAAAGGAATGTCGAAAGAGAAGTAAGGATTTAAAAAATATCATAGATTTATAGTCATGATTTAGTAACTATGGAGAGGAATTAAATCTCTCCAAGTGATAATTTTTATTCAAATTTCACACTAAAAAAGAGGTTTAAAATCCCTATAATATACTTATTGTAACTTACCCTATTTACATATGGTAAAATATTTTTAAGTTAATATCATTTTAATTGTTTTAATCAAGAATTGGTTGAAATTGAAACAATTCTTGATAACCAACCTTGGTATTCTTTATTCATCTTAGATATCTTTAGAGGGGAGGGGTGATATGAATAATGAAAAAATGAGAGGTTTTATGGTGCGGAGGGAGAACCCATAGAAGGACCTGCAAAAGTAGACATATAGTCGAAAATCTTTCGGCTGTCTGGTTCTTATTATATTTTACAAATTTGAGATATTTGTATGAATGATCACATTGCAGGGTTTGGGGAAAAACTATAGAAGCAAAATCCTAGAAAGCAGTGTGCACTTATTATCTTCTCTCAATTTGAGAGATTTGTATGAATGATCACGCTGCAGGGTCTAGGGAAAAACTACAGAAAAAGAAGCCTAAAAAGCAGTGCATTTAACCAGTCTAAGTTCAAGCAAACCTTTTAGGCATTTATTCTTGGAATTCAACCAATGACATAAGCCTGAATAAAATTTCCTTTCGAATAGGATTTGCTTCGACTCCCACTTCTCAGTTAATTGTTGGGCACTACTCTCTTCCAGAATGTGATGCATACCGAGAGAAAGAGTATGAGTTTTGCAGTCAAAATTCGAGAAAACCTTGAACAATGGAAAGCATGATGAGTGAGTGTTTAGAAGACTGAGAGATATTTGGAATAAATAGTGGGTAAATCGAGAGCAATGGATGTTGTTGTTGTCTACAAACATCTAACCAGGTGGGGAGTTTTCTCACTACTCTTAGCGTTCTCCTTTTTCCTGTTCGCATTGGAAATGAGAATATGAAAGTTTGAACATGCAGAGCAGATGGTTTCTACCCAAAATATAAGTAACTATGACTCTTTGGTTAAATACAAGAGATAATTTTGTGGTGTTCATGGAAAATATCATGTTGTTATGTGCTTAGTTATATTTATTCTTACATACAAACATGGAAAAAGTAAAATTGATTATACTAATTTTTGGGGAAAGAATGCACATAAATATCATTTTGTATAAAAGTTTAGCTATATTATTTTTCTTGGAGAAACTTCATGGTAAAAGATAAACTAGTTGAACTAGGCTTTTGGAAAGAAAAGAATATGAATTATTGTGCAAAAAAATGATATGAATCATGAGCTTTTCTTGAAACCTTATTTATGAATCATGTGCATAGAAAGACAAGAACTCATGTTGGTTTTCTTGAAAAAAAAGGTGTTTGCATGCTTAGAGGTAATTGTGATTATGTTAGAAACAATGTAATTTCATGCATAAAAATAAATACATATTTGTAAGCATAAAAATTATAAGTACATGAGGTAAATGTTCCTCGAAATGAAACTATATTTGCATGCATGAAAGAAATGTTACTGCATTAGATTTCTTGGAAAAAATAAATATGCAGTTCCATGCACATAAAAGAATAACTTTGGTATTAGATTCATTGGGGAAGAAAAGTGAAATTGCATAATTTTTATTGTGTTAGCCTTCTTTTGGGAAAAGTAATATGAGTTTGAATGCATAAGGGGATTATCTATGGTATTAGTTATCATGTTGAATCTTGTGTGAAAATAATAATTGCTTCTTGGGAAAATATTATGTTGTTTTATATATGTTGTTCTTACTTGAAAATAATAACTTCTTGAAAATATTACATGGCTAGATGAATTGTGTCAACTTCTTGATTTAGATGTATAAAAAGTTAAGTTAACCTTGTTATGATTGCCCAGTTTTATGCATAAAGATGGTTATCTATGATAATTTCTTGAAAGGGAAGCATGAGAAACTACATGTAGAAACACGAATAAACTAGGTTATATTAGCTTCCTTTTGAAAAAGAAGCATGTATTGGTTTACATGAAAATAATAAGTTAATGATGGTAGAATTCTAAAAAGGGAATATGTGTTGCATACATTAAAGAAGAGCTATTATGATAAGATCTTGCATGCACAAAGAATAGCCATTGTGTTATAGAGATATGTTCTTGCATGGATAGAAGAAATATTGAGCTATATTTATTTGGGAAAATATATGTGATTACTTTTATGCTATCATAACTGTTATGTTAGTTTCTTTTGGAATAAGACCATGTATATGCATGCAATACTTGTATTATATTTTGTTGGAAAGAATATACATTTGTATGTGGGAAATGATAACATGTTGTGTTAGCCTACATTGGAAAATATTCTTTGGGAAAGAGGATGATTTACATGCACAAAAACCATAGTAATTGTGTTGGTTTCCTTGGAATACATATATATGGGTATTGTTGACATAATCCTTGGAAAATAATACATGTATTTGTATGTTTTATTGTATTAGTGTTATGGAAAAGAAAACATGTTTTGCATGCCTTATTATGCTATATTTCCTTGAAAATTAAACATGTGTCTGCATACTCTATTGATGGATAGTTGTAATGATTTGTCTTGCAAGGATGTGTGCTTGTGTAAAGGAAATATGAGTTAATGCGGTATTTTATTTTATAGAAATATTTTGATGGTTGCATACTTATAACTAGCGCATATGCAGTGTTGCTAAGGAAGCATGTCACGATATTTTACTTGCATGTCATGAATGTACATGTATAGATGGTGAGACATCACTAGTACATATTTATGAATGGGTTTATTAATACTTTATGTAATATTGACATCAATGTATGCTAACGATGACAATAGCAAGAAAGGATGATGTTTTGTGCATAGGATAGATTTTGCTTAACATGGTACGGGGAAATGGTTAATGGTCCATGAAAATGAGTGTGAATTGACATCAATGTATGCTGACGATAGCAGGAAAGGATGATGTTTTGTGCATAGGATAGATTTTTCTTAACATGGTATAGGTAAATGGTTAATGGTCCATGCAAATGAGTGTGAACTATAGGATGGTCCATTGTAGGAACAACCATGCCACAAAGATATGAAGTTTGAATATTTGTGGGTAAATGTTATCTTAATGTTTGTAATAGATTTCATCTAGATATTTTATATTTAAAATATATTTCCTTGTAAGATTTTATAACAATCGTTAAGGGATGGAACCTCTTATAAACCATTGAGTGAGGGGCGAACACCCTCGCAAGCGTTTAATAATAAAATTAAATGTTTGTTGGTTTCACCCTACGAGGTTTCTAGGGTATACTAGTGTTCAATGATGTGATTGATTAATGTGTAAGTTTGATGATGTTGATTCCTTGCGTGATGCGATTTTCATAATGTCAAGTATGTGATTAATTATTCTAGTTAAAGGAATCATGATATTGATTCATGGTTATATCATACAGTTTATGTTAATATGTTACAAAAATGTTGTTAATGGTTATGCACTTACAATTAATCTACTAAATTTACTCTATGTACTGATGAACATTCTATCTAATGGTTAGTGAGGAATCTGAAATAGTGATTTAGATGGTTACTTGTGAGTAATTTGTGTAAAAAAAAATTAACGTCATGCATATCCATGCGAGGTTACCGGGGTATGTTACAAGTGGTATCAGAGCTGTTGGTTGAAGCACTAGTGCCTATAGGAATTTTTAAGCGAAAATAAATCGAGGTATGCTCCTAATGGGCATCAAGATAGGTATGAGTCTAACAATATATATATATATATGTAGTTGCCTACTTTTGACATGAAATGTGTGATTCATGGTTATAGCAATATTGAAGTGTAGTAAGTAATTAATTTTGCTGTAAAAATATGGTCATGATATTTGAATCCTATTGATGATAAAAAATAATAAAACATTTTTTTCATGTATGAAAAAACTGAGTGCTCACTAGTGAAAGTGAGAGTTGACTATTAACACTATCATATATGACATATTACTGATACATTTAATGAACATAACTAAAGTTACCATGCAATACTAAAAAAGGATGAACGTGTATAGTGATGGTGTGTGAAACTAATGCATGAATGCAATATATGGGGCAAGTCCTCGAGGAGGACGATTGAGTGTTTTAAAATGAAATTGAATGAACCCTTTTATATGTTAAAAATACACAAGGAGCCAAGTAGTGAGACTTGAATATAATGGCTAGTTGTTGAATGAGTCGTGTCATGGCTGCATTAAGATGATTAGTATCATTGATTAGTTAGTGATGCATGACTAAGTGATAAAAATTATATGCATGAATTAGTTTTGATTAAATCTCATTGCAAGTTGTGAACAAGTGATTATGGTAATTATTTCATTTGTCAGTGTGTTGGTAACAATACACTATGGGAATTGGAAATGTTGGACTATTACCCTAACTATTATTGATATATACACATTAATGAATATTTGTATATACTTTTATGCATTAAAACATTGTATACATGAAACTAAAATGATTGCAAAAGTAAATACTTGTTTAAACAATGCATATTTATGAATAGTGTTGTTGATGAGATTAAGCATGCATAGCTTAACGACAACAAGAAAACCTATGAAAGTAAAACGTTGTAGTGTGAATTGCAACCGTAAAAGATAAATTATAATGTTATGGTGTGCATGGTTGTGTTATTTGGAAAATCATAATGTATACAACCTGTATGTTAGTTATGTTTCCTACCAATCTAGATATTGTGGACTCATGCTAAGGGTCAAGTATAATTCCATGATGTACATTACAGTTTATTTTTATTTATGTATAATGTGCATATGGTTCATTATGTAAATTAATATGGGAAAGAATGCTAAAAGAGAAATTTAACATGCTAGACAATTGTGAATAATTGTGAAAGACCAGAAGGCCTTGGGTTGATGGTAGTTGCCTACTTGAAGGGGTTGATGGTGCTTGCTTGCCCAAATTTCCTCTCCCTAGAGACAAATGATCTTAGTAAGGGAAAAGAGTTGGCCAAAATGGTGAAGAGGGGAAAAGGCCCAAGGAAACTCTGTTGATTTTGGAGCTTGTTGGAGAAGGCCCAAAATTCCTCATAGACAGGACGTTGTCAGAGGAATAGGCAGGACACTACCAAGATGAATCTTGTATTGGACCTTGTGTGGTCATTGGAATTCTTGAGCTGATTGGCCAGTGGAATTATAGAATGAACCTGGTATGGTCTCTATCAGAGAATTGTTTGGATGTGAAAATAGCTCAATCTGGTTGATCTGAAAATGGAATGTACTTGTTTGAGGGTGCAAGGTATCCATTTCCCATAATTTCAAATTGAGCTATACACTCCAAGTGACCTCTGAAAATGTGAAAACTTCTTATTTCTTATACAGAGATAGACTGTAGGGGCATTCACTGGACATGCCACCTCTAAAGAGAGGATGAGTTCCAGAGGCTACCTCGCCCTCTACAGGCTCTGCCTAAAGAAATAATGAAGTTAACACTTAGAAGTCTTTGACATACACATACTTGAAATTTGATGTCTTGCGGAATAAGACAAATAACTTTCTGCAGCTGAGTAGGTGATTATGTGTATATGAAAGTTATGTATATTTGCTGTTTAACAATTTATATCAGTTTTGTGTAGCATATCATCTTCAGCAAATAAAGACATCAAAATGATAAGCAGTTCACCCCCTCCTCTGGGCTACATCTGCTGGACCAAACCTCTCAAACTAGGCTTGTCCTCTTGTATTAAAAATGCTACAAAGGCTAATACAAGAATAAAAGTGTCTCGAAAGACAGATCTGACTGTAAATACAGAATCAGAAGATAGGAATTAGCTGAACATGCTCTTTCCCAAACACTAAACAATGAAATTTGTACCTGCTACAGTACTTTTCCCCAATTGTCCTTGGTGGCCCTTTAGACTTGCAGGGAGAATTTCGAGGTGAAGATGACCTCAATTGGTTCTGAAACCTCTTCCATTCAACTCAGAAGGTCGAAAATATCAGAAACAGACTTTTGAATCACCAAAAATGGAAGAACATAGTCCCCAAACAGCTCCAACACTGAAATGGCCCTCTTGGCCCTGAAAGCTTCCATGAAGCTAAACAGTGAGAAGAATTCCTCAAAAGGAAAAACGAGCTGTAGAAATGGATTCAGACTGCTGAAAAACTTCAGGAATGACCTTCGTTCCACATAAACTGGCTGCACAATTCCCAATGCAGCTCCCAAACTGATTTGGCCCTGGTGACTCCTGGAACTTCCACGAAGAAAAATCACCTTCAAACGGCCTCAGATGGCTGTGAAACCTGTGCCAATGGCTTCAGAAGGTCGAAGAGACCCAAAATCAAAAAAAAATTCGTCTTCAAAAACCTCCTCTATCAAAAGTTATGGCCTCTTTAGTAAACTGCCTGTTTCACCAACAAAACCTCCACTAAATGTGGAGCAACTGCAGATAAGGCCGCCACATGGGGAGGTGGCGCCAAAACTGGAACAACCGCCGAAAATTCCGCCAGTTCACCCGCGCGGTTACCGTTTGGCATTAAAGTTGACGGTTATCAAAACGTGTGTTCACAAGTCGGCGGTTAAACTGTTTCAAACGTTTTAAATAAAACATATGGTTTATTAATAACACCATATCATATATATCAACAAACGTTTAAAATATAACATAACCCACATATAACGTTAACCAAACTTTTAAATCCGCCATGCGCGCCGAGGATTGTGGGATAAGGTTCCGCCGGAGGGTCATGTGGGAAGGGGGCTGGCCCTTCGGGGCTGGCCCCCTTCGGGCCCCGCCCAAAACAACCACACACCATAATTAATATTCAGCCCGCACGTATAACAACGAACATAGCTGTGGTCTGGCGGTAAAGTCTGTTGGCTGTTAATCAACTGGTCGCGGGTTCGAATTCCATCCGCGCCATAACAAAATTTTTGAAAATGCGCCATTTCAAATTCGGACTTGGGGCCCACGTGGCGGCCTCCGGGCTAGCCACGTGGCGCCATATGATTGGCCGATACGGGAATATTCCCCAGAATATTCTGCGGAATATTCCATGTATGGAAGTTACACATGTATGGAAGTTACACTGCGACAGTAAGCAGGAAATAAATCAGAGATGAAAGGGCCAAAAACAGTCATAGAAAAGACAAACACAGTCACAGAAAAGACAAGCGCAGTGAACCAAGAGGCTGAATGAGTAAGCTGGAGTTTTCATTGTAATTGAATGTAAATGTTTTAATTGATTTATATTGTTGTGATGCATTGGAAAGTCTTCGGGAAGAGAAAAAATATCCCACTGTAATGTTAAAAATTAGTACCTACAGTTATATTTTTCTTAGTGAGCTGGAAAAGAAATGAGAAGGCAGAAGACCAAGAGGAATGACTATCCATTTCAAATTCCTAGAGGAAAACAAACAGTCATTAGGAAATCTCTATAAGTAATATCACCTTGATATGCATATAGAGGTTAGAGAGAGTAAGTATAGAGAATGCAGAGTACAGAATATTGAGGCAGAGAAGATAAGGAAGAGAGGAGCAGAAAGAGATGCTACAGAACATACTGAGACCGAGGTAAATCAACAAACATTTTCTTTGCTGAAATTGGAGGAAGGAGCTCTCTATCAAGTTGTAGTTTATGATGTCAGCTAGAGTCAATTACAGTTAGAGCCTGTAGGTTGGTGCCTACAGAAAATTGATGGGATTCGGAGATTCCTTGCAAGTTGTAGCTTGCATAATTGAGGTAGGAGCCTCCTGTAGGTCGGTGCCTACAAAAAATCAGTGGTGAGAGGGAGTTGGAGCTTGTCTTTGCATCACAACAATAATAAGATGTGGTTTTTCCTCATGGCTTCACTTATATTTTCTGATTCATCTGTGTGTTGTCTATGTATTGAGATGATATAAATCGCTTAATGTTTGCTGCTCTCAAAATAAGGTCGATGACACATTGTCACATACTTGCCGTAACACATTAAGACTATTCATATAATAAGCATAGTTACAAATATGTTTTAAAATAAGTCAGACATATGCACTAAAAAAGCTCATAAGCAAAGTAATGATTCCACCTCTCCGCTATTCTAATAATTCTACAGCCTGTAGACTGAGCAGTCTTTTAAATAATAACCTTGAAGGAGATCCCCAGGGCCTCTATTGCAGTGGCTGACCATGAAGTTGTTTTTTCAACCAAGAAGCCCACCCTTTCACTGAAATATGTTTGTACCATTATAAATCATAGACAATAATAATACATCAGGAAACAGAGGTTTGGGCTTTTTACCAAGAATTTTCATCTATGCCCTGTATGAAACTAACCATGTCAAGAGAGAAGGTAAACAAGAATTTGTAGCAAATGCAAAGGCCATGAATGCAATCTTAAGTGGACTTTGTGAGGCTGAATTTATCAAAATAATGCACAGTAAGACTGCCAAAGATATGTGGGATACTCTAGAGAATATCCATGAGGGAAATAAAAAGGTAAAGACTGCCAAACTTCAAGTATATAGAGCTCAGTTTGAAAATTTAAAAATGAATGATGATGAAGATGTTGGCAGCTTCTTCTTAAGAGTTGAAAAAATTGTTAACAATATGAAAGCTCTTGGAGAAACCATACCAGAAAGTATAATTGTGCAAAATATTCTAAGATCTCTTCCACCCAGTTTTAATCCCAAGGTGTCTACAATAGAAGAAACAACTGATTGGGAGACCTTGACTATGAACCAGTTACTTGGAAATCTTACAGCCTATGAGATGAGAATCCCACAGAAGAAGCCAAGTACGAGGGAGGCAGCTTTTAAAACAGAAAAGAAGAAAGAAGAAAAGGAAGATACATGCTCTTCCTCTGATGAAGAAGAGGCTAAATTTGTCAAGAAATTGGATAGAGGCTTAGGTAAATACAAAGGTAAACTTCCTTTCAAATGCTTTAACTGTGGAAGAGTTGGACACTATGATGCTAAGTGTCCTCACAAGAAAGTAAAGAATCAGGCTCAAGAATCAGGGAAAAATACATCAAAGAACTGGCAGAAAGGAAAGAAATTTAGTAGAAAATCCTTCTATGCTCAATAAGACAGCAGTGCATCTGAAGACTCAGATGAACCCTCAAGTGAAGAAGGAACCTATGAATTTTTATTGATGGCCATAGAAGAACTTGAAGGACTCTTGCTAGAAGATGAAGAAGAAGAAGGTGAAGTCGACCTTGAGGGGGAGCTAAGAAGTTCCCTGGAGGAGATTGATAGACTCAAACTGAAGTGAAAAAAACAAAAGGAAATTCTCCTCAAGTATGTACGAGAAGAACAGAATTCAGAAGTCCTCATGCAACTAAAGATAGAGCTTGAAGAAGCCAAGAAGATAGAAGACATGTTACTTAAGAAAATCAAGGAGAAAACTCAGGAACAAGAGAAGTTGGAAGAAGAAGTAGTATGTCTCAGGAAGAAATTAGAAAAAGCTCAAAGGAAAGTGGCTATAAATTCTTCTCAAACAACAAGCTTTGGTAAGTTGAACGAAATTCTGGATGCTCAAAGATCTCCTATGATAAAAATTGGAATAGGCTATGAAGGAGAATCAAGTAAAAGAAAAGAAAAAGAAAACAGAGAGATTATTTTTGTAAAAGCAAAGAAAGATGATGAAGCAGCTCAAGTAATTACTACAAAAGAAGAAACATGTAAGGAGGGAGACAGAACCCAGAAGAATCCTCTAATAACAAAGAATGAAAGAAATACTCAGACAACAGAAAAAGATTCATATACCCCTGAGTATGTCAAATTTGGAAGTCATCAAAGGAGATTCTTCCCTCCTATGAAAAATGCCACTTCTTATGTCTGCCACAAGCTGGGACACATTGCTACATACTGTCATGCAAAGAGGAGTAATTCAAACCAGCAAAAGATGTAAACAATGAAGAGACTGTCTCAAGCAAACAAATGGAGAAGACAACCTTACATCAGGTATGCAAATAGTTTCTATGGTTACTTTTTTTATTTTAAGGAATTTGGCCATAAAATCATTGAGTGTAGAAAATATGGACAAAGATTGATGTTCAACACCTCAAGGGGGTTTATGAATCAAAGAAATTTTGTTCATTCTCACAATTCTGCAAAAATTATGATCAAATGTTGTGTATGCAATAAAATTGGACATATGCCTTCCAAATGTCCTTTGAGAGGATGTGATTCATCATCTCACAAAAGATACCAAACAAAAGGATGCTTCCAATGGAAAAAGAAGGTGAATAAGTGTGACTTGGCTCTAACTGCTAAAGACCTGAAAAGCCAATGGTATTTGGACAGTGGTTTCTCAAAACATATGACTGGAGACAGAAGCAAATTTATACCTTTTGATGAAAAGAAAACTGGTAATGTTACTTTTGGCAATGATAAATCAGGAAAAATCAAGGGAAAGGGCTCAGTTAGCTTAGATAATGGCAGAGGTAAGGCTCAAGATGTACTATTTGTAGATGGGATGATAGCAAATTTTCTAAGTGTCAGTCAAATGTGTGATAAAGGCTGTGAAGTTATTTTCAGAGCACAAGATTGTGAAGTCAGATCAAGCACCACAGGTAAGACTCTACTCAAAGGTGTTCAAACAGAGAGTAATGTTTACATAGTGAAAGAGGAAGATGAAGCATGCCATCTTAGCAAACTTGAGGAGTCATGGTTATGGAATAAGAGATTGGGACATCTCAGCTTCGATCATATCATCAGACTGAGCAAGAAGAAAGTTGTCAGAGACATGCCAGAAATAAAAATGCCTTCTAATACCATATGCAAATCATGTCAATTGGGCAAACAGACCCGCACATCCTTTAAGGCCAAAGATGAGTTATCAACAAGAAGACCACTCCAGCTTGTGCACATGGACCTGTGTGGACCTACAAGAACTAAAACACCAAGTGGAGAATTCTACTTCATGCTGATAATAGATGATTTCTCCATAATGACATGGGTTGCATTTCTCAAGAATAAATCGGAAGATCAGGAAAAATTCAAAATATTCAAAGATTTAGCAGAAAATCAGACAGGATGCAAGCTAAAATGCATCAGATCAAATAGAGGAGGTGAATTCACAAATTATGACTTTGCAGACCTATGCAATGAACATGGCATAAAGCAACAATTTACTATTGAGGTGTACACTTTAGCAGAATATAAGAATAGAACAAAAGATCTTAGATAAATGTTCGCGTATTAAGGATGCAAGAGAATAATATTCCTCAAACCTTCTGGGCAGAAGCGGTACACACAACAGTGCATATCCTTAATAAAGCTCACTTAAGGCTAAGCAGTGACAAGACTCCCTATGAACTATGGCATGGAAAGCCAGCTTCAATCAAACATTTCAGAATCTTTGGAAGCAAGTGTTACATAAAGAATAATGATGAAAATCTTGGGAAATTTGATGCAAGAGCAGATGAAGGGATGTTTCTAGGATATGCTTCCAAAAGTAAAGGGTACAGGTGCTACAATAAGACTCTTCGAAAAATAGTAGAAAGCATTGACATGAGATTTGATGAAGAACTTCCAAACAATACAAGAGGTACAGACTACAACAGTCCATCAAACAACCATGAAGAAGAAAACCAAGATGATGATGATGAAACAAGAAAGACAACAGAAGATGTTGAATTGAGATCGAAAGCCCCCTCAAGATACACTCAAAAGAACCATCCAGAAGATCATATCATTGGAGACAAGAGACCAGGGGTCCAGAGAAGAAGGCAGCTAATTGAACAGACATAAGAGTTATACATAGCCATGTTATCACAAATAGCGCCAAAGAAATTTGAAGAAGCCAGCAAGGACAAGTATTGGGTGAATGCTATGAATGAAGAATTGGACCAAATTGAGAAGAACTATACCTGGGAACTAGTTCCTAGACCCACTGAGAAATGTCAGGCTCAAATGGGTATTCAAAAATAAAATGAACAGCAAGACAAAAATAATCAGAATAAAGCCGTACTTCATCTCTGCAAGGATATTCACAAATCGAAGGACTGACAACAATGAAACATTTCCCGTAGCCGAATGGAAGCTATCGAATGTTTCTTGTTTTCACATGCTTACCAAGACTTCAAAGTATTTCTTCAAATGATGTAACTACTAATGGAGATCTAGAAGAAGAAGTCTACATGGAACAACCATAAGGCTTCTCATTAACAGACAAAGAAGACTATGTATGCAGACTAAAGAAGGATCTATATGGACTAAAACAAGCTCCTCGTGCTTGGTACTCAAGATTGGATAAATACTTACAAAAACAAGGCTTTAAGAGAGGTGGAGTAGACAACAATCTATACATAAAAGCTCATGAAAATAAACTCCTGATTGTTGTAGTATATGTTGATGATATTATGTTTGGAAGCAACAGAGATGAGCTAGCAAAAGGGTTTGTTGAGGAGATGAAATCAGAGTTTGAGATGTCTACGATTGGAGAGCTCAGTTTCTATTTAGGACTTCAAATTCAGCAGAAGAACACAGGTACATTCATCTCACAAGAAAATTACTTAAAGGAAATGTTGAAAAAGTTCAAAATGGAAGACTGCAAACCTGTGTCAAATCCCATGATCACGGGATGCAAGCTATGTGATGATGATGGATCAGCTGATATAGATCAAAGAATCTACAGATCCATGATAGGAAGTCTGTTGTACCTGACAGCATCGAGACCAAACATCATGCTAGTAGTAGGGCTAGTGGCTAGATATCAAGCAACACCTAAACAAAATCACCTTCTAGCAGTCAAAAGAATATTCATATATCTACAAGGAACTGCACAGTATGGACTTTGGTATCCAAAAGGCAAAAGCTTCACTTTGACAACATATATAGATGTAGATTGGGCCAGCTATGTGGATGACAGGAAAAACACAAGTGGAGGTGCATTCTATCTAGGAGAAAGTCTGGTGGCATGGCTAAGCAAGAAACAAACATCTATTTCTCTATCTACAGCAGAAGAAGAATACATAGCAGCAGCAGAATGCTACACACAAGTCATGTGGATGAAGCAAACCGTCCAAGACATGAAGGTAAGCATTGATGAACCCATCTCTATCAAATGTGATAATACAAGTGCTATAAGTATTTCAAAAATTTCTGTACTTCATTCAAAAACTAAACACATCCCAATCAAGTACCATTTTCTAAGAGAACAAGTAGCATAGAAGGTAGTAAGGTTGGAATATGTGCCCACAAAAGAACAAACAACAGATATATTCAAAAAACCTCTTGCTAGAGAGCCATTCGAATATCTGAGAAATATACTAGGGGTAGTGTCTTTAGATACTACTCTCTGAAAGAAAAAGGAAGCTTCAGTCCAGGGGGAGAACATAAATGAAAATATCATTCCAGGGGGAGAACAAAAACGAAAATATCATTCCAGGGGGAGATGGAAAGCAAGAAAAGCATGAGACAGATCCGCAAGATCAGAGCCACATAGGCAAGAGTTGAAAGCACACTGAAAAATGAGCAACCCCTTGCCATTGATGTCAAAGGGGGAGGAAGAGCAAGCAACAAGAGAAAGGGTCCTAAAAGGCAAATAGAGAGAGTATATTGCCATCAATGCCAAAGGGGGAGACTATTGGAAATGTTGTCATTGATGGTAAAGGAGGCAGCAGAGGCAGAGACAAGCAAAGGACAGCAACAGAGGCAATGGAAAAGACAATAGGTAACATTTACAGGGAGCATAAGAAAAACAGAGACATGGCAGTAAAAAGAGAGGTGGAGACAGAAAATACAGAGGAAGAAATGAAATGATCGAGCAGTGGAGGCAGAGGTCGAGCAGTGGAGGCAGAGGTCGAGTAGCGGAGGCTGAGGTAGAGGCAGCGAATACAGAGGCAGAGATAAAACGGTTAAGCAGTGGAGGCAGATGCAGAGCCATTATCAAACAGTGAAATGATCAACGTTGAATTAACGTAATAATGAAATAGGCTTCATATATTGAAGCGCTGAAGAAATAAGAATTAAACCCTGTGTTAAGGAATTATGAATCGAAATGTAGAAGATTGGTAATAAACCCGTGCGTTATAATATGTGGAAGTGCCGTGTTGAAGTGTTGACGGAACAATGGTTAATATATGAAAGGAGTGAATGAACCCGTAGAAAAGGGGCGGAGGCGAAACCCTGAACGAAGGTGGAACCGTGAAGGAACAGTGACAGTGGGTTTGGAACACCCAACGGTTTTCATCACACCTCTTTTGTACGATGAGCGGTATTTACAAATCGAATGCGATAGATGCCAGGAGCTGACACGTGGTCTTAAGCGGGTTGGAGAAACCGCTCTCATCGCATGGCTATCGCGCGTTAACTGTCGATGGTGAAATGAACGCGATATTGGATTATGGTCGTCGGATCATCTGAAGTAGTGCGACGTGCTGTCCGCCGTCGGATGAGATGGGTAGGTTAACACTGGGACCCAGTTTCATCGCGTGGGTTTAAGAACTACATTTTGTGCAAGTATGTAACGTGATTACCGTCGGATTGGCTGTATGGAGCGCGAGAGCAGTTGAATCATTGGATCCAAGCGTAGTTGTGTACACGTTAAGCAAGATATGTTGTTGTGGGCCTAGATGCTTTGAAACATGATGTGTTGGTTTGTTTGGAAGCCAGAAGTCAATAATCTGTGATAAAATCAAAGGTTATATGGATATATATATTGTTTGACATTGGGTCAAACTTTGCCAAGGTGAGAATCTTTGGGTTATTGAACGATTAAAGGTTGAATTCATACATATATGTTGAAAATGAATTGGTATGCAAATATTAAGGTGGATGACCGAAAACCTTATGTAAATGCTTGCATATAACCAAAGTCTTATATGGTGGGACCCCCACCCAATCGCATCGGAGAAATTTGGCAGCGGAACATATAAAAAAAAGGTTGCGATTGCGATTGAGTTCCATACCCGATACAGTTTAAATGATGACTTTGATATTGTGTTTGAATTCCGGCCTAATCGCATCAGAGTGATTCACCACATTGGCACATCCAAATGAATAGTGTTACATCGCATCGGAGAAATGTGTGGCAGTGGAGAATGACAATAGAAGTTGCGATTGCGATAAAGATGCGGACCCAACGGGTCTGTGAACTACGATTCATAAGTGCTTGGGTTCCGAAAAAACAGTGTTTCATCGCATCGACATTTCAACGTAAACAATGTTTCATCGCATTGGCATTTGATCGCAATCGGAAGTAGTCGAGGAGTGATACATCACATCGGAAAGTTGGGCGAGTGGGCCCATAAGGGCATTCTGTGTATTAAAATGATCTCTTAGTATTATATCGCCGGAAGTTACATACGTTATATAATACAACAATGTGTATGTTAAAAACAATTCTTATCATGCCGAGAGTTCAATTGTGATATATGAAAAGGGCAGTTACACATGTATGGCAGTTACAATGTGACAGTAAGCAGGAAATAAATCAGAGCCGAAAGGGCCAAAAACAGTCACAGAAAAGACAAACATAGTCACAGAATAGACAAGCGCAGTGAACCAAGAGGCTGAATGAGTAAGCTGGAGTTTTCATTGTAATTGAATGTAAATGTTTTAATTGATTTATATTGTTGTGATGCATTGGCAAGTATCCAGGAAGAGAACAAATATCCCACTATAATGTTAAAAATTAGTACCTACAATTATATTTTCTGAGTGAGCTGGAAAAGAAATGAGAAGGCAAAAGACCAAGAGGAATGACTATCCATTTCGGAAAACAAACAGTCATCAGGAAATCTCTATAAGTAATATCACCTTGATATGCATATAGAGGTTAGAGAGAGTAAGTGTAGAGAATGCAGAGTACAGAATATTGAGGTAGAGAAGATAAGGAAGAGAGGAGCAGAAAGAGATGCTACAGAACAGAGCTGATATCTGAGGTAAATCATCAAACATTTTCGTTTGATAAATTGAGGAATTTGGAGCTTCCCTATCAAGTTGTAGCTTGATAGATGTCAGTTGTAGTTGACTGAGGTTGGTTTCCGAGGCTAAGTTCTAAAATTAGATGGAGTTTGGAGCTTCCTTGCAAGTTGTATTGGGTGCACTGAGGTTGGAGCCTCAGAAAGTAAGTTTGCTGCGAAAATCAGTGGTGAGAGGGAGTAGGAGCTTGCCTTTGCATCACAACAATAATAAGATGTGGTTTTCTCCCTTTATGGGTTTCCATTTATATCTGTTGTCTCTGTCTGTGTTGTCTGTGTGTTGAGATGATTTACCAAATCTACTTAATGTTTGCTGCTCTCAAAATAAGGCTGATGACACATTAATTTAATACTTGCTGCAACACATTAAGACTATTCATATACCAAGGTTGGTTATAAAAATAAGCTGTAAATAAGTTGATGAAAATTTAAAAAGCTCATGTATGTGTTAAACTGATTCACCCCCCCCTCTCAGTTTAACTAAGAATTCAATAGAACATTCTATCTAATGGTTAGTGAGGAATCTGGAATAGTAATTTAGAGGTTACTCGTGGGTAATTTGTGTAAAAAATAAAAGTTAACGCCATGCATATCCATGAGAGGTTATTGGGGTATGTTACAAGAGGTTTACATCTTGAGAGATTTGATCCCTCTATACACTTAGGAAACCCAAAATTAAAATGGATCTATCCTTATTTATATTTTAAAAATTAAAAAGATAAACTTTTTTCTTAATATTTTGAAAATATATATTATAAAATCTAACTAAATCAAAATTATCAAAATTTAAAATAATTTATCTCACACACACACACACACACACACACACACACACACACACACACACATATATATAAACTAAATAAGTTTGCCATATTTCTCTTTTAGTCAATAGGTATGTGTATTTTGAAAGGATCAGATTTAATAAAAATATTATATAATATTCATTGTTTTGATATATAAAATAATTATATTAGACTCTAAACCTAATATATATATATATATATATATATATATATATATATATATATATATAATGTTAAAAACTATTTGCATAAATATTTGTGGGTCTTCAAAATAGATACATTTTTGTCAATTCTACGTTGTTAATACAACATACATGGTAGTAGTGGATACAAAATTATTTTTCACATGAATTGAACCTCTAAATATAATCTATTTATACTAGAACTATTTAATATCATTTTTATATATAAGTTTTTAAATCAACAATATTAAAACTATTTGTATCCTTAATATAAAACAAGGTAAACCACTTCTATTTTAAATACTTTAGGTCAATAACATAGGCACCTTACAATAACATCAAATTATACAATGTGACACAAATTGCATGCACATTTTTTAGATGTCATAGTACCTCACATTTTTAGTTCCATGTATGAATATGACATTTTTTTAACTTTATTAATGTGTCCAAATAAATAAATTTCAAATGATCTATTAGGGAAAATTTCATGAGAACAAATCAATTTCAAATTGTACATTAGATTAGAAACATCAAATATCAAATTGTGTAGCGACATCAAATAGTACATTGTAACACAAATTACATGAACATTTTTAAATTATGCTAACTAATATTTGTAGTTTATGTATTGACATGTCACATTATATCAAATGCAATTCTTATGTACTTCACATTTGTAGTTACTACCTATCGTCATAACACATTATATCAAATGTAGTTCCTATGTATTGATATGGTACATTATATCTAGTAGTAAAATTTGTAATAAAACCATTTTTCAAATGCTTCCTTTTCTTCAAAATTTTAAATTTTTAATATGTTTAAATTCATTTTATTTTAGTGTAAAAAACAAATAAGAAATCAGAGAGATTTTAACTTTAGCGTAAAAAAATCAACCATTTGCAGGCATTTTTCCAAGTAGTAACCTTACATATAAATTCATTTTAACTTAGTGTAAAAAAACAATACATAAATTAGAGAATTTAAACTTTAGTGTCAAAAAGTCAAACCATTTTTAAAGACATTTTTCCAATTAATTTCCCTATTTTCAAATAGGGGAATGTTTTCATATATATATATATATATATTGGGTCATATTGACTTTAGAATCCAAACTAATCAAAACACAATACAAATCTCTCTCGAATCATCAAAGCAAAACACAACAATTACAACACAAATAAGAGAGATTTTAAAACATTGCAAATTTCCCTATTTTCTCCCCACCAAACAAATATAAGAATTAAAAAAAATACATGTCTTGAGAACAAATCAATTTCAAATTGTACATTAGATCAACAACATCAAATATCAAATTGTGTAGCAACATCAAATTGTAGATTGTAACACAAATTACATGCACATTTTTTAATTATGGTAACTAATATTTGTAGTTCATGTATTGACATGTCACATTATATCAAATGCACTTCTCATGTACTTCATATTTGTAGTAACTAAGTATTGACATGACACATTATATCAAATGCAGTTCCTATGTATTGATATGACACATTTTATCTAATAGTAAAATTTGTACTAGAACCATTTTTCAAATGTTTCATTTTCTTCAGAAAGTTGAATTTTTAGTATGTATAAAGTCATTTTATTTTAGTGTAAAAAATAAATAAGAAATCAGAGAGATTTTAAATTTAGCGTGAAAAAATAAACCATTTATAGGCATTTTTCTGTGTGGTGGGCTTACATATAAATTAATTTTAACTTAGTGTAAAAAAAAATCAACTTGCAATTCAAAAATTAGAGAATTTTAACTTTAGTGTAAAAAAGTCAAACCATTTTTAAAGACATTTTTCCAATTAATTGTCGTTTTTTCAAATAGGTGAATGCCTTCATTCATATATATAAATTTTATTTGGTCATCTTGTCTTTAAAATCCAAACTAATCAATACACAACACAAATATCTCTCAAATCATTAAAGGAAAACACAACAATTATAACACAAATTAAAGAGATTTTAAAACATTGCAAATTTCCTTTTTTTTCCTCACGAAACAAATATAAGAATTAAAGAAAAAAATGAAAACACAACACAAAGGAAATATATATATATATATATATATATATATATATATATATATATAAACACAACACAAATCACATGGATGAAAGATAATAAGGAGATTAAATCATTGTAAAAGGGAAAAAAATCACCCACATTAAAGAGATTATAACATTGTAAAAAAAATCGTAAAAAAAATCACCTTCGAAATTGAAAATATTTAAGCAAATGTAAAAAACTTGATGTTAATGATAGTGCCACAACTTGAATTTAGTATATTTTTTAATTGTATTATTTTTTCTTCACTTCAGTAAATACTTATTGTCATTTCACATGTGCAGTGTGGGTTAAAGAGATTTCCACATAACCAGTTTGTGTCATTTTATCCCTGCATTGCCTCACCCTCACACATACACATTTTGGTCCTTGATATTATATATATTTTGCTCCTTGATATTCAGTATAATTACTATCAATTCCTTTAGGGTTTTATATTGGTGCAGTGAGTTATTTGTATTGTAGTGATAACAAATTATCATTGGTTTGTATTGTAGTGATAAAAAAATTATCAGTTCAGTAACCATGTTATGCATTGTAGGGTATTAGAACAATCCACCGATTTGAATTTTTTTAATAACAATGGAGAAGCTAGATTGGTGCTCTGAATGTCGCCTTTCAAGATGCTTACAAATTGGTTTTGCAAGGTAAGGAAGAGTGTATTTTCAATTTTTATTTATTTATTTATTTATTTTTTCAGATTAACTGCAATCATAATTGTTCCCATGAGACCAGGCGTATTGTAATGATCATCGTAAGAAATTGAAAGAAAATGGTTTTGTTTTTAAGGGTCATACTAACAATTTAGTAAGAAGTTTAATTTTACACTTTCTATGGAAAAACTTTGGACCTGATTTTTTTTTTAATCTAAATTTTTAATAGAAAAATTCCTATTTATCAGATATAGTCTGAACTGTTTTTCTCTCACGCATGCTTGTTTACGTCAATGCTGCTATTTTTGGGAAAATACTTCAAGAAAATTTTCCTTTAATGTGAATAGTCTGTAGAGAGGCAACCCCAACGGAGCATCACATTGATGGAGAGGTTCAGGGCAATTGAAAGGGAGCCAGAATGGGAGGGAGATAGGTGGAGCATAAGTAACTTTGGATCTATGATAAACAAGGGCACAAATGTAATGGAGGCGGTCTAAAAAATCATACTTTTGATATGGAGGAAGTTGAAAAATTATTAATGACATTTTCAGGAAAATGCAGGTATCTAGGGCTCCAGATATTGCTTCCAAAGCTTGCAATGTTGGAAAGTCACATGCTATTGTACATGATGAACCTTCTATCTCATAAACGAAGATTCGTTTCCCCTGTGGAAGTTCGATCCATTATGGGACGATGATTCAATGTGATGAAAACAAATGTGGAGTTTGGAAACATCTATCATGTGTAGTTATACCTGAGAAGGCCAGTGAATAGGTTAAACAAACATTGCCTCTATATTTTATTGTGAAGTTTTCCACATCAATCATGCTGATCCATTCTGTGAAATATTGACACATCCTGTACTTCCAACAAAGTTCGCTACATCGTTCGTCTCAGGGGAGGGGTCAAGTCCATTATAGAATGTAAAGAAACCCTTTGTTTTGACAAGGTCATACAAAGATCTATTGAAGAGACCTAGTTACGATTTGTAGGTCTCGTGCATTCTTCTTAATGACATAGTGCTATTTGGGATGCAATGACCAAAATATGTTGATCTTTGGGTTAATGGAGTAAATGTGCACGTGAAAAATAGGCCATTGCCTCAATTGTTAGGATCCAATGGGCATGATGATGGTATAGGGATCATAGCTTATAGCAGGGAAGGAACCAACAAAGTGTCACTATTAGCTTATGATGCTCAAAAATTTTGTTTGGGTGTGAGGATTATTAAACGTCGAACTTTTGAGCATGTTTTACGTTTAGTGCCTCATGAGACAAAAGGTGAACCTTTAGAAGATGCTCTTGCTCATGTTCGACGTTGTATTGGTGGTGGTTGCTCTCTGGAAAATAGTGAAGATGGTGATAGTGATCTTGAAGTTGTTTTAGATTCTGTTACAGTGAATCTCCATTTCCCGATGAGTGGATCACGTATAGGAGTAGGTGGAAGGTAGAGCTCACTGAATGCAGTCCGTTTATATGTAGCAGATTCAAGTGATGAATGACTAAGCGGGTGACGATGATGTGTTCAAATGCGACCATAGGTTTGAGTGACGTGTTATATTTTTATTGGAGGGAGGAAGGCGAATTTAGAGTGCGGTGATTGGTTGGGGTGAACAGTGTCTGCTCACCCCAACCCCGCAGAGAGAACGCCTTTGGCGCAATAATTAATTTTTAATTTTCTATCTAAATCATATAATAATAAGTAATTTAATTATTTAATTTTATTTAAAATAAAAAGTTCTTTGATTATGAAAATTAATTATTATTTTTTAATTATATTTATTATTATTTATAATTAATGTATTTTTGTTTTTTAATTCAATTTTATGTTTATTATGACACTTATTATTACTAATAACCATATAAATTAATGACTGTTGTCATAGGTATTAATTCATGATAAACATCGAACATTGTCCAAATTATATATATATATATATATATATATATATATATATATATACACAACTTTAATTATTATTATTATTAAAATAATTAATGAGTTTAACATATATACATTTTAAAAAACATATAACAATATTCTTAGTCCTGGAGATTCACTTCAACTTTATCATAGAAATTCTTAACTTATAAATAATTTTTTTTATTTCATATGAGGAGTATACATGTTTCATCCTCATAAGACTATTCATTTTTAACAACAAGTTTGAAGCCATCACATCAAATCTCATCTGTGACTTGCTAGAATTGAACTTGGGTGGGGAGGATCTTAATCATTCCTCGCAAATACTAGAGATAAATCCCATTGCAATAATATAAAAAAAGTATTTATAATAATAATATAAAATATAAATATGTACACTGGATCTTGGATAGATGGTGATTGGGTGCTCTCCTAATAATAACAACCAATGGATTTTAAGTTTAATACCTACAAATAATCCAATTGTGATTTGAATATAGTAGGAGATTGGAAACCCTAATGTTCAACCCACAATATATTCATCAATAGAGTGAATTAATAATTAGACAAACTTAACATTTTTAGTGAGTTCATTTTTTGTATGGTAAATTTTTTACTAATTTACTCAATTTTCAAAATTTTAATAACTTGAGTTGTCATAAAATGGGACAAAACTCTAATTTCTATTACTAGAATTCCTACTAGATTTGGGTGAGAATTTCTAGTGAAAAGAAATTGGGTTTATACACATTAATTTACTATGTTCAATAATAATTAGGATGAAGATGAGCCCTAATTCATAATAAGAATTCTAGATTTGTTGTAACCTATAGTTATCTGGTTGTTTGTGTGTTCATTTCATGTCATGTTTTCAAACAATAAGCCATAATGATGAAACGTGGCCTAACCTCATGGTTGCATAAATATGAGCACATGGCCTATTTTTATGCACTTACTTTTTGAGAAAATAATGGAATATTCACAAGTATTTATGTTGCCAAAGAAGATAATAAAATGTCCCAAACCTAAATTTGTGATATTTTCGAGTCTTGCTATGAGATTTTTATTTGTCTTCATCCCTTCCATTAGGCAATGAAATTTGAATGCGTCCATTTTAATTTTTCTTTCTCAACCTGGTTTAAGTTTAAAACCTAAATAACCATGGAAGCAACTCAATTGACAATTAACATGTTATAAAGTATTATGTAAACAATGAAATTCAACGTTCAAATCTCTGTGAATCAAACCAAAAAATAAAAAATTTAAACCCCAAGTCTCTACACTAATATAAGCTATAAGCTTTACCACCTCAATGCTTACAATTATACCACACTCCATGGGAATTGGCTAAATAATCTTCTTTCTTAGATGTTTTAAACCTCATTTACCACTTAAGTTTCTTTAAAATCATACTCAAATTGATTTTACTCAAAAATTTCTTAAACTTTATTAAATTTTTTCATTAAATTTTTTTTATTTAAAGTTTGGTGGCTACTATAGAGGTTAAGAAAGTTTATTTTTAAGGTTTTAAAAAATTAAAAATTAAATGTGGATAATCTTAAAGTCAGTTCTTATAGATTTTTCACGATGGCCATAGGTAAGAAAAATTTGAGGTTGGAATTTGAGTTTAGAGATGATGCACGGTATGACGTATCAATTGAGCTTATAGTTTTTAACTTAAGGTGAATTACAAAAAGTTCATAGAAGACAAGGATGAGATATTGCTTCTAAATAAAGTTATCAACATAATCGAGAATTGTACTAAATTTTCACTTTTACCTTTTTAGAGGTTGCAAAAATTATTCAATTTTGAAAAGTGTTGATTGAGAATACACCTAAGTTTTGGAGCATATTCTTGACACTTTAAATTTTCTTATGTATTAAGTATGTATATTTTTTTTTTTAAATGCTAGTAATTTTCATGCCAATTTTGAAAAGTGTTGTTGTAACATGAACCTTTTTTTTTGAGGTTTATTTTTGACACATTAAATTTTCTAATATATTAAGTATGTTTTTTTTTAAATGTTGGTGATTTTCATGCAGATTTTGAAAAGCGACATCAACTTTTTTTTTCGGGGTATATTTTTGACACTTCAAAGTTTTTTATGTCTTAAGTATGCACATTTTTTTTAATGTTGGTTATTTAACCATTCTTCAAGTTGTCTTCTTCTTGTTTGTTTTATTCATGAAATGGTTTTTTTCAAGTGTTTTTCAAGTTTACGGTTTTTTTTCTCTTTACAATGTTTTTTTTGCAATGAATTTTTTTATTTTTTTGCAAAGTTAAAACAAAAGTAATAATATTAATATTTTAAACTCAATATTTTTTATAGATTTTGTATCGTTAATTAATACTTCAATACACATAAAATAATTTTCACTAAAAAAATTATAATTTTGAACAATTGACAAAAAAATACACATTTTGCATATAAATATAATTAAAACAATACATATTTTGAGACTTTTGCGTTACAAATGACATGTCAAGTTTTTATGGAAAAAATGAAAAAAAATAACACAGTTCATAATTTTTATACCAAAAAATAATAATATTTGATGTTTTTTTTTCAAAAATTATGATTTACATAAAATTTTAAGTAAAATTGACAAAAAAAATAAAAATAAAATAAAAATAAAAATAAAAAATAAAATAAAAAAACAGCTCTAACAAAAAAAAATAGTCAAAATAATAAAACGAAAATAATTTGAAAACAAAATTTAGAACAAACAAAAATTAATTTTAAAAAAAACATTAAAAGAAGCAATTAAAAAATAATTTAATAAAAAAATTGAAAAAAATAAAAAAAAAATAATTCAATTAAAATCAATATTAAAAAAAAGGAAAATTTAAAAGAATCATTAAATAGAAAAAAATTTAAACGATTATAATTAAAAAAAAAATACATTGTCCCTACCACGGTCGTGATACGAAAGTGTTGTCGCCAAGGCGAGGGGTCGATTTGTGGAGGCGCAGAGCGATCTTTTTGCGCTACACCGAGGCAGGGGGTCAATTTCGAGACCCCCTTATAACACTATGTTGTCGCGGGGGAGGTGGGGTGAGAATCACCCCCCTACCTCGACCATGCTGCCAAGAGTGGTGGGGAAGGGACTCCGTATATATATATTTTTAATGATTTATTTATTTTTAAGATAAATATGTATAGTTTTTATGTTTTATATCTATATATGTTTTTTTAATTTATACTTTAATATAATTTTATTTTATTTATTAATTTTTCATTTGCTATATATATACACAATTTTCTTTCTTTATTTTATTTATTTTTTTTATATATTTTTGTCTTTTTAATTTTTTCTTATGATGGTTTTCAAGTTTCTGTGGTTGTCAATTAAATAAGAGAGTTATCTGAATTATCCACAGTATTATGGTGAACTTGTCGACGTTTCGAATACCAACGAGGATCGATCTTCGGAATACTTTTTTTTCTTATTTTTATGTTTATTTTTTTTAATACAACTTTTTTTTATTTGTTTATTTTTAAAATTTTGATTTATTTTCGCCTTTTTAAATTTTTAATTCATTAATTTAATTTTAGCTTCTTCTTCTTATTATTATTTTTTATGATTTAATTTAATTTTTTACTTTTGTTTTGTTTTGTTTTTTAATTTAATTTATTTATTTAGTTCTTGTTGTAGATGTTGTGTCGATGTTCGATTAGCAACCTGACCCTAATATGTGTCATTTTGATAATTGATATTTCAGTTTTCGTTACGATGAATCAAGTTTGCCTCCACTATGTATTAATTTGATGGTTGAGTTTTAAGTTTTCATTGCAATGGGTTACGCATGCCCCCACTATGTGTCAATTTGATTGTTTATTTTGAAGTTTTTGTTGCAATGTGGCAAATTGTCTTAGGCTAATATTTTAAAAGAACTATATTTTTAGCATTTGGTATAATGACTTTTTTTATTTAGGTATTTATTTTTAAGGTTTAATTTAGTCATGATATTTGATCTCGAAATATGTTGAAAATATATGGTTTGTTATAGTCATGATATTTGTTTTTAATTCCATGGTTGAAAAATGTTGAAATTTTAAGGTTTCTCGGAGTTGTGATATTTTATCTTTACGTCATGGTTGAAAAATGCCAAAATTTTAATGTTTTTTCAGAGTCATGATATTTATCTTTAACCCCATGGTTGAAAATTGTTGGAATTTTTAGGTTTTTTGGAGACATGATATTTTATCTTTGACATATTGTTGAAAACTATTGGAATTTTAATGGTTTTTGAGTCATTATATTTTATTTTTAACACCATTGCTAAAAAATGTTGAAATTTTAGCCAAAAAAAAACGTCGATGCTAACATCAACACTTTTTATTTATTTATTTATTTTTATTTTTTTATAATTTCGGGGAGATTTTTCATATTTATTGCACAAAGATTTTAGTTATTAATGCTATTTTTAAAAAATATGAAATTTTAACCTCAACAAAAAATGTTTGATGCAGCATCAAGTTGCATTAATGCTTTTTGTTTTAGGGTGTTTTTTCATGTTTTTTGCACAATTTTTTTTGGTTTTGACTACCATTTTAAAAAAACATTGAAAATTTACCCAAAAAAAAGTGTTGTTCCAGCATCAAAACTTTTCGTTTTCAAGTTGTTTTTTCTTGTTTTTTGGCTAGAGTTCTCATTTTGAGGTTACAGTACTCATTAAGTCGGTAACTTTGTTCCTACGAGTTTCCTTTTCAGACAAAGTAGTTACACCTACATAACTCATCCTAAGTATAGATAGCCAACCCTCAAATGTTGGGAACACTAGGGAGTGTTCTAACTCTTCCATCCTTGAGCATCAATTTCACTTTTCCTTATTTTGTGATCTTTCTTTATAAGTCATCTCTAAGGAAAATTCCACCTCCACCATACTTTTCATAATCACAAAACCACTTCTTGTGGGGAGTCATATGAAATGAGGCACTTGAGTTTATCAACCATATGTCATGATATACATGTGTGTTTGAAGTAGCCAAGTACACACTTGCGCCCTCCTTTGAGGAGCTCTTCTCTTCTTGGATGAACCCATCATCAGATCACTTCCTATCTTGATTCTTTTGGATCTACAATCCTTCCTGAAATGCTCCTCGTTTCCACATTTCCCACATCTCTTTAGAAATTTTCTTGGAGATTTAGATCTACCTCCATATTCATATCTCCCACTTAAGGATATATTCATATTTCTATCATGTGAACGTCCTCTTATAGATAATGTATATGTACTCCAAATTTCCATGTTTCTCCACCGTATCTCTTATGAAAATAAGGATGAGATCACATCATCAAAACTTAAAATAGTTGGATTACTACATATGGTTACAACTAGACTATCCCACGAGTCTAGTAAACTAATACACACATCTTCATTAGAAATATTTATATCAACGAACATTAATTTACTTACCATAATGTTGAAAGCATTTAGATGCTCTCTCACCAAGTCTCTATCATTCATCCTTAGGTTGTATAGCTTCTTCCATAGGAAATGTTTGTTTACTAGGTACTTAGACTGATATAAGCCCCTAACTTATTCCATAATGCTCATTAGAGGAAATTTCAGCCTAAAAGTGGCCTCCTAAGGAAAAATAATAAAATAATAGTTAAAACAATAAAATAAGAGTTATGAATTTTGTAGGGAAAACAAGAAAACTACTTTTTTTAATTGTATTTTTGGCTTACCTCCTGATAGTTTACTCAAATTTCAAGTTTAGACACTCATTAGATACGGAATTAAATTCCACATCCAATGAGTACCAATTATGCATACTTTTGAGAAGACCCACATTGATAAAAAATGTGTTAAAATACGCTTTTTGAATGTATCTTCAATTTTTGTCAAGGTGGGTCTTCTCAAAAGTATGCATAATGGGTACTCATTGGATGTGAAATTTAATTTCACATATAATGAGTATACAAGCTTGAAGTTTGAGTAAACCTATAAGGAGATAAGCCAAAAGTACAATAAAAAAGTAGTTTTTTTCTTTTCCCTCCAAAATATTTACATGTACCTCTTTTAAAATTTAAAGCATTTTGATTGGTTTACATATTATGACATGGAAATTACATGAAAATTTCATGGGCACTTTTAGTATGAAATTTCCTCTAATGTCGGTTGTAGCTTCTCCTGAAACATTCCATAATACTACATCTGAGACACAATCACATTGTGGTCTTTTCCTTTCGATCCAACATTGTCCATTCTTCTATTGAATTCTAGTAGGTGCACTCCTTTGAACCACAATGACCCAATGCACTTTTTCTACCAAGATATCTTCCATCTTCAACTTCCACAACTAAAAAAATTTCCTGTTAAATTTCTCAATCTTTAATTTTTAATTTCTTTCCATTCTTTTCCAGCACAAGAGTCACAACCACAGAGGTCCCACTATAACAAGATTTATCACAAACCTAAGATAATCAAACCCTTAGCCACAAATTCAACCCCCTATATCCAATAACTACTATGATACCAAATGTAATTTTTAATTCTTATATAGTAATGCGTTGCATACACAAAATCTTAAAAAATAGTTCTTTCTTAATCATTAATCAACTTCATTATTTACGATACAATATATACAATCCTGCAACATCCAAAACCCCTAATCCATTTAAACCAAATAAGATTTCAATGATAATTCCTTAACTAGAATTATAAAACCATGGGTTGAACCCCCATGTTCCACAAAACCACCAAAAGTGAAAATTGTGTCAAAAACCACCAAAAACAAACATTAAAACCACCATTTTTTTTAAAGGTGATTTCTCCCCCTTGCAACATCCCTAGATAGCCCCAAGGGTTAGCTCAACTGTTCGAGTTCTCATTTCTAAGTGCCTCACCAATCAGGAGGTCACAGGGTCAATTCTCCTCGATGCCTTTCGAGTTAGGCCCTGAAAGTTTGGCCAGCGAGATGTGATTCCCTTCGAGTTTGATTTGCCCAGATTTTCTCATGGATGTAGCGGCCACATAGTGTTCGTGAACCACCATAAAAAAACATCCTTGGATAAAGGGGGTTTCCCACACCCCTCCCACCCAACCCCCCACCCCACCCCCCAAATTCACTCGATGCATATAAATCACATATGGGGCCAAAAATGTAACACATATCCAACACTTCCCTCCATTATGCATTGCACTTGTCTCACATTACCATGTTATTCATGAAAAGTAGAAAGGATCTGTGGGCATGGAATCACAATATATAACTTCATGTTAGTACTCTCATATCTTGAAGGCCACCTACATTGATCTATTACCTTGAAGGAATTTATATCCACTCTAGAACCAAATTAGTCTTTAAAATAGTGAATCATTTTTCTACACTAAACTCAACTTATCCAACATCCCAAACACAACCAGATTCTTTGTATTTCCATTATCAATAATTAGCTCACATCACCTACCTCTAGATTTATATTATTTCTTGAAGATATATTTCCTTAAATGTTTAATCTTACCCTAACACATGTTGACATGGCTCATATGTGTTTATAATTGTATTAATCATCAAGTTTTCTCCATGTTATGTTGCTAATATTACCACCAAATCATCATATTATTATTTTCCTACACTAATTCCATTCTTTGCTCATTTCCATGTGCACTCTCTCTATGTGGACACCCAATCACATGCACATTTATTCTCAACATGTATAGCAATTTATCTATCATCAATAACTATTGTGACCAATGACTTGTGATTTACCAAAAATTTCATGTTATCCTTGAATATATTAAGCATCAACAGTGATCAAAACTCTTGAGGTACAAACCTCAACGGTTTAATACCCTCAAACTATTACTTATTTTGGCATTGCATGCTAACTTCTCCTATATTACCTTTATGATCAACTAATAATTTTATTCTAGTAAATATTTTTTTTTAGAGTTTATCTCATCATGAATTATAAATTTAAAGTTAGCTATTAGTATACTTTGCTACTTGTTGGTCTCAATCCTCCTTGTTTCCCTCAAGTTGCGATCTTGTAAAACTATATGTTGTACCCTTGTACACTATGTTGGACAATTTATCTCAAATTCTGTAGCTTTTTAAACAATGTTTGTTCGTAGTCTATGGTGTGAGCTTCTCTTGCAACTTCATGATCATCTTTCACTAATTCCTTACATCCTCTTTTCAATTCCAAATTCGATCACATTGTACAAAATTCCATGAAATTGTAGCATGTCCTTACAACTTGGTATTGGAATATTTTTTCATCTAAATGTCTTCTATACTCTTAAAATTGAACTATCTTTCCATTTCAAGTTGATCTACTAAATCCTTTGCCTTCAACCTTCTACCATAGTTGAAAACTTTAAATTTCATTTCCCTCTTATTATTTTAAAATATCATCAATTGTCTCATAATATTTCCATATTCAACATCATATTATGTGATATATACATCAACAACTTCACCTTATTCCTCATCTTCTGGTTTTGAATCTCTCTTTGGTTTGTCTAACTTATTCTCAAATCTTCAACTCTTTTGGCCTCCTTCTTAATGCTTGCAATTCTTTGGGTTTAGCATTGTCAATATTATTTTCTCTTCCCACCGTTTCTTCACGCGTCACACCTCATGTTGTATTCTATTAAAATTTCCGCTTGTTTAGTAAACACTATATTAAATCACAACTTGCTTTAATAATGAATGGTGCAGGGTGACACCATAAAATTATAACTTTTGAAAAAAATATCATAAAAATTTTTTAAAAAAAAGAGAGGAAAGGAGGTAGAAAATTATCTTCCTTGTCCATAAGATGGTAGCCTTATCCACCTAATCTATTAGAAAAAAATATCACATGAATCAATACCTTCATGCCCAATATCTTCATCACCCAAATAAAAATTTTATATCCTAAAAACTTTGATTACCCATGCCATTATAAATATTGCTCCCCAATTCTTGAGAAAGAAAAATCCCATCTTACAAAAGCCCTTGTAACCAACGATTACTCTATCCCTCAAATCAATAAAGGCATTTTCTCAAACTTCCATTATAAATCCAAAAACTCTTCTCCTTCTACTCCTCCCCTAGATTTTGTTTCTCTTCCATAAATCTAGGGAACTATGGATCATATCTCAAAAATTCAAAAAAAAAGAATATTAAAACTCTTTTTAAACCATGTAAAACCCTTAAACAATAATTATTTAGAACTTTTAATTATGAATCAGGTCCTATATTAGGTCAATGAGTTTACTAGATTCCATGCTCCTACAAAAAGTCATACATTGGCTGAACTAGGAGATCATTGAAAGCTTGGCTTAAAGAAGATATAACATATATTACCCACATCCACATCTCCAATTCAACTATCACTAACCATTCCTAGAATTCTAAATAATTTATATTTGCTTTGAAAAAACCAAAATTCTTGCATCAATCCATTGTTACTCATCTCAAATAATTTGTGAAACAGTGGAATGTAAAAAACACTCATAATTTTAATCAAGAAAATGACTACAAACTTAACTAATCCTTGAAATCCATCAATATCATCTAAATCCCTCAATTTCTTCATTTCATTCTTTATTTATTCTTTTCCTTTCCTACCTTCTTTCATAGTTTCTCACTTCCTTTTTAATTCCATTACCTTATTGTCCTCATTTTCCACCCATATCTCTCATTTTACTCTTGTATCTCTACCTCCGCCCCCCACCTTTTGATCATTTCACAGGTTTCCACTTCGTTCTCACCTTTTTATTTATTCACTATATAATTGTTAAATTTAATAATTTTAATCTATATTTTAGCTTTATAATTATTCAAAACAAACAATTTTAATCATTTCCCCTTTCCCCTTTTCATTTTTTTTCCAAAGAAAAAAAACCATTATTTTTGTTATGTAAAACAGGGAATAAAAATTACATTTTCTAAACCCAGAGTGTGTATGCAGACTAGACTATTCATTGTTTGTTACAAAGAAAACATATATCACTGGAGGATAAGGGAATGAAACCATACAATCAAGCCCCTGACCCAAAGAAAATATCAAAAAAACAAGGCACGTAGGCCTGTCTAGCAGAAAAAATGGCACACATGCCAGAAATTTCTAAATAATCAATATCTAAAAAATGGCACACAGGGCCTCCAAGGTCCCAAAAAGGGAACAGAATATTAAAAAAAAATGAATTCTGCTGACACATAACATGACAGCAAAATGAAACAAAAAAAACCAGGGTTTCAAACCCACACTGAGAGGCCATGATAGCGTCATGAAGCAGGACACAAACCTAATAGGAGCTGGTGCAGAGCATTTGCAGGGAAATGGTGTGATAAGGCACGAAATAGGGTAAAAACCCCATCCCCTCAACTCATCATAGATGTGGATGACACAAAAAAATTGACGAAGACCCCAACCCTGATTACGACGTGCAAGAACCATGAACTAGAGAGCCCTGCAAAGAAAAACTGGCGACGACAAAGGAAAGAAAAAGGGCTGTAACACAAAAAAAAAAACCCGTGAATCCTTGCAGAAGCGGTGTAGACACCCTAAGCATATAGAATGGCAGTGGGAAATGTTATGAGAAGCATAAATCCTACAAAGAACAGTCAAAACCACCAAAAAAATCCAATTTAATGTGTAAGAGTTCAAATGAGCTAGATAAAGGCAAGAAATATAGGCTGGGAATCTCCATCCCCTCAAATATCCATCCAACCCAGGCAACCCAGGCCTAGAGACGCCGCTGAAGCAACATAACCAACATACACACTTGCATAGGAATATATTCATGACAAAGAGTGAGAAGAAGGATGAAACAAGGGAAGAGAAACTAGGGTTAGTTGCTCACCCCCGCTCCCATACTACCTCTATTCTGACGATTGTTTCCATTTTTATTTACATTTCATTCTTCTTAAATTTTTTTTTTTTATCCTTTACTCATCCCTTGGGGTTTCACACACTTTGACTAATTTTATAAAATTGTCTTAAAAGTATAAATATAATTTTTTACTATCATTTTCACAATGGTTTAATTTATTTTTATCTTTGACAGTGTAAACTTCTGTGATCTGTATTATATTAAAATAAAACTTTCAGGAAATCACATGAGAAATTTTAGAACCGACGCGTTTCGAACTACTGAATGTAGTTTATCATCAAGATAATGAAGACTGGCTGATCCGACTATATATATATATATATATATATATATATATATATATATATATATATATCATGGAGAGAAAAGCAACGGTCAAAACCTATGGAAAATGGATGTTAAAAAAGGGTAAAAAATGCCTAAATTCTCAGCCTAAAACCCTTTTTTATTATCATTCTCAACTTGAATCATAATGAGTGAAGCATCCACTCCAAATTTGAACAAAAAAAATAACTAATATATTTTAATTTGAGAAGATTAAACATCACTAAAAACATCAAATTTATTCACTAATAAAAAATACTAAAATTAGTCAAATTTCTAATTTATAAATTTCATTTTAAATTATCCCCACACACATTCACATTCGGGAGGGGTAGTTAATGAAACCATCATACATAAATAACGGTTTCATAAAAAAAATGTTAGAAATGAGTATAATTTAGGTTTGATTTTTACAATTTATATTAGGAAAGTTTAAATCTTTTGAGTTATAGTTTTTTTCATGGAAACTTAATAATACAATTTTTATTGAAATCATAATATTTCATTATTTAACTTCCTTATGAAAATTAAATAAATTCAACACCCATATAACTAGCAAGATCCCAATAGCTACAAAGAGTCACCATTATCACCAGCAGAAACACACATAATAATGCAATAAAAGATCATCACAAATGAGTTTTGAACATGTCTACACTTCAAACAAGAGAGCTTTAAAAAAATCGAAATTAGGAGGCATATTGCTAACCATAACATCCTCATTCCACATTAACAACAACACAAACCTGCCTTGCACCATGTCAGTGATGGAAGCCAAAAATAAACCCATGTAAGCACAAACAAGAGACCCTTGCAAAAGAAGAGCCACACATATCATCCTTGCACCATAGAAATAACACATACCGTCAAAAGTCCACCTTAAATAAAACCACGATACGTGCTATGATAGCTTGGTTTACCCAAACAAAATTGTAAGTCTAAAAATTCAGACCAGAGCCATACACCATCAGAGATTTACTCTTCATGATATAGAAAGGGAAAAAAAGGAGTCAAATAACTATCACTTGTTGGAGGGTTTGTCAAGTCCCTAGAAATATAATCAATCAGAAAAAATCCTTCCATCTTTAATAGGCGAGCATCAACATTGTCCAGGCAAAAACACATGTTTTGAAGAATTTTCTTCATGTCCTCTAAACTAGAAAATACATTTTAGTTTTTGACCTTCTTACCATGAAATACAATTCAAAGCAACATTGTGAGCTACTAATTAATATCCAAATAGCTCAAGAAATTCCAACACCATTGATGAAACCTTTCAGAGGCAAGAAACCACTTTTCCTCCTCAGATACTAGTTCATAATCCAAAAAGTAAGTGAGGTCATTTTCTTCCTTTCTTTCCACAACAAGAATATCATGACTAACTTCCAAAGGGGCCGCATCAAATGAAAACACGATGGATTCAAAATAAAAATTCCAAACTCGTTTATAACCACAGTTATCAAATCCATCTCTGAAACTCCTCATTCGCTTCCTTGGAGGCATGATGACAAAGGAAAATTAACACAAAGGACACTAACTCAACAACCCACGCCCAATGGAACTATGAGAGGAAGGAAGCAGAGAACCTTCTAGAAAAAACTGAAAGACAATAATATAATCACCAATAGACCGAACACAAGGACCAACACTCAATAGATTGTCTAGTTCTCCACACTAAAAAATCATAACCATGAAGGAAGTATAGCAAATTTAAAGACATAAAAGAGAGTAAAAAACAAGGGGAGGGACCATAACAACAAAAAATCCGCTCCAGAACCCACTTTCCACCAATATCACACTACCCAACAACCCAGAGAATTATTCACCATCATTTGCAGCACAATTTCTGACCCTAAAAGACGAGTAACGAAATATTCCTAAGGAGGAACCCAATTGAAAAATGATATCCAGACCCAAATCACAAGGCGAGGAAAAAACCCATAATTTTTTTTATGACCATAAACAAACCCAATTAAATACCTTACATGCAGACCTAGGGAAAACAACAGTGACAAAACCAAAAACTAGACCCAACTTGAATCAAAAAATGACAAGGAATTCACCCAAGAGGAAATCCCACTAGAGAGAAGATAATGAACCTCACTATTAAAGCACCATCGCCCCAACAAGAACACATTAGGATCCTCCCTGATTACAACCAAAAATAAGAAACAACACAACCACTCTCCAACCGAGATACACCACCAATTTGCATCCATTAAAAAAACCATAGATCAAAACCAACCCACCTTACAATGAAAACAAGTACCAAAGGAGGACGAGGAGGAGTCCTCGCTGCCCCGAATAAATATACCACCAACTTCCTTCATACTTGCTGAGAGTTAATAAACTTAATCTCCCCATGTATTGGCACACCAACTAAGGCGCCTAAATAAAATTTTACCAAGACACCCATCCTTGCCAATGCTCCAAGTTTTACCTTGGCTCATCCCTCAATACAAATCTTAAATCTCCACAAACCCCCCCATCGAGGATAGCTTGGTCCAAATTCACTAGATCTTGGAGAGTGACTAGATTCCCATCTAAGGCAGAAGGGGGTCAATCATTATCAACCACCAAATCCTTATACTGATATCCTACATTAGCCAAAAACTCGGCTACTTCATTCCCTAAATGTCAAGTATGTTGAAAATAAACATACTCTAAATTATAAATTAAGTCCTTAATATTTTCCACAATCCCTTATAGTCGCTAGCTTTTAACTGTCTTGCTTGGAGGCTGTCCATTTAGAATTTTTTGAGCACATTGAATAGTAATCATGGAATAAAATTCAATCTTCAACAATCAATATACTTCCCTAATAACTATACAGATACCTTGGTCCAATGCCATAAATTTGAAAAAGTTGTTACTTTATATGCCACAACTCTGAGCATATATTATTACCAGAGAATAATTACAGTCACAAAATACTCCACCAAATCCCACCAGTCTCAGATTCCCCTTAGAGGTACCATCAAAGTTTAACTTGATGAAAGCTTGGGGAGGTAGAGAAAAGAAATGAGGAGCAGCGCAAGATGCTCTAGATTTATTTACGCTTTGAATGAAACCATGGTCGGATCTAGTCCTATCTTCTGTATAATATCTACCTCTTCTCCCTCTACCTTCCAAGAATCACTAGGCCAAGATACGGCAAGAAGGGATTCTCTAATATTAGACAGAGTCAAATCCCTTAATATGATACAAGATTGGGTCTTCTCTCTAAAGATTCAATTATTTCATTTCTCCCACAAATTCCAGAGGGCAAAGCCAATAGCAATTATCCAAGTCCTATTCACTATGGGGTTCTTGAATTTATGATAGTCCCAATATGCCATTAAAAATGCTTACATTCTGTTGACGAGGAACAACATTACCAAATATTGAAAAAATAATTGACCATACCTATTTAGGCTGCGAGAAAGAGAGGAAGAGATGATCCAAGTTTTCTTCTTGCTGCTGACATAGGAAGCATAAGGAGGGTCCAACATATCCCTTTCTATCCCTTTCTATGAAGACGATCCCGAATAAGCAAACATTTTCTAACAAGTAGTGAAAGGAAGAGTGTAATTTTAGGAAAGTGGAAACCAAACCATAAATTTAACCAAAAATCCTCCCTAGTCATACATCCATGCTCAATAATGATTTCATAAGCTTCCTTCAAAGAAAATGTGCCCATATGTCCCCCCCCCACCTCAAAATATCTGCTTCTTGAGAAATATGAATCATTCGTTCTCGCAGTAACTTTTGAAATAAATCCCAATGATAATTTGGAGGAGGCATTGGCAAGTCTTTTTTAGATTTCTAGCTCTGCCACACCTGAGAAATTGTTTCCTCTTTCCAGAAATATCTAACATGTTTAGCACCCACAAAAGTGAGTAAATTTTTAAATATATAAGAGGCTCCAGCTCTCCCAAGTAAGTAATTTTTTTCCAGGCTTCCTACCAAAAACAATTAGAGGCTCCATCCCTTATTTCCCAAAAGATAGGTTTCCTTATAAAATATTTATTTTCCATAGCCCATTTCCATAAGCTTGAACCAACTAAAGGAAAATCACATATGAGGTGCTCCTCTGGAAATTGTAGCCATGTCTACTTTCTTTTCCAGATCCTCTTCCATAACTCATTGCCACCTTTTAACCAATGCCACCATAATTTCTTAGTAATGGTTGCACTAAGCAAACATGGGTCTCGATGACCTTAGAATACCTACCATCTTGGGTATAATCAATGTATCCCAGGCCACCAAAGACCATCGCTTCAACTTATTTTCTCCTATGTAGAGGAAATCACACCAAATGAATCTGAGAGTGGCACATATAGCTTCACCAATCAGAATGAATGACATATGGTAGATTGGAATGGATTAGAGGACATATTTTGTTAAAATCAATCTACCAAAAAAATTTAAAGACCACAATGGCCAATTAGAAACTTTTTAAGATAATTTTTGAAGAAGATATACCAAGAAGATAACCTGGAAGGAATGAACACAAGAGGAACCCCCAAATATTTAGAAGGAATATTATCCCTTTGAAAATCCATAACTCGAGATAAATGACACTAAATAGACTCATTACCGTTATAAAATAAGATTTGGGTCTTTTCATTGTTAATTAAGGTACCAAATAAAACCATAAAATTCATCGATAAGGATCTTATAGTATTTGCTTCCTTAAGAGTGAGGATACCAAACATGATCTGAATTTGAATGTTAGTTTTGTTGTGTTAATTTCATCTTCAGATTTATATTAAAAGTGTTGATCTTTGCTTCTTGTACAAGGGTTTATTGAAGTACTTATGATTGATTAACAAGTAAATTTGTGGAGATTAAGTTGAATACTTGAACATAAAAGCATGGAAACTAAATGTTGAACAACAATAAACAAACACACAACAAACCATCACAATTGAATCAATAACACTTTGTTTTGATGAAGGAGTTCACCCCTCCTAGGCTACATATCCTTGGTCCAGCTTCCATGGCATGGGACTTTGTATTAGCTCAATTGTGAAATTAATGTTGTTTATATTCTCCTATTGCCTTTGCAACCTACTCCAATGTGTCCAAAACATCAAAATCTACCAGGAATGACTCTTCCTAAGCCAAAATTGGTCAAAACTTTCTTCAATTATGCTTAAAACAATTTTTCTTAAAATATCTCCTCTGAATCTGGAGAAGGCTCTAGATAACTTCGACAGTTTGGTGGATTTCGCCGAATTAAGCGGTTCCAATAACTCCGTCGCCAACTTAAAATGTGATTAATTAACAGTTAAGACGACTTAATTGTGATAAGCGCGTCTTAACTGTCCATTTATCCATATAACACAATCCACTTTTAATTAGTTCAAATCGCGGTTTAGTGGAATAATCATAGATTAATTAATAGTTATCTACCCATTTCCTTTGGCTCCACCCATGGTTTTCGTTGCACAATCACATGGGAGGGGGCTGACCCCCTCCAAACCCCCACCGTCGGAATTTACAAGCAATAAGTAGCAGTGGCGTCCTTAGATGGTTAAGACCCATCGTAGAGCAGAGGCGGTAAAGCATTGGAGTTGCGCGGGGTAGGTCATGGGTTCGACCCTGACCCTCACACCATAATTTTGGTCTACAACATAATGTTCAACCCTTAGCCAACAAATCTTTGGATTAAAATAAATATTCGCACAACATAATTTGTCACTCCACCTGTCTGCCTCCAATGGTTTCGACCTTGGATTAATTCACTTGCATAATATATGTGACTCTTCCTGTCCCATATTGTAAACCTTAGGTTATATTATATATGTTCATCCCATATAAATATCCACTTGTCCAATGGTTCAGAACTTTGGGGAATGAAATATATATAGCCCAAAATATATATGATTCCAGAACTTTGATATAAACATAATTTCATAATTTCCACATAATCCAAAGGTTGGGTGGGTCCACTAGAGGGGGCACGTGGCATCCCTTGGATGCACCACGTGTCCAGCTCTGGTTGGACTATTCCAACTAAAAAAAATTCTCCTTCAACCTTAGGATAATTGTAAAAAAATTTCACCTCCAAAGTTCACTAGTGAATCTAGTTGTGACACTTGTCACAATGTCATTGGGTTAAAACTAGAGAATATTCCCTGAATATACCTGGAGTGCTGGCTGGGCTACCATGTCATCAACCTATCACTATTTTGCAATTTTTTTAGTTGTTTATGAAAACAAATGGTAGGTCATAACTTCCTCATCCGAATTTGATTTTTGATAAAACGAACTGCATCGAATTCCTGGAGACGATCTCTTCGTTGTTGTTCTAGTTTGGATCATTTCTGAGAACTTTCATTTTTGAGCTTAATACATAGCCTTTGATCATTCCTTCCCACTACAAGCCTTTTGGACCCCAAAATATACCATCAAATTTTCAACATGTGAGGGCACAGCTCCCCAACCCTTTCAATATCCATCCATTTGGCCTTGGGAGGATTTTTTCCCTTAAGTCCCACTGTAAGGTATTCGACATTCCCTCTTTTTGAAGTTCTAGTTCTTCTGTCAAGTATGAGAGCTTGCTGAATTTCATCAAGATATTATGGTGAGAAATCAACTATTGATGGCAACTGAACATGCTCTCCTTGATCATCAATCAATGGAGGCTCAAACAATCTCAAATTCTCAACATTAACGACAGAATATATTTGCATATAGGGAGGAAAATATAGCTTAAATGCATTGTTACCAATATTTTCCAAACTTTTAAATGGAAAATAATGGTTTGGATTAAGCTTTTTACCTTCCCCTTGAAGTCTTTCACTTTTCGATATATAACCAAACTTCATATCCAACCTGGAATTTGTGATCAACATGGTGTTCATCATGCCTTGTCTTGTAGCTGCTTTGACTCTTTTCAAGTTGTTCTTGCACTGTGTGATGTACCAATTGAATTTGCTCCATGAACTTTCTTACCTTATCTTTGTCACTATGACCATCTATAGTGACATCTTTCTCAAAGATGAAGTCCAAAGGTGACCTTGGAAAGTACCCAAGATATGCCTCAAATGGCGATGTGTTTGTGGAAGAATGCTTTGCCCTATTGTATGCATGTTGAATGTAATGCAACTGTTCATCCCACAACTTGGGATGTTTGCTGCAATAACCTCTAAGAAGATGAATGACTATCCTATTAACCACCTTGGTCTGACCATATTTTTGTGGATGAAAGGTTGTACTCTTCTTCAACTTAGTGCCCATCATGTACCAAAATTTTGACAAAAAATTCCCAACAAAACGAGAATCTCGATCACTTACAATAGAAGTAGGAAGAACAAAATGAACCCATACATTTTGAAAGAAAATATGAGCTATTTTTTTATCTGTAATTTTATTTTTACATGGCATCAAACGACACATTTTGTTGAACCTATCTACAACTACGTACAAGTAATCATGACCTTTCCTTGACATTGGAAGACCTTCTACAAAATCCATTGAGATACTCTGCCAATGACGTGAAGGTACCAGAAGTGGAGTGTACAATCCTAGTTTCCTATTGCTAGGTTTACTTATTACACACAAATAACATCCTCTAATAAAATGAGATACATTATCAATCATGTGTGGCCAATAACACTACATTTGGAGATTCACTACCGTCTTGCCTACATCGAAATGTCCAACAATCAATGAAGTATGTGCCTCCCTTATGATACTATTTTTTTCTCCCTGTGGAATACATAACTTTCCCAACTGATACAACAAACTCTTATGCACATGATACTCTAACTCTTCAATTTGGTTTCCTTGACTCAAGCTTTCATACACATCTTGAAAATCACTATCATATGCATATTGTTCAATGTAACTTTCACGCATAACTGAATTGTTCTTAAGTATAATAGATGAATTTACAATAGGCCTAGAGAGAATATCAACTACCTTATTGTAGATTCCCTTTTAATACCTGATAACCAAATGGAATTGTTGTAGAAATCCCATTCATCTAAAATGTCTTGATTGCTGCAACTTTGATTGTGATTGTAAGTACTGCAATGGATGATGGTCTGTATGGATAACAATATCTTTCCCCATCAAATATAGCTTCCATTTATTTACACATTTTACCAATGCATATAATTCTTTTTCATAGGTGTGATATTTAATCACAGCTCCATTAAAAATTCCAGAATGAAACGAAATGGGCTTACCATGCTGCATTAGAATTGCTCCCATGGCGTAATCACTAGCATCTGTTTGGATCTCAAATGACTGTCTAAGATTTGGAAAAGCCAATAATGGTGCTGAAATGATCTTTTGTTTTAAAGAATCAAATTATTTTTTCTGCATATCTCCCCAATGGAAGACTTTCTTGACACTTGTCAATGCATGTATTAGAGCTGCAATGGAAGATAAATTAGCAATGAATTTCCTCCAATATTGTGCTGCCCCAAGAAAGCTTCTTACCTCCGTAAATGTATTGGGCTTGGGCCAATTCACAATGACCTCACCCTTGGAAGGGTCTATCTTCAACTCACCTCCTTCAACAATGTGTCCCAAATACACTAAAGAAGTATTGCCAATCTCACACTTCGACATCTTTAAAAATAACTGCTCGTTTTTCAAGACATTAAGTACCTTGTTCACATGCATGAAATGTTCATATCTTGATTTTCTGAATATAAAAATATCATTTAAGTAAACAATGATGAAGTCATCTATAAATGGTCTTAAAAAATCATTCATAACTCTCATGAAAGTAGTTGGAGAATTTGTTAGACCGAATGGCATAACTAGCCGCTCAAACAATCCTTGTCTAGTTTTAAATGCAGTTTTCCAAATGTCCTCCTCAGCTATTCTAACTTGATGATAACCACTTATTAATTCTAGCTTAGTGAAATACTTTGCATATCTTAACTAATCAAGAAAATCATCAATTTTTGGGAGTGGATAGCAATTATTTACCGTGATTTTATTCAGTGCATGGAAATCTATGCACATGCGCCAAGTCCCATCCTTCTTTGGTACCAAAACAATCAGTGAACCACATGGAAAAGTAGATGGGCGTATGACACCTTTGTTCAACCATTCTTGGATTTTCTTCTTGATTTATAAACTCTCCATGATTAACATGCGATACATCCCAATTTTTGGAAGTGGAACATCTTGTTGGAGCTGAATCTCATGCTGAATTCCCCTCTTGGGAGGTAACCCACTTGGTTCTTGAAACATCTCGCCATGTTGACTTACCACATCAAAAAAATCAGATTTTAATTTTTCATCACATCCTTCAAAATATTAATATTCAATATCATCCTTTTTCTTGATCATGAGAAGCATACAAATTTTACTTGCATTAACTAGCCTTTTCACCTGCCTTGCATTAACTAAAAAATATTTATCTTTTTGTGATGAGCTCTCACAATATACTCCAACCCATCCTTGAGAAAATGATATTTGTTCTCATGGTGATAAAATAGCGCTTTCTTGTCATACAAATATGGACTTCCCAAGATAATTCCAGAAATTTCAAGTGGAACCACATCTAACTTAACTTCATCAACAAAGTTTGCAGTAATGGAAAATCGAAATATGCATTTCCTTGTAACCTGTAAATTGGCATTCTTGACTATCCAACGCAAAGGGTATGGCTTATGATGTGGTATAGTTGCAAGGTTAAGCTTCTTGACCAAGTATTCTGAAATCAAGTTTTCTTGTGACCCACTATCAAACAATGCATCAATCTTTATATGATTTGAAATCACCCTTCCATGGAAAAATTCTATCGTTGTTTCATCATTTGGAGTGTTGTTGTGACAATTTGAGGAACTAGTACTTTCTATGGCTTCTTTTCCCTTTTTGACCATGGATACAATTTTGGTCTCATCACCAGAATCAGATCCGAAATCATGTTGTGTGGTGGAAGTCCTCTTTTGTTTCCCCTTTTTGTTTGGCTTCTTAGGCCTTAGTTCAGGATGTAATTTCCAACAGTGGGCTTATGATAATGCCCTTCTTTGGAACAATTTTTGCATTTATTTTTCTCCCCTTATTTCTTAACACTTGCATTCTTCTTTCCCTTTCATTTTCCTCCCTTCTCTTTTCCCTTACCCTTGAATGGCTTCTTCTTACTACCCTCTTCCTGAATGTTTTTTCCCCTTGCTTCAAGATGTGTGGCTTGCACACATAATTTATCTAAATTGCTTGGGTTATACATAAGGATAGTATGTTTCAAATAGGAATCTAAACCCTCAATGTATTTCAAGAGTGTATCTTGGGGATTCAAGTTTATTCCTAGCAACAAAGCCCTTTTCCTAAACTCCTGGGTATATTATTTAACTGTTTGACCCTTGAGTTTCCTAAAGTTTTGCCAAATCATAATATCTTTTTGCATATAGGCTATTGGATAAAACTATTTTTTAATTAAATAAATAAACTCAACCCAAGAAATGGATATCTTACCATGGATTCACATTTCCTCTTGAGTCTTTGCTTCCCACCAGACTAGTGTTTCTTCTTCTAACCTCAATGAAGCCAACTGGATCTTTATGTCGTCTTCTTGTAGATTCCGAATTCTGCAATATACCTCCAATTGACGAATCCAATTTTCCAACTTCTCTGCATTTACCTCGCCATTGTGCATGGGAAGTTCAAACTTAATGTCCAATTTGAGTAATGGAGTTTTTCCTTTTGGTGTTTTTGAATGAGTATGGGTAGTTTTGTGGTGGAAGTGGAAGATGATTCTGATGAAGATGATGAGGATGAGGATAGTGGAGATGGACGTGGCTTTTCTCCACTTCCCTTTGAACTCTTATCTTCATCCTTCTTATCATATGATGTTCCTTCTCCATGTGGAGGTTTAGAATCTTCTCTTGCCATTCCAACATTGAATGCATCAAACATAATTTTAACCATCCTCTTTATTTCATTGAAGTCTCCCTTGACATCTTCCTCTTATGAATGTCCTTGAGTCTCTCCAACACCTGACATGATGGCTATGGATTCAAGCTCATCTTCTGATGCTTGTACCTCTTCAATCAACTCAGCTTCTTGTGCAATTCGTACCTCTTCAATCTCAACTTCTAGAGATAAAACTTGAGGTGATTCAAGTGCAACTATGAGTGGAAATTTGGGTGGAGTTGATGCTCTTGTAGCTCTCCTTCTTCTGGTCCTACCTCAGGACTAGCAACCAATAGTTTCCCTTTTCCTCTCTGTAACTTCAACCTTGTAAGCATAACAAAATTACAACTATTAAAACCCTTCTTGCACAAAACTCAAGCAAAAAAATCAAATAACCTTTGCTCTGATACCATATTGATCTTAATTTGAATGTTATTTTTGATGTGCTAATTTCATCTTCAGATTTATATTAAAAGTGATGATCTTTTCTTCTTGTACAAGGGTTTATTGAAGTACTTATGATTGATTAACAAGTAAATTTGTGGAGATTAAGTTGAATACTTGAACATAAAATAATGGAAACTAAATGTTGAACAACATCAAACAAACACACAACAAACCATCACAATTGAATCAATAACACTTTTCTTTGATGAAGGAGTTCAACCCTCCTGGGCTACATCTCCTTGGTCCAGATTCCATGGCACGAGCCTTTGTATTAGCTCAATTGTGAAAATAATTTTGTTTACAGTCTCCTATTGCCTCTGAAACCTGCTCCAGTGTGTCCAAATCATCAAAATCTACCAAGATTGACTCTTCCTGAGCCAAAATTGGTTGAAAATTTCTTTAGTTATGGCCAAATTTTTTTTTCCTACAATATGCCCTCCAAATCTATAGAAGGCTCCAGATAACTTCGATAGTTTGGTGGATTCCGCTGAAATAAGCGGTTCCAATAACTCCGCCGCCAACTTAATAGGTGATTAAATAGAAGTCAAGATGACTTAAGTATGATAAGCGTGTCTTAACAATGCATTTATCCAGGTAATATAATCCACTTTTAATTAGCATAAATTGAGGTTTAGTGGAATAATCGCAGATTAATTAACAGATATCTACCCGTTGAATTTGGCTCCACCAATGGTTTTTGCTTCATAGTCACATGGGAGGGGGTTGGCCCCCTTCGAAACCCCACCGTTGAAATTGACATGCAATAAGTAGTAGTGGTGTCCTTAGATGGTTAAGACACATTGTAGAGCAGAGGTGGTAAAGCATTGGAGTTGCGCGGGGTAGTTCGTGGGTTCGACCCCGACCCCCGCACCATAATTTTGGTCCACAACATAATGTTCAACCCTTAGCCAATAAAACTTTGGATTAAAATAAATATTCGCACCGCATAATATGTAACTCTACCTGTCCAACTCCAACGGTTTCGACCTTGGATTAATTCGCCCTCATAATATATGTGACTCCATCTATCCCATAGTGTAAACCTTAGGTTATATGATATATGTTCAACCCATATAAATATCCACCTGTACAATGGTTTAGAACTTTGGGTAATGAAATATATATAGCCCGAAATATATATAAGTCCGAAACTTTGATATAAACATAATTTCATAATTTCCACATAATCCAAAGGTTGGATGAGTCCACCAAAGGGGGCACGTGGTGGCCCCTAGCTGCATCACATGTCTGCCACCACGTGTCCAACTCTGGTTGGACTATTCCAATTAAAAAAAATTCTCCTTCAACCTTAGGATAATTGTAAAAAAAATTCACCTGCAAAGTTCACTGGCGAATCTAGTTGTGACACTTGTCACAGTGTCATTGGGTGAAAACTGTAGAATATTCCCTAAATATACTTGGAGTGCTGATTGGGCTGCCATGTCATCAATATGTCACTGTTGTGCTATTTTTTTAGTTGTTTGTGAAACGGACAACAGGTCATAACTTCGTCACTCGAAGTCGGTTTTTGATGAAATGAATTGTGCCAGATTCCTAGCGACGAGCTCTTTGTTGTTGTTCTAGTTTGGAGAATTTCCAAACACTTTAATTTTTGAACTTAATACTGAGCCTCTGATCAAAAAATACACACATCATCAACATATTATTGATGAGAGACATAGAGATCCTCCCTAAAGAGATTTAAATGATTGAGATTCCCTTGAGCAGATGTTGTGTGGAAAAAACAACCCAAACCTTCCATTGTCATGATGAACAAAAAAGGGGATAATGGATACCCTTGACGTAAAGCACATGATGATAGAAAAATATTAGAAGGATATCCATTTATCAAAATCAAGAAATAAGGAGAAGATATGAGGGGATAAATATAGGAACTCGATTTCCAAGAGAAACCAAAGACATCTAGCACTTGAATGAGATAATCCCAATAAATGCAATCATAAGCCTTAGACATATCAAGCTTGACAATAGTTTCTTTGATTTCTTTGATGAATGAATGATTTCTTGAACTGTTATGATGCCATTTAAAATTTGTCTCCCTTCAACAAAACCAATCTGCTTTGTCGAAATAAGCTTAGGGATAAGAGGTTTCAAATGATTTACAATCACTGAAGATATCACCTTGTATATCATGTTGTAGAGTGCAATATTTCTAAATCCAGATGAATCTTTTTATTTTCCTACTTTGGAAAACAAGGTTAGAAATGTGGCATTAAGAGCAACCCATATTGATTGTAAATAGTGAGATTGTTTCACCACCTCATAAAATTCCTAACGAATGAAACCAAAACATGCTTTATAAAACTTGGAGGTAAAGTCGTTAGGGCCAAACATTTTATTTATTTCCATTTCCGTGACTACTATCTAAACTTCCTGCAACAAAATTGGATGTAGCAAAGCATCATTTTTCTACTTACTAATGAGTTTAGGGATACACTTTAATATGGAAGTAATAGTTGATTGTCAAGCATAAGAGGGCTCCGAGAGGACCTGGATGAAGTGGGAAGTTAATTCCTGCTCAATTTCAGAATGATAAATCTCGTGATCTCTATCACTCCTAATGATTGAAAAAAATTGATTAGAAAGTCGCCTCTATAACATTGATTGTCAAAAAATGTTGTGTTTTTTCACCTTAATTTAACCACTGAATGAAATATTTTTGAAACACTTCTTCTTTCTTTCGACACTTTTTTAACTGGTGTAACATACGTTCTTCTTCCAAAGGTAGTTCCAAAGTCCTACCTTCCACAATCATACATTACTGGATTGATTACATTTTATTTTCCAGTCTAAGTTTCTCTTCAAAAATGTTGTCAAACTCTTGTTTGTTCCACATTTTTATTTTTTCTTTCAATGCCTTCATCTTCAACTAAAAAGTATCCATTATATTTCTACCTTTGACCAATATTTCCTCCCACCAACTTTTCACTTTCTCTACAAAGTATGGTACTTGAAGCCAAAAAATTTCAATTCGGAATGACCTATTTCTAGGGGATTCTTTCAGGTCTATCTCCAAGAGCACTAGCTAGTGATAAAATCCAAGACATGGGAGAATCAAGGCTTCTATAAAAAATTCTCTTTACAGAACCTCCTCCGACACCAAAAATCTATCAAGTCGACTCACAAGTCGATTCTTTCCACCTTGCCTATTATTCCAAGTGCTACCTTTGACCAATATTTCCTCCCACCAACTTTTCACTTTCTCTACAAAGTATGGTACTTGAAGCCAAAAAATTTCAATTTGGAATGACCTATTTCTAGGGGATTCTTTCAGGTCTATCTCCAAGAGCACTAGCTAGTGATAAAATCCAAGACATGGGAGAATCAAGGCTTCTATAAAAAATTCTCTTTACAGAACCTCCTCCGACACCAAAAATCTATCAAGTCAACTCACAAGTTGATTCTTTCCACCTTGCCTATTATTCCAAGTGCACATACCAATAATGGTAGGTATAAAAATCAACCGAAGGCCTTCTATAAATCGATCAAATGATTTAGAATCTCGATTTAATATATGTAGTGCACCCTTATTTTCATAAAAAGAGAGAATTAAGTTAAAAATTCCATCAATAATCCAAAGAGGATCAAAGATGAAATTTTTATGACTTTGAAGAGACTCAAAAAATTGAAGTCTTTCACCCAAAATTGATGCACCATAAAACACAGATAAAGATACCATATCTGTCGTGCCCAAATATCTAAATATTCAAGTAAAAAATCGAGAACTGACCACTAGTCTTGAAAAAACACTACCTCTAAATTCCACAAAACTACAATACCTCTTGCATGCCCTTTTGCATCAATAACCATTATTTCACATCCCTTCCAACACTACACACTTATATCCACTAATTTAGACATGGACACCTTAGTATCCTGCAAAATTACTACTCTTGGTTATTCTAACTTCATCATGTCCCTCATATATCGTTGTTAGCCTTTACTATTCAAACCTGACACGTTCTAAGAAATAATCTTCATTGAGAATGTTTTTGAGATGGGGGAAAAAATTACATTCGCTTGCCCTAAGTTAATTAAATATTCACTAGTGTCTTGCAACTCTTTTTGCATTTTCGTTCATCCCTTTCTTTTGGTATCTTTCATAATTTATTTTACCAACATGTCCTTACCATTTTCCTTAAACTCATTCACAAAATGAATTATATTTTCATCGAAAAGAGTTTGTTGTTTTTTTTGTCTTCCATTCAATGTATGATTTCACATACAATTCCTTTTAATATTTAGGAAAATTCAAAAGATCATTCAACACCCATTAATTTAACAGATGTACTAAGTTCCTTTCTTCCTCTGACAATTTATCTAGGCCTTCCTTTGTAAGTAATTAAATCTCTGCAATCGCTGGAAAATCGAAGAAAAACTCAAGCTTACCTTCCTCATTCTCCCCTTTACGGGACCTTGTTTTCTATGGTTTCTTCTCCATCATAGAGTTCAAAGATAATTTCAAGATTAGAACATCTTCAGGTACACTAACCTCTTCCTCAATATATGGTCCAGAACCACAAATTGGTTTTTGTCATCCAATTTGTTCAAAGGTTGTGCAACTCTACTGGGATTAATTATCCTTTGAGATGGGGCTTTTGTAAAACTATCATTAGCAACTGAACAAAAAATATCTTGGTCTTTCCTTCGAGATAAAAATTCCTGGAATAAATTTCCATTCTTGTGACAATGTCGGAAACGAAAAGGCACCTGTTCATAGTCGAGGGTTTGGGTCCATATTTTGCCTTCATATTCCAAAGCTATTGACTCTGGTAAAGGTTGAGAGATGTTCAAGTAAACACAAATATGGGTGTAAGACATATTTTTCCCTTGCTTGGTAACTTCTGACACTGTATCAAATATTCCTAGGGAATTCCCTATACCTTCCAAGATTTTGGGTATCAAAAATCCCATAGGAAAGGAATAGAGTCATACCCATATCGGAGATGTCGAGAACTATTCTTTGTTAGGGTTAAAAAAATATTACCATTTTCTAATATACAGAACAATGTCATTGAAGAAATAAGGGTCGCCTTCAAACACCCTGCTCTTATCTTCAATATTTGAAAAATGTTAGTGAAAAGCCCTTTTGGATCTAGTCTTAAATCAATTTCACCTTTGGGTTTCCACTTTTGTTGTATCCACTTCTCCAATTCTCTCTCTGTAGGCTAGCCTCCCACAAATTTGCAGATGAATGTGTGGTATTTCATTCATCTACAGTGCTCTACCAAACATTTCGGTTGAATTCTAAACTTAGGTTTGAGCTGCTTTCGACAAACATTTACCCCAAATATTTTCCTACCATTGCACCCCCAGAATAGGAAGGTCCTCTGTTATACCACTTCTTCCTACTTTATCCAACTTTTTTGTGGCCATTTTAGATTTACCTAACAAGGTATTACAAAAGGAGGGGTGGCCAACCCCTCCTACCTGACCACTATTTCAAACAAACCTAACACCTATCAAAACAAAATTATGGTTGGATAACCTTGCAATAAAATAAGAGCAGAAAATTAAACTACTACCAACAAACCATGAAACATTAGAAACCAATTACATAAACCCTCATCCTCCAATTCTCTCTTTTTAATAACCTAATAAATTATTAAAACACTTGAATTGTATTAATTTAACAACTCAAAATTACAATTCCAAGATTAAAACATAAACCATTGAAACTACAACAAACAATATATCTATATATATATATATATATATATTACTACTTTGAAAAAGAAATATATAATAAACTATAATATTTCTTTTTCAAAGTAGTAATACAAATCATCCGAAAAAAATAATCATTTCATAAGAGAAAGGTGCTAGTTCTGTTTAATATTTGGCATTCACAATATTTGTTTAGGGATAAAATGAATCTAAATGGCATTGACCCACTATTTCTTTTAACTTGTGTATGGATAAAATGAATGAAAATTGGATTAATCCACTATTTATTTTTATTAGTGTGATTTATATATGGGCCCTTGATAAATAAAATGGGGAAAGGTTGGAATTATTCTTATTATTAGTCCTTGCCTCGTCAGGGAGTATAACATTTGCTTCGAGGTCAAGTTGCATTGACTGTGCATTATTTGGTTATTTTTTTGAAATTTTAACCAAAGTTTAGGGAAAATGCTTAACATTTCTATTTTTCATAAATTCAATAATAATTTTTGAATTTTCAATAAATGTTATTTCTAATTTCCGATTGGTTGAGGAAGCTTTGATGGGATATAATTCCCTTAGTGGAGGGAGTTTTATTTTCCTTTTTTCCAATGCATGACAATTCATTTTAAAAATAAAATAAAAGTAGTTTTATGAGTGGCCATTATGTTGGTGAGTGCTCTGACATTGTCATTGTTATATTAGCGCTATGCTCAATGATGCGAGGATTGATGCAATTACAGGACATTGTTATATTAGTGCTCTGTTCAGTGATGTGAGAAGTGATGCAGTTGAAGGTTGTTTGCATAAGCCTCACGGGGGGGAGGGTAAAAAAAATCCAAATTAATATTATTATGTTTCCTTGTGATGAGGACAGAGTATGTGTGGGAGAACTAGGGTCCTTTTCATAGTGAGTTTTGTGATACTAATGAACGATAAAGTAGTCGGTACAATTTCATTGTGCATAACCTTTATTGTCTCCATTATGGAGTATGTGCAGGAGAGCTAGGGTATTTTGCATAGATGTGGGTGCTTTGAAATTGACGGGGGTCAAGAGGGAGATAGTATCATTTTTTTTCTAACAATTATCATAATCATTAGACTATAAATTCTACTCATATTATGCGATATTAAATCAACCATGTTTTCAATATATGTGACATGCGGTTGCGAGGCACTTTATGTTAATGCTATGGTAAATGATGAGATTATTAATATGGTTGAAAGTCTTTTTGCATAGGGCTGAAAATATTTGCAATATAAATTATTAAGGAGTATGTGCGGGAGGGTTGGGGCTCTTTTGCATGTACGGGGGTGATAAATAAACTTTGTTTTAAATTTGTGTGAAGAAAAAATTTTGTGCGGTAAAAAGAATGTGTGGAAGGCTTTGTGAAAGGTTTATTAAAATAATAAATATACAAGTGGCTATGGAAGGCTTTGTGAATGTTTTTTGCAACTACGGAAGTAGTTGTGAAAAGTTGGTTTTGGAGGTAGCGTGTGTGGAGTTTTGAATGCCAATGGCTGATAAAAGGGCGTTATTATGTGTGGAAGTAGTTATGTGGAAGTGGTTGTGTGTGTGTGGATGTTATGCAAAATTTTTTTGCAAAGTTTATAAAAATTGTAAATATACAAATCCTTTTTTTAATACTTATTTGGGGACGCATTTTATAACATATAATAATTAATTGATATAGTTTCAAATGTCAATGAATAAGGGAATTAATAAGTTTGGATGATCTAAAAATGGGTTGGATAACTTGTTATGCTTTTCAAGAACCTCCCACTCAGTTAAAAAAATTAAGATCTAGCTTATTCATGACTTGTGCAAAAATGCTACTTGAAACATGTGTATGTTTTTTAACTATTTAAGTTCTTTAAGAACGTTTATTTTTTATGATATTAAGCATGTGTAGCAACCATATAATGCAGAAAATAAACATCAACACATAACAACAAATTTAATAAAGGAGTTCACCCGAATATCGTGGGCTACGTCTCCTTGAGCCTTTGTCAACTAACTTGGCTCTTTGGGATTAAGATGGAAAATTTATTCTACAAGTTAAAAAATCAACTCCAATGGTTATCTGAACAGAACCAATGGGTTTATAATACCATTTATATCCATGGAATGACTGAAATATTTCTCAAGATGAACCTTGATTCCTTAGACTTGTTTCCTTGAGTCAGTTCTCTTGAGCTACCCTGAGCTTATTTATGGCACTAACTCCCTCATAAATCCTTTTCTATCCATGAAACCTTTTCTATTGTCTCCATCATACATCAGAATTCCAAAATAGGTTGTTCATTTTCTCCAAATGAGCACTGGCTTCCCAATCTAGGCCTCCATCCACTGTTGGCCCTCGACAGACCGAAAATTCCCTGTGGGTTCTCAACCTTCAGAAGTCTCCAAATGGATCTTAAAATCACTTCATTGGATTCATAATTTCCAAAATAGTCAGAATAGAATATTTACTTGCATAAATTGGCCTTCGACTGCTCCAGTTACGCCTCCAACACCTGGTGGTACCCCCTGGCTCTGGGTTCACTAGAAACTTCTCTGAAGCATCTCAGCTTTCAGAAGTCATAAAAAGATTCTAAAAATCCCTCCATTTGATTCATAAGTATAAAAAAAGTCAGAAATGACTATTGGTTTTCTGAGAATGGATACTGGCTTCTATGGATAGGCCTCATTCTCCTGCTGGCACTGGATGGCCCTAGTGGCCCCTGGAACTTCTCTGAAGAAACTTGGCCTTTAGAAGTCCTCTAATAGCTTTGAAAACCTCACCATTAGTTCCATAATGTTTGAAACATCCAAAATTTACTATTGGATTCCTGAATAAGGCCTCTAGTTGCTATGGCTAGGCCTCAAACTGCTACTGGCCCATGGTGGCCCTAGTGGCCCCTAGAACTTATCTGAAGAAAAAACTTACTCAAAAGTCATATTATGGCTCTACAAACCTCACCAATGACTTTGGAATTTCTGAGATAGTTGAAAGTGACTATTGGCACTCTCAGAATGGATGAATCTAGCTCAAGTTAGAGCCTATTCAATTTTTGTCCAGTGACCCCTAAATCAACTCCATAAAAAATATAGCAACTTCATTTAATTGCAGTTAATTTAGGAAAAATCCCCAAATTTGGGGTGCACTCCAATTTTTCTGCCAACACTTACCGCACATTTAAATCTAATCGTAATGTTGGATACATGTCCCAGAATAACTGCGGTTAAATTAAATGTTTTGAAACTGTCGCATTAAAAAGTTGAAGTATGGGCATGTGAACGCGGAATCAATAAACGTCGGCGGTTGCGGGTTTTAACAACGGTTAGAGTTAGCCCTTGGGCCATGGGAAATGGTGACGTGGGGAGGGGCTGGCCCCTCTGGGCCCCAAAATGTCGAACCATCAAACTTCAAATATAACTCAACCACCATTATGGTTAAGTGACAATGTAGTAGAGATGGTTAACACGCTTGCGTGCATGGTCGAGATCGCAGGGTCGACTCCTCTGGCCCTCCACAAAATTTTACAATGCTATCCTGGGCCACGTGGCGACCTGTGATTGGCCCTTAAAAAAACACGTGCACCCAACTGTAAATATAAATGCGACACTTGTCAACCTGATATCAGTCTAGAAGGAATATTTTGAGGAATATTCCAAGAATATTCCCTAGAATATTCATTTTTTTTAAATTTCCAAAACCCTGTCAAACTTGGTCAAAAGCCAGAAATTGCAGTTTACTTGACTTTTCAAATCACGACAACTTCTTCATACTGTGTCATTTTTTTGAACCGTTCACAGTGCCGGAATAAAGAAGACGATATCTATCTGATCTCAGGTTTGACACACTTTCGAACACTTTGAAATTTGAGTTATCACTTAGGTCCTTGATCCAAATCTGATCACACCTCCCCATTGGGAATCTTTTGGACCCCAAAAGACTGATTACCTGATTTGTTCAGTAGATGAGAGTACAACACCCTCACTTTTCAGCCTTCATACACTTTGCCTTGCACGGCTTAGTGCCTTTGAACCACAACTCGAAGGTAGTCAACACTATCCTTCTTTGATGTGCTTGTCCTCCTGTCAAGAAATGTAGCTTCCTTGAACTCACTCAGAAATTTATGGCGAGAAATTTTTAGAAGGTAGCTGAACATGATGTCCTTGATCATCGATCCAAGGTGGCTCAAAAAAACGTAATTTTCCAACAGAAATGCATACATAACTGAAATTTGCATATGTACAAATGAATGTATGTCTTAATGAGTTAAGAAGTTAAACCACTTCCACGGCGAATTTTGCTATTGAAAATATTCTTCATGTGAAACATTTGTTCTCACATCAATGATGGAATCTTTGGTTCCATTTGCGCTAGTCTTTCTATCCTCTTACCTCATGTGCTTGGGATGATTAGTTGGATGCAATGTCCAACATTGGGAAACAAAATGTCCCCTCTTCTGGAAATGTGTGCAAGTCTTTTTCACCTTCTTTGCAAGTTTCATTCACCTCAACCATTTCCTGTATGCCTTCATCATCTTCCAGCATTTTGAAACATCATGGTTACACAAACCACAGTAGGAACATCAACTCTTTCTTCCATTCAAGCATGCAGATTTTTCATGCTTATTAGAAACATAATCAACTTGACTATGGGAATAATTATACCTCAATTGTTGCTTTGCATGTCCATATTTTTTATCTTCACGAGGGGATGAACTTGTAGAAGTTCCAACTTTCTCTTCAAGACTAACATCAATGTCCATGTCTTGATAACTGTCAGAACTCTCATGCTCACCATAAGATACATGTCTACACACATCTTGCTGCAACATAGGCTTCAAACAATGGAAATCAACTTGAAAACAAACTTGACATGTTTGTCGTTTAGAACTTGGAACAAAATTTCTCTTTGAAGTTGTATCAATTGCCTTCATGGCTGTAGAGTTTTCGCCATAAGATTGAACATAGCCTTGACCAAAATTCTTAGGTATTTCTTCAACCAAAATAGGATCAATCATGCCTCGTGAATGTTTTCCAAACATCAAATTGGACCCTATACCTCTAGTTTTCTTTTCAAATGAACCTACACATCTTTTTGAAGAGGAAATTGAAGACAAATTTGAGTGATTTACCTTTGATTCAAGCATGTTCTTGGTCAAAGCCTCTTGGGCTTGATGGAGTTGCATCTCCATCTCATGCATTCGTTGAAGAAGTCCTTCTTTCTCTTCCTTCATAGCAACCAATTTCTCATGAAGTCTAGTGATTTATCTTCTATATTCAAACATAATTTGCACCATATCCTTCAGGATGTAGAAGTCTCGCTTCATATCTTCATTGGAGAATCTTGTGAAGGAGGATGATTTTGAAACCTCTCTTGAAGAAGTTGTCATCTTATGAAAATGAACTAATTAAATTCAATCAACAATTCCAAAGATTTCAAAAAACAATTGAAAAAGCTTCAAAACAAAATGGTTGTAGAGTCAAGCTCTTCTTCAAGCAGCCTTTTGCAAACAAACTTGAAGAGCTTCATAACAAACAATCCTCAAGACAGTTTGTGTTTCAAGGGTTGCCTTGAGTTCCTTTGGGTAAGGAAGATGCCTTTAGCCCTTCTTCCTTCTTGTCATCTTCTAGACTTAGCTAGCAGTAGCTTTCCATTCACCTCTAGTAAACTCAAAATTGTAAGCAACAATCAGTTTTCAAATAGTAAAATTCTTTGTACTGTTAAACACCTTTCAAGTCAAACAATCAAACCGAGCTCTGATAAGCAAGAAAATATGTGCTTTGATAAGCAAGCAACTATGCTCTGATACCAACCTAATCTGAAAATGGGTTGGATAACTTGTTATTCTTTTCAAGAACCTCCCACTCAGCTAAACAAATTAAGATCTAGCTTATTCTTGACTTGTGTGGAAATGAATACTTAAAACAGGTGTATGTTTTTTAACTGTTTAAGTGCTTTAAGAACATTTGTTTTTTCTGATATTAAGCATGTGTAGAAACCATATAATGCATCAAATAAACATCAACACATAACAAGAAATTTAATAAAGGATTTCACCCGAATATCGTGGGCTATGTCTCCTTGAGCCTTTGTCAACTGACTTAGCTCTTTGGGATTAGGATGGAAAATTTCTTTTACAAGTTACAAAATCAACTCCAATGGTTATCTGAACTGAAACAATGGGTTTATAATACCATTTATATCCCTGGAATGGCTGAAATATTTCTGAAGATGAACCTTGGATCTCTTAGACTTGTTTCCTTGAGTCGGTGCTCTTGAGCTACCCTAAGCTTCTCTATCGCACTAACTCCCTCAGAAATCATTTTCTGTCCCTGAAACCTTTTATAATATCTCCAGCATACATTAGACACCAAAAATAGGCTATTCATTTGCTCCAAATGAGCACTGGCTTCCCAATCTAGGCCTCCATCCACTGTTGGCCTCGGCTGCCCGAAAATTCGATGTGGCTTATCGACCTTAATAAGTCTCCAAATGGATCTAAAACTCCCTTCATTGGATTTATAATTTCCAAAATAGTCATAATAGACTATTCACTTGCATAAATTGGCCTCCGGCTGCTCTGGTTACGCCTCCAACACCTGGTGGCACCCCTTGGCTCTAGGTTCACTAAAAACTTCTTTGAAGCATATCGGATTTCAGAAGTCCTCAAAAGCTTCTAAAAATCCCTGAATTAGATTCATAATTATCAAAATATTCATAAATGACTACTTTTTTCCTGAGAATGGATACCGATTGCTCTGGATAGGCCTCATTCTCCTACTGGCACTAGATGGCCCTAGTGGCCTCTGGAACTTCTCTGAAGAAACTCGGCCTTCATAAGTCCTCTACTAGATTTTAAAACCTCACCATTAGTTCCATAATGTATTAAACATCCAAAATTGACTATTTTATTTCTAAATAAGGCCTCTAGCTTCTATGGCTAGGCCTCAAACTACTACTGGCCCATGGTGGCCCTAGTGGCCCCTAGAACTTATATGAAGAAAAAAATTGTTCAAAAGTCCTCTGATGGCTTTAAAACACTCACCAATGAGTCTAGAATGTTTGAGATAGTTGAAATTGACTATTGGAACTCTCATAATGGACGAATCTAGCTCAAGTTAGAGCCTATTCAATTTTTGTCTAGTGACCCGTAAATCAGCTCCACCAAAAATGGAGCAACTTCATTTAACTACAATTAATTTAGGAAAAATCCCCAAATTTGGGGCGAGCTCCAATTTTCCCACCAACACTAACCATGCATTTTAATCTAACCGTGATGTTGGACACATGTCCTGGAATAACCGCGGTTAAATTAAATGTTTTGAAATCATCGCATTAAAAAGTCGGAGTATGGGCATGTGAACGCAGAATCAATAAATGCCGGCGGTTGCGGGTTTTAACAAAGGTTAGAGTTAGCCCTTGGGCCATGGGAAATGGTCACTTGGGGAGGGGATGGCCCCTCCGGACCCCCAAATGTCGAACCATCAAACTTCAAATATAATTCAACCATCGTTATGGTTAAGTGACAACGTAGCAGAGACGGTTAACACGCCTGTGTGCATGGCCGAGGTCACGGGGTCAACTCCTCTGGCTCTCCACAATATTTTAAAATTCTATCCTGGGCCACGTGGCAGCCTCCATGCCTGCCACGTGGCAGTCTGTGAATGGCCCTTAAAAAAACACGTGCACCCAATTGCAAATATAAATGCGGCACTTGTCAACCTGCTATCAGTTTCCAGGGAATATTCCGAGGAATATTTTTTTTTTTTGAATTTCCAAAACCCTATCAAACTTGGTCAAAAGCCAAAAATTATGGTTTACTAGACTTTTCAAATCGAAATAACTTCTTCATACGGTGTCATTTTTCAAACTGTTTGCGGCGCCAGAATCAGGAAGACGAGATATCCGGTTGCTAAGGTTTGACACATTTTCAAACACTTTTAAATTTGAGCTATCACTTAAGTCTTTGATCCAAATCTAATCAGTGGAAGTGGTTGTGTGTGCACAAAATTTATGCATAGAACAAATGCATGTGTGAAATTTGTGCGAAATGAGGGAAGTGTAGAGGGATGTTTTAATTGTAATGCATTTTCATATTAATATATTGTGCATAAGAGAATTTATTATTTTATTATTAATATATTTTGCGGAATGTGAAAGTGCATATAATGAAATCTTGAGAGCTTTTTGCACACATTGGACTATCTTGTTTGGAGGTAGCATGTGTGGAGAATGTTAGTGTCAATATTTGCATCCTGCCATCAGTGATAAAAATCCTCTTTTCATATCATTTTAGGAGTCCCACTCAATTTTTTTATCATTCCACTAGGTCATGCAAAAATTTAGTCACCGATGGTAGCCCTAGTCCAAAAACATCACTCTTCCTCAAATTTGATTACTTTTTGGCATAGTTTCATACCTTGCTGAGTGTACATCATTCATAAAGCCAGTCTCATCATGTCATCATATCAATCATGTCATCTTGATGTTTAGTCTTTCAAGGTCTCATTAGGTCTTTTAGGGTTTTTCAAGGTTTCATTAGGTCATTAGGGTTTCCAAGTCCAATAAATCTTCATTTCCATGCATAAAACCAAAAATTAAAGGGTGATCCAATAACATCTCTTCATCATGTGAAGACGATTTGTAAAGAGAAATGCTTATTTCATCATGTAATTTTGAGTTCAAATGTAATTTTTTATATTTTCATTATGTAATTTTATGTTTTTCAAAATGTAATAATTTCACCATCCCAAGCTGCTAACTCAGTGTTCCAAAGATGCCAAACCCCCAAAAATTCAAATTCAAAGAGTTCTCAACGACCATCAAAAGATCAATTTGTCAAAGGAAATATTCAAGTGAAAGGGTAAAGTTTCAAAAGGTTAAGTGAATGCCAAAGGGAGTTGTATTTTCCCAAATGTGCCCAAATCATCATTACAGAAGGTTGCTTCAACAATTTCAGGTTTCATCAGCCAAACTAGTTAAAGTTCCAAAAGTCATTAGTGTTCCAAAACACTTCCCATCACTCCTATCCCTGAAAATCATCATTTTCCATAAACACTAAACACTAATTTCCTCTCCCATTGAGCTAGGGTTTGCCATGGAATCAGAGACATTTGAGCAGAGGAGACATAAGGAAGGTCATATCAGAAAATCTGAAGCCATTCCAGCTCATAAACATCAAGTCTCCATCAGTTTTCAAGAAGTCATTCCAAGGGACAAATTATTTGCCACACATATTAGGGCCAATTTTTCTTCAAACTACATTTATGAACAAATGGTGATGAATTTTACAACAGTGAAATAGGTTTTTGTCCATCATAGGTCAAGGAAGAAAAAAATCCTTCTATTTTTACACCTATGTCATGGTTTTGGAGAAATGTCAAAAATACAGTTGCTACAAGTGAGTTGCTGCACTGCTGGAGTGACCTTGGGAAAATCAATTTTTAATACTGATGGAGTGTCCAAATGAATTTTTGATAAGTCAAATGATAACCATACAGAAATATGTTTCTAATGAGCTATCTGGATCTCAATTTGGAGTTGAGGAAGGTCTCCAAAATTTTCCTGCAAGAGCACACTGCATTTTTGCACCCACATTCTGCACTTTTTGACCAGTCTTGGGAAAATTGATTTTTAAGGGGCTATACTTGATCATTTTCAGTTCTTGATAGGTACATTGTGTAGCCAAGAGATATGTATTTCCAACGAGCTATTATGATCTTAATTTGGACATCGGGAAGGCCTCCAAAAGTGGCCTGCAAGTTGGCACTGCTCACTTGGAACAAGGCGTTGCACATAAAGCCAGAGGCATTGCGCATAGATCCAAGGCATTGCACATAGAGACAAGGTGTTGCGCATAGAGCCATAGGTGCTACACACTTGGAAAATTTCACTTGCAAGCTTCCAAACTTAGTGCAAGTCCTCCAAACATTCATAAAATGGTTTCTTCATTTCCCAGCAAGCAAGTAAGACATCATTATTCCCTCCTTGCATTTCTTAAGTGCAAATTTCATGGTGTCAAGATTTTCATGAGAAATATCTAGTTTTTTTCAAGATAGAAACCCTAGTTTCACTTCTTAATCCCAAATTTGATCCCTGAAGACCCCTTTTACCCTTCCCATATCACAATAAATCCAACCCTAATCCTATTTTCCCTGACCTAGACATTTTGACCTATTCCTCATCCAACAACCCAATTAAACCAAATCAAACCCCTGTACCTATACCTAGCCTAAAACCTTAAATTAATCCAACCCTCTTGGTTGTGACATTGTGGAGATATCCCTCTTCGTTTTGTTAGAGCTAGATACCAAGCCAAAATATTGCTTTGTGGTTACCTCTGTTGAGATTTCTTCATCAACCTTAGAGATTTGGCAGAGTGATAACATACTGGCATCGTTGCCAGGGAGGCGAAAAGGAAAATCTAATTGGTGATAATATTTAATTGTTGATGGTGATAAAAAATCAGGCACAAGAAGGTTGTGCATCATTCACCTGGCGAATCCAGCGTCGAAGAATCCAGGTTCAAAATTTTCATGGGGACTCCACTCTTAATGAACTGGTAATTTGAAGATATTCTTGGTGACCTCACTATTGTCAAAATGGATTCGATTGCTTGAAGGTATGCTCATATGAATCAAGCCCATATTCTTGGTTTTCCGAACCGTATTCCTTATGTAGATTGGCAATTAGGATTGTCAAAGGTTAAGGGCCAGGACGGTGAAGATTCTAGTTTTCATTTGGTCAAATTTCATTTTCATATTCACATACTAAAGATTGAGTTTCTCGAATATTTTCTGATGAATATGTTTATGGCTACCTTGGAGGAAAAAGCGAGATCATGGTATGTGAGTTTACCATATGCTAGTTTATATTCTCTAAAGGAATTTCATTCAATTTTCTTTGAACATTATCAAAGCTCTAATCCTTCCTTGTCGATGATTGATAGTTGTTGTTAGATCTCTAATAATTTCATTGAGTTTCTTGAAATTTGTATGGGGATGAAGAGTTTCTAGATGATGATATCATAGAAGCCCTATATGATTTTTCCTCCCAACAAGAATCAGTAGTTTCCTCCTTAGATGAAAAAGACCAGGACTTAGAAAGAGAAATTCCTATTCCTGATCTTGAAAATGAGAATCATCAAGCCAATTTTAATTGCTATAAAACTCAGTTTTCTCCTTTGTCTGAAGATGAGATAGATCAGCTCCTGAACAATCATATTACATCCCAAGCTAATGCAGGTTTGCAATGTTTACGTAGTCAAGAATAAGTTAGTGAAAATTCTTCCATCATTGAGAATGAAAATCTGAGTTTAAATGATGATAGTCATGAGATTGGTGAAACTATACAGGAAGTAGTTATGAATGAGCCAATTTGTGATGATAATTCCCTGCAAGGAGATTAGCTAACATAGACTGATATCTTTCATGAAGAGGATAAGGTTTTCATGTTTAACAATCTTGAAGAATGTTTATGTTCAAATATGATTTAGAATATGAATTTGAGGAGTATGATCCTAAGAGAGACATTATGCCAGTGATAGAATCAGAGTTTCCCATGCTTGAGGAATTTACAGCCAACACTCAGATAGCAGAAAATCGTACTCCCCTATGCCTTCGTACGGATCAACAACCAAATGTTCTTTCAGATCAGAATGAAGAGTGTGCTTCGGTTTTTGCTAGATCTCAACTAGACAAGGTAACATTTCATATTTTTGAAGATCCTTTTACTGATTTACTACAGTTAGCATGGAAGATGTATTTTCTTGTTTTCATGGACCAGAAGCACATGAAGGCCAATTTTTCTTCAAACTATGTTTCTAACCAAATGGTGATGCATTTTACAAAAGTGAAAGAGGTTTTTTCCCATAATAGGTCAAGTAAGAAAAACCTCCTTCATTGTTTACACAAGTGTCATGGTTTTGGAGAAATGTCAAAAATACAGTTGCTACAAGTGAGTTGTTGCACTACTGGAGTGACCTTGGGAAAATCCATTTTTCTCCCTGATGGAATGTCAAAATGACTTTATTAATAAGTAAAATGATAAATAAATAGAGATATATTTCCAATTTTCTATCCTGAGCTCAATTTGGAGTTGAGTAAGGTCTCCAAAAGTTTCTTGCAAGAGCACACTGCTTTTTTGCACCCCCATTCTGCACGTTTTGAATAGTCTTGGGAGAATTAATTTTTTAGGGTCTATACGTGATCATTTTTAGTTCTTGATAGGTCCATTTTGTAGCCAAGATAGAGATATTTCCAACGAGCTATCATGAGCTCAAATTGGACACCAGGAAGGCCTCCAAAAGTGGCCTGTAAGTTGGTGTTTCTCACCTGGAATAAGGCGTTGCACATAAAGCTAGAGGCACTACGCATAGAGTCAGGGCACTGCTCATAGAGCCAAGGAACTGCGCATAGAGCCAGAGGCACTATTCACCTAGAAAATTTCACTTGGAAGCTTTTAAAATTAGTGCAGGTCATCCAAACATTCAGAAAAAAAGGTTTCTTCATTTCCCAACAAGCAAGTAAGACATCATTATGCCCTCCTCACATTTCTTAAGTTCAAATTTCATGGTGTCAAGATTTTCATGAGAAATCTCTAGTTTTTTTTAAAGATAGAAACCCTAGTTTCACTTCCTAATCCCAAATTTTATCCTTGAAGACCTGTTTTTCCCTTCCCATATCACAATAAATCCAACCCTAATCCTATTTTCCCTGACCTAGCCTTTTTGACCTATTCCTCATCTAGCAACCCAATTCAACCAAAGCAAACCCTTGTACTTATACCTAGCTTAAAACCACAATTCATCCATCCCTCTTAGTTGTGACATTGCGAAGAGAGCCCTCTCTGGTTTGGTAGGGCTAGATACCAATCCAAAATATTGGTCTGTGGTTACCTCTGTTGGGATTTCTTCTTCAGCCTTAGAGATCTGACAGAGTGATAACAGAGAACAAATTATCTGTCCAACATTTATTTCAGAATTTTTTTTTTCCCATTATATTTAGGAACCACGTTTATTAATATCAATTTTAACTGTCAATGACTAACGAAAGGGAATTTTTGAGTCGAGAAGTGGTTGTGCAGATGAAGTTTTGCAAATGAAGTTGTGTGAAGGTGGTTGTGCATGAGAGATTTTTCTCATAAATGGATTTTCTTTCTGGTTTTGTACATATGCATTTGTGTTATGTTGAAAGTATATAGAAATAATGTTTCTAGATTTGATGTTTTGGTGAATGCGTGAGCAAGTGTGTAGTTGGTGAATTGAATGCTGAGATGACTTGTATTTACTTGTAACTCCGTTTTCTATTAATCAGAGGACAAACATTGGGACAATGAAAAATATGGATGGCATATTTATCTCTATAGCATGTTTCAGACAAATAATAGTGGTAGGTGGTGATTTAATATCAGTTTCGAATGTCAATGACTGAGGGAATTGCTGTGTGCGAAAGTAGTTGTGCAAAGGTGGTTGTGTGTGTTCGGAGGTTATGCAGAGAATAAATGCATGTGTGGAATTTATGCGGAATGAGGAAGGTGCAAGTCGATCTTTTAATTGTAATGGGTTTTGATTTTAGTATATTGTGCACAAGAGAAATGCTTATTTTATTATTAATATATTTTTGGAGTGTGGAAGTGCATATAAGGAAAAATTGAGATTTTTCTCACATAATGGATTGTGTTCTTCGGAGGTAGCATGTGTGGAGAACAAATACTTTGTCCAACATTTATTTCGGAACGAACGCTTCCTGCCCATGATATCTGAGACCCATGTTTATTAATATTAGTTTCAAATGTCAATGACTAATGGAAGGGAATTGTTGAGTGCGGAAGTGGTTGTGCGTGATATAGTTTTATGCATAAATGGATTTACATTGTGATTCCACACTTATGCATTTGTGTTATGTTAAAATGATATGAAAATCATGTTTCTATATTTGATGTTTTGGTGCTTATGTGGTTTTCTGAATGCATGGGAATGTGTGTAGTTGGTGAATTGAATGTTGATATGACTTGTATTTACCTACAAATATGTTTTCTATTAATCATAGGACAAACATTGGGACGATGAAAATTATGGATGGAGAATTTATATTTTTAGTGTGTTTAAGACACAAAAATAGTGGTAGGTGGTGATTTCTAGGGAAATGAGACTGCAAACATTTGAAATAGCTAGTATAGTGAGGAAAAAAATATATTTGCAGTGATAGAAAAAATAGTGATGTGTGTAGTGTTTTCTCTTTCCAAATTACATTTAAGAGCTTAGAGTATTGTCTAAGCTTTTGTTCCCTTACAAAGAATATTATCTGCAAATCTGAGCTTGGATGATAGAAATAATGCAGAGATACAGAATATGGATCATACTGTAGGCTTCTAAACCAATTCACCTTTGTCGGTTTCCTGTTTTCATTTAGAAATTTCTTAGCCGATTATCATGATTTTAGTTAGTTTGAACTTGTTTTCGATGGAAAATTTCTATTTCTTATGGCACATATAACTTTGCTATTAAATTAGTGGATTGTGATTAGCTTTGGTTTGATTTACAACACTGCAAGCTTTTGGTTCATCACAACTTTCTCTATAGTACTCTGCTAGATTTGGTTTTCTCTCTAGTAATCTGCAAGCTTTTCTCTACAAGACTACGAGAAATGAGTGTGTCAAGCTATTCATAAAATAAATTTGGTTTGGCTTTAAAAAGTAGCGGGGAGAAGCTGTCAAGTTGATTCATCATAGAAGGTAAATTTACTATTTGTGGCTATTATTGATAGTTTTATGAGTCTCTAAATTTGACCGAAAGTAACTCAAATTTACAACTGTTAGGCTTTGGTAAGTAAATACTTTTCGCGTTTTTAAAAATCAAAGAGTTTAAAATTAAATATGTCTATGTGGAATAATTTTCACACTGCATCACAACTCCATGTTAAATCTTGTGAGAAATAAATGTGTCAACTTATTCATAAATCAAATTTGTTTTGGTTTTTCAAAGTAGTGGGACCAGCTGTCAAGTCGATTCATCGTAGAGAGTAGTTGAATACGCGTTAGCATAACATTTATTTTTGAATGTCATTGTGCACTTTACTATTTGTAGCTATTATTGATGGCGATCTCTATGAAGTCCACAATTTCACCTAGATAGAGAAATTCTCTGTTGTATTCGGTGAAAAAAAATTGAAAAAATCCAATCCTGTTAGTATTTGAATTGTTTTTTATGGTGGAAATGGATTCAACACTATCAATAATCTCTAGGGCGCCGATAATATTGAACCTTGAAATCAGTAAGTCGGATTTAAAAAAAATATATATATTGTTTTCCAGGCGAATTTGTGGCCTCATTAGACTACAACATTATTGATAGTTTTATGGGTCTTTGAAATTTACTAGAAAAACAAAGGAAATTCAGGCATGATGCTAATAAAATATGTCAGTGAATTTTTGTAATTCGAGGTTACAAATGTCAATTTTAATGGTTGTGGGTGTCAATCAGGTTTCAACAGTCATTCTGTTTTATTTTTATTAAGAAAACAAAAGAGGGAAAAAAAAACGATTTGCAGTGATTTTTTGGTTGTATCGACAAATTTGTCAATTGTTTTTTTGATGATGTTGAATTCATTTCCACTATTACAAAAATGATTCAAACACTTGTGTTATCGAGTTTTTATTAAAAAATAGGAAGGTTGTATTGTGGTGATTTTTTGTCGTGTGGGAGAACTTACCAGTTCGGTAGACAATGCCTATTATTGTATATGCTAAATTTATGTTTCTTACGATACGTATATCAATGATATTGAAGCAGGAGCAAAGTGAAAATTAAATGCACATGCTGCTTTTGGAATTTCGAAATTGTTTCCTATTACTATCAATAAAAGTTGGCTTTTATATCTTTAATTTCTATTTATTGAGAGTGTCGCGTGTAATGGTCATCACATGAGTAATAGTGATAATTTATGTTTGTGAATAAAAGAAATAATTGTAAAGTGAAACAATACTTGAATACATTATTCATTGGCAAAGTACTTCTTTTTTGCTGCAAACAAAAAATAGGTAGCAACCGAGGGAAAGAGGCTATTTGCAGTGATACGGTTAACTCACTTACTAAGATCGGTGATAGCTTTGGCTTGTCGATAACTTATGAGCAATTTGTGAATCTGTCAATGGAAGAGAAAACAAGTAAAAATATTTAGAGTCTCGGATTAGTGAATGGTGGGCGTGTTCTAAAGGTCTTTTATTTTAGAGAAATTGTTTATCTCTATGCAAATAATTTTGATTTCAGAAAGAGGGCAATTAAGCTAGGAGAAATAAAGTTTCTTTGAATCCCAATGCCTTCTAATTGTTATTTAGGTTACAAGAACCAAATAAGTGTTTAGAATTGTCCATTGCAGATAGTGTCCTGGAACTATAAGGGTGCGAAATTGACATTGTGCGGGAATTCATTTCTGCAATTTTTGAGGTTCCTTCTAATATTTATTTTGTAGATATTTCTTTTTTTAGGCAATCATTTAAGGATTTTTTTGGCTCTTTTCCCATGTATAAGGACTATAAATTACATCACATTTCCTGAAATGCATTTTCTATGTGCTTTATGAGACATACAAAAATAATTGTATGTTCGATTGGGATTATGTCATTTCGATGAATTAATTATTCAATTACATAGATTACCCAAGAATAATGGCTTCTGGCATCTCATATTGTGTAAGCATGAACCTTATTTAAATTTTTTCATAGTTTGGGATGTGTTTATGAAGCAAGTGTATTGCATGGTAACTAGACAAGAGCCTTCACAAATATCTACAAAAGTTGAGGCTTTCCTACATAGTAAAGTGGAATATGAGGAAAGAGAAATAAATGCGGTTATATGAACTTATGGTTTTGAAGATAGGTCATTGATTTTGCCAATTTTTATTCTATATAGGTATTTTGTTACTGAAGTTTGTAGGAAATATTGTCACTATCTATCTATATCTGAACCCAAAAAGAAGATAATTTATTTCTTTTTCGTTTACTATTGGAAAAGTGACTATGAATAATACATCTCGTGCTCTCATTTTTGCAAATTATTTTGATGATGTCAACTTAAGTGAAGCTGAATCTATTAAAGGCTTTCATAGAGGAAGAATTCTCATGGAAAACCTTGAGTCTATGAGGTACAAAATCTTGTTTCCAAGAAATAGAGAGTAGAGCGAGGAAAGTCACAGTGTATCAAAAAAACCACTAGATGCTCGACATAATTATAAAAAGAGATCATTGATACAGGATAAGGATATAAGCAAAGAGGTGCAAACCCTATCATGCAATATCTTTGTTGCACATGCAGTTGGTGAGCCCTGGTATTGCACCAAGAATGCTGCAGCTACTAGAGGCTACTCTACTTTACTTTATCAACCCGATGTTCGTACAAAATTGGAGGTGACAATGTTATATACACAACAAATGCATTCTAATCATGTCATCCTCTTCCGAGTCCTACGAAAGGGTGCTATTTCTAGGGTTTCTGAATGAAGTCTGTCACACTTTCTAATTTAGACCTAGGGCTACAAATTATTCAAATCCATTACTCTATCAACTATCAAAGAACTATTCTATAGCAAGAAAGTACATCTAGCTACACAAAAATGGAAGAAATCTACAAATTAAGCCATGGCAAGATATGGAAGAAAACTAGGCATCTTTCATGAAGTAAATTTCTGAATTGAAATTGCAAAAATAAGACTAACCTAATCACACATTGCTGGGCCAAATGGCTAAACACACTCTACCTACTTCATTTTTAACTATCATGCATTTACTCATGCATCTAATCATGGCCTAATTATGCTTGTAAATGCACAGTTTTGCATCAAGGAGGAGAAAGCACTAATAAGGTTTAGGAAGGTCTTGAACTCATGGGTGCAGGGATGAAGGTGTCTTGGGTGGTTTTGGCAGGTCTAGATGAGGTGGATGATGTTTTTTGGGTTTAAGGAGAGGCCCACTGGTGCTACTGTAGGTGCTACTACAGGAAAGTCCTAAATTGCTACAGGAAACAGTATGAGGGAAATTCGAGGCCAAAAATGGTGGAGAAAAGCATAGGGGAGGTGTAATGAAGGTGTTTTTGGATGAATATAGGGTGGAAAACCCCTTGGAAAAGCTCAGAACCTCCTGAGAATCCTGTCTTGCACTTCTAAGGTTTCTCACGGTGTGAAGGTGAAAAATATGAAAGACAGGGTTGATGGTGATTTGATGGAAATAAGGGTAATGATGGGTGATAAATGAAGCTAAGGGTGTTGGTGAAGTTCTCCTTTGCTCTGCTACTTGAACCTGCAATCAAGCTACATGTTCAAGCAACAAACATTGGCAGATTCATGATGAAGGAAATTTAAAGGATGAGTTGAATTTGGAAAGCAAACCTACTTTAGCATTCAAAAATAAATCTAACTCACTATTCTAGACATGTTCATGAAACTACAACAACATAACTATTCTTTCCAAGAAATCATAAACTAAAGAGAAAATTTTTCCTTTGGGGAAGGTTTTCCCTCCTTAAGCTCTAATGAAAGAGATGAGAGAGGGAGGGTTTTCACTCAATTTTCTGAGCTTATCATTCTATTCTACCAACATTTATGCAAGCTTAACTACAACAAACACAAATGGAAGAAAACGAAAAATAGTGAATTGGAATGTAAGCACACTAGCTAAAAATCATAAAGCAAACTAGCTATACATAAGAGAGACTAAGGCTAATGGATTGGGTGCTAACCCACAAGCCTAGCCCTCTGAAACTAAATCAATGAAGGAAAAATTGTATACTCATCTTATTGCAGAAAATAGTCTCATTACATAATCATAAAAGTATCAAAAACAAATTACAAGAGCTAAGAGTCTATTAGCTTCCTTCAAAGTTTGAATCCGAATGAGCTCTTACTCAGCCCTGTTTAACCTAGATGGTAGTTACCAAAAACTCCCTAAAAAATAGGTGATGTTTCCTCTTTGACTACAAGAGAAGTGGAGCTTTGGTGCACTTGATCTCCCACTTGCTTGGCTGCCTTTAATTTTGAGTTGTTGGAGGGAATCTCGAGGAACGCTTGGTTGAATTTGGGAGTTAAGGAGGTGGGAAATCCCCATAGAATCTCTACTTGTTGTCTACTCTGAGATTTTATTATAAAATCTTCATCAAAAGTGAAATATATTCATAATTATCCCACATTTAACTCATGTTAGGCATTCAAAGTATGACAAGCCTTAATCACCATGTACAATAGCAACATAAGACCATAATATAATTAAATGTGAGAAAGAGAGACTTAATAAGGCTAAAAATGTGATAATTAACCCCTCCAATTATACCTAATGATGGAGCTCATCATCACCCCCCTACCAAATGGTTGCTCATCATCTGAGCAACTTAGTCCTCCTTCTGCATTTCTTTCAAAGCTTTAATGGACCCTCTGACTTCCCAGTGAAGAAGTGTGGGAGTTCCTTCAGGAAGTTAAAAGCCATAGTTCATATTTGCTTCCTTCCATTCTCTGTTATGCTCATATTGGTATTTTCCATCACTCATTCCCAACAACAAGGGTGTATTGAGTTTCAAACCAAGCCACTGAATCTTCCTGGCTTGCATGGCCCTCTTGTATAGTGGTGCTCTTTCTAGGGAACCTCTCAATCTCTCTGGTGTGTGGTATTCCAAGTTTCTAAGACTATGAGGGAGATTATTCCATCTCCTTTGACTATCAATTATGCATTAATCTCCAAACAACCTAGAAACATCATCAAAATGAGCCATGGCTTGAGCTTGTGTTCTGAGGTAATTTTCTGCAAGTGCAATATACTTTTCTATCTTGAGATGGTTGTTGATGACTCCCCTAGGGCTGAATGGTTATGAGTAGAGGCTCCATGTTTTCTCTCCTCATGACCCTCCTTACTTCTTGTGCTCTAGCTTCCTCATTAAACATCCAAGAGGCTAATTCCATTAACTGCATGTCTCCCATTCTAGGATTAGGGTCCCAAATGTTCAAGTCTGTCAACACAAGATTGTGCATGTAGAATTATTCCATTTGTTGCAAAATTCAATGAATTCTCTGCAGTTATGAAATGGTAAGGATCCATGAGAGGCTAGTGTCCTGATTTGAAATAGGATCCATCGTTATTTGAGGTATACTTCATAGGACTATGATGGGTATCTATGTTGGATGGCCTCCATGCACAAAGAAAAATCCCTTCCCAACATAGTCACTTTTTCCTCCATGACCCCTATGTTATGCACACCTTTGGTTGCAACAATCTTCATCCAATGATGAGTGCGTTAACTCTCCTATTCCAACTGATAGGATAAAGGTAATGTAAACCTCTAAGGAGTCAATCTGCCCCCTTCACTAAATGTATAGTAGGATATGAGGTTTGGCTCATGGCTAGGGTGTGACACTACTGATACATCTTTGAGGACAGGTTTTGGTGAGATAGGATACTCCTTGTCATCTTTCTCTTCCCCTAGTTTTGTATCTTTCCCTTCATCTTGTGCCTTTTCCTACCCTTCTTGGGCCTCTTTCACATCCATGGTTGTGTTTTCTCCCTCAACCAAGGTTTCTTTCTCTGATTCTGGAGTTGTTGGAGTTTCCTGTAGCAAAGAAAAAGTTTCCTATAGAAAAATCTATTTTTCCTACTAAAAACCATCTCTTACTTGTTTTTCCATTTTTTCTATCTTTTGAGAGTCTGTGGGGGTTGTTAGATGTATATGGGATGCCAACCTTGTTGAATGTATTCTTATGTAGGTCATAGGGTTCCTCATAGGTGAGGTGACCTCTTGAACCTTTCCTTCTTCTATCCTTATTTCATCATCTTTCTTGGGTGACTCCTTAATGGAAATAGGGATTTTAGTTGGAGTCTGTGGTTTCCCTTTCCTCACCCTTTGGCTCTTCCTAGTCCTAAAATACATGGGTGTTTGTCTATTCCTCTTTTCTTTCATTGGTGTGCTCAAAGTGGCTAGGGTAGCAACCACTTCCTGATCTGTTATGTCTGGTGATATGTTGGTGTCTTGAGGGGAGGTATCACTGCCTAGCATAGGGTTCAATAGTTCCTTCTAATTTGTCCTTTCTTCCTTCTTCCCCTCAATCTCTTCCTTCTTTGTTTCTAATATCTCTGTGTTTTATGTTTCAACCTCCATTTATTCTTTTTCTTCCTCATATTCAGCCTCCTCTTCTTCTTTTTCTTCCCAATCTTCAGCCTTCTCCTATTCTTCTTCTACCTCCCTCTGTCTAAGATGAGAGGTAGAGGTTTGTCCTATTTGGGTGGCTATGAAGGCTTCCCTATCCATGTTTATGAATGAGAACAAGACATAGGGAGGTTTAATCTACTTAGAGAATCACTCATTATCAGTTTTATAAGGCCATGATGGGCCAAATGCTGGTATTTCCTTTCTCTCACATTTATCCTCATGTATGTTATTGAGTTCAAGAGGAAATGTGGGATGATCAATATTTGTGCTAGAGGGAGTTCTCATTTAAACCTAAGCTCATTCAGCAACCTGAAATGGTATCCATAGACTACACTAAGTCCGCCTTAATAGGAAACGAATTTCATGATATGGAGGTCTACTTCATCCTAGGGGTATGGAAGGATTTCTCTCCTCACTCCATTCTTGTCGTCAATTTATTCTTATCATGGTAGAAAGAGGCTTTTCTTGGATGAAATTCTTGGCATCCTTTATTTAATCCACTTAACTCCTAAGGGAAAAGTGGTGATTCTGTTGATTAGTTCAGGTGAAAGTGTGATGGCTAGGCCCCTATCCATAGTGGTGGATCTCTCCTCTGAGTGTGATTGCAGAGCCGCTGCAAACTCTTTAGCTATATCCTCATAAAAACCATTCAAAATCTCGAAGAAACCTAGCCATTGGTGGTTTCTAAAAATTTCCCATTACTTGAGGATGTTGTCTTATTCTTTTAATATCAGTGGGATCCCTTCTATTAAATCCCCCTCCCATTTTTATGGCTGTGATAGGAAGGTGATCAGATGGTTTTTGTTTGAGAGTTAGTTGTGAAGAGGTATTGGAGATTATGGTCTCAAACAAATTCAAATTTTCACCATTTAATTCCCAAATTATAAATGACTATGTGTAAATTTCATGGAGAAATTGCAATTCTTGAGGGTGGAAACCACTTGCCCCTATCCTCTAGTGTTTTTTCTTGGGAGATGGTGGCCTTAGGAAGTAATTTCACCCAAAGGTGACTCTTTTTTTCCCTCCGTATCCTTACTTATCTTCCTATGTATTTTCCTGTAGCACTGCATTGTTTCCTGTAGCACAATGGTGCATGCAATCTCAGACTCGATGCTCCTTTCTCTAATGGATCCTCTGGCTTGTTTTTCTCCCAAAGATCTCAAAATGCTCAGTGAAGTGGATATAATTAGGTAGAACTTACCTTTATGGTCGTTTTAACCAAATTTTGAGCGGGGTGTTGACTTGTACTTAGCACGAGTTTTCCTCTTTGGGACCTGTTAGCCACCTATAATATTTGTTATAGCAAGAGGTGGCTAAGACTTTTTGAGCCTTCAAGGAACAAATTTCATTGCTAAAAATTGTTGGCTCTTGAAGACTCTAGAAGGCCTCATGCCTCTGTCCAAAATCTTCATTGCTGTTCCCATTTTATACTTAGAAATTCTGCTGAAATCATGAGAAGAAACTGCTGCAAAATCATCATTTTTCCCCTTCCCCTCTTTCAAAACTAACTTTCATTTTCTCCATTTTTTCTCCATAAAAAATCCTTTGTTTTCATGATTTCTCTTCTTCTCTTCATGAAAATCACTTTTCCATAGTTAAAAACTCATTTTTTAACTATTCCGAAACCCCCGATTCCTTTGAAAACCATGAGAAATTTCATAAAAAAAAAATTATTTTGACTATGGACTTAAGCCCCTTGGGCTAAGTCCTAACCACTCCCCCCCACATGCCCTTTCCCCGGAAAAAAACGCTAACCCTGTTCGGCGCTCATCGCATCGGAAATATCCAAATGCGTGAGACTTGTGCTCTATTCAAAAGTTCCAATTGTGATCATGCTTTGGATTGAAAAACCCCGATGCGATTAATCCTTTGTATTATAAAAACTCCTGATCGCATCATTTTTTATATATATATCCTATGGGCCCGCCTCCGACGCTTAATACCTTCTATTTTTCTTCCCCGATCTGTTTTTTCCTTTGCAAAGTCGAAAAACCCATTTATCCTAACTTTTGGTCTAAAAGCCAAAATCACGTGTTAAATATTTTAATGGGTAGATTGAAATACCGATCGCGCAATCGCAATTGGAGAAATCCAATGGGCTGATTGAAAAGACCGCATCAAAAGTTCTGATGCAATTAAACCATAAAGCCCGCCTCGGCGCTTAAACCTTGTGATATTTCATTCCCGATCGTTCTTTTCCTTTGTAAAGTCTTAAAACCCACTTTTCCAAAGTTTTTAACTTAAAAACCCAAGTCATGTGTTGAAATATTTTAATGGGTAGATTGAAAGACCGATCGCGCAATTGCAATCGGAGAAAACACAATGGGTCGATTGAAAAGGCCGCATAAAAACTTTTCGATGCGATCATGCCTTATACATATAAACTTCCCCCGCCTTTTCATTTCATATGACTATCCCCGGGACCAAGTGTTAAAGGTCCTGGGTGCCAATCGCATCGCAAATGTTACAATGGGTAGATTAAAAATACCAGACCCGGTGGCCCGATTGCGATTGGCCCTTGTTTTAATACGCCCCGGCCATATCACGTTTCATAAAATCCAAAGGCCTCGCAGTCGGGCGCCTGTCCGTCTTATATATATTTTCTGCCCCGATCCATTAAACCTTTGTTTTATTCCAAAATGTTTGAGTTCTCATATTATAAAGGTTTTTTCTGCCAGATCATTCCAAAACAAATTCCAGTCGTTGATCGTAAGCCGATCAAGCGGCCAGCGCTCCATTGCATCGCGTCCATTTGTTACTCCCGCTGATTAGCCATTCCCCGATTCCCTTTCCGTCGTTGATCTGATCCTCAAATCAACGGTCCACACAAACTCGCATCGCAAATCTCCATCGCGTGCATTCATTTGTTCCGCCGATTTCCCATCCACCGATTTATTCTCCACCGTCGATCTAATCTGTAGATCGACGGCCTGCGCTTCATTGCATCGCATGATTTAATCACTCCACTCGCTCCCTACCCCCGATTGTGATCCCCCGATCGTGATCTGTCGATTGAATCCGGACCGTCCACGTGTCTGGATCGGACGATCCAAAATCACTCTCCTTTATGATTCTCTCGCTCTCCTTTTCGCCTTTCTGTGCAGATCTCCACCGTTGGATGCTTTCATCCAACAGTCACGCTTCTCCCCGATGCCTCCAACGCAGTGTAACCTATTTCCGCAGGATTTCATAAAATTTTTCTTGTTTTGCAGGTTCCGAAGGTTTTTGTCCATATTACAAAGGAAAGGAAAGCCGAAGGTTCCAATCTTTCGGTTTTGGTTGTCAAAGGGAAAGCGACCAAAAGGGCTCCACTCCACGTTTATTCAACGCTCCATGGGAGCCGATACCATAAAGAGCCCTGCGTGGCCCTGCACATCGACAAGACGCTATGTTTAAAACACGATTTAAAAGAGTATAAATTTGAAGAACAGAGTGTAGCAGAGTAGAAGATTAAAGACAGATTTGGGGAATTACGGCTAAGAATTATTATCAAAAGCCTAATTCCCTAGATTAAAACACAATTAAAGGAAACATCATGAGTGTTTAACAGGCAGAAAGGCCTCCACTGTCACATTTGAGGCGAATTGATTCCTCAGCTACCATAAACGCCACTTGTTGCCTCAAAGCATTCAAACAGAGGCTGAACTCATTTGCAGAATCAAATATTTTTCCTTAGCACAGTCAGGGAGTTACTTCTGCAAGGAAATAAATGCAGAAATATCTGCAGAGTTACTCCAAACATTTACACTGAGCCTCAAAGTCAAATAAAGCTCCCACTGAGCTTTGATATTAATTGTAAAACAGTTAATACAGTGAACCACTTGTAAACTTCTTCATCAAGCCCCTCAAAAGGCCAAGAAGTCTTGAATCTTTATTAATTGCCTTGAGAGATCTTTTATCAGATCTCACCTCCTCATCCTTCTATAAATACTTCTGTAGAAGATGAGAAACTGTTGGTTGTAGAATTTTGAAATACATCTGAGCTTAAACTTTCTGACTGTAAAGTGTTCACTGGCCCTTGGAGCTCTGTTTGTGTTAGTTTTGTTAGGATGGATAGTGAAGATGATTACTGAACTGAAACATTGGATCTGAGTATTGTAACTGGTTTGACATCAATAAACAGGCTGTTTCTTGGGATCCTGGTATATATCACTGGTGAAGTGCTCCTTCTTTGTTATTGTTTTCCTTTATGTATGTCATGTTGTTCACTATTCTCTGATAAAGAATAGCATTTATAGAGTTAGGACCTGCTGTACATCAGTAACCTTCTCTGACTAAAAAGCTTTATCTCAATTTTTTCCTCTAAATTGTTTATTTCAGAATGATTCAATACAGTTTAAGCAGATAGGAATGCTGGAGTTCCCTCGTCCTACTGTTTGCTTTAAACATTGTTCTTGAAAGTTATTTTCCTTATTTGCTTATTAAAGTTAGACTAGAAAGTGATGGTTTGCCCTGTTTCTAGCTTCTATTCTCCAAAGGCAGATTTTGAAAGTTTCCCTTGGTGTTAAATGAAAGTAGAATAGGTTTAAAAGTACTTTATCTTATCTTAAGTTTATACTCTGTCTTCTCTTATATGTTTTCATACATTCTGAAGGTAATCATGTGGATTACTGGATTGTTTGTCAATTAAGCTGCTTTAATACAAACTTGCCCAAGAAGTCAATGGTTAGCCCTGCACTTGGTTGGTTTTAAACAGTTACTTAAGAGGTTTTTCTTGTTTGGACTGACTATAAATCCCTTGTGAAATTATTATCAGTTTCCACCCCTCCAACACTTTATTGTTCCCATTCCATCATTTAAATCTCAATAATCTTGTGGTGTAGATGACTTTCTCCTTGGATCACTCTTGATGTTGTTGTTCAATTAAAGCCATGTTATAACCCCATAGCCCAATGGATTAAAAACCAGCGTTATATCTATTTTTTTAGCCTAGCTATTATATTCACTTGCAACTTCTCACCTTTGAAACTCTTTGCACTTAGGACTTTCCACCTCAAACAGTATTAATGCTCAACCATCCAAAAACAAAACAAATCCTTGGCCTTCATAACTAGCCTAATATTATTACCCCAAATTTCAAAGACAAATCCATCTTTGTACATATTGGAGAGATCCCTCTCCGGATTCAGGAGGGCTAGATCCTAGAATCCAAAAGTTGGTTGAAACGATGTTGTTTCTGTGATTAGACTTTGCCAATATTGCTGATTACAGATTCCTAATAGGACCATTGGTCCCACTCCAGTTAATCATTGCCCCAGCCTTGTAATCACCCCCTCATCCTTGTTCACTCCCTCTTGACTAAATTTACTTGCCCAGGTGGAATATACATTTCAATTTTCATTCAGTTTAAATTTACGAAGGTGGCTAGGTTAATTGGCCACCTTTTTTTCCTTTTAAGTCTCTAAACCTCGACATTAAACTATTTTGATCATTATGAGTGCATAGCGAGAGGTGAAGGGCCATACTTGAGCCTACCTGGTGCTGGTGTGTTGTAGAATTATCTGGTGCAAGGAGTTGGAGTTTGTGGTTGTAATCATGATCTTCTCCTTTCTGTATTTTTAATTTTTGTTTATTTTCTAAGTGAGAAGCTTGTTTTCTGAGTGAGATTCTTGTTTGCTGAGTGAGCTTCTTAACCTTTTATTTGTCTTTTCTTCTTGAAGGTGTTGCATGGAGCTCCCCAGGTGCATTTTATAGTGTGTCTGTTCTCCTGGAGTACGCTAGTGATCCTCTGAAGCCATCTTCTTCAACTAATCTTCAGCTTTTTTCCTGGTTGTACCATACATAGAATTGCTACAGGAAACTTTCCAACTTTCTGTAGCAACCTTATCTCCACTTCTTGGGGCTCCAGATTGCTTAGGGATGAAGTGTAATGGTTTATGGATGTCAGGGATGGAGTGATGGAATGGGTGGGGTGATGGAGGAGTAAGGGCAGAGGTTCATGCCAAGGTATAGATGATTGAGCTGCTAGTGGCACAACATAGGGTTTAGGGAGTGAATATTTGTGCAGGGAGTGAAGTGAGGGTTAGGAGTGGTAGGTGTTATCAATCCAATAATTATTAGGGTTGTTAGTATTTTGTTTTAAAGGATATTAAGGTAACCACAAGCCTACTTTTAAGCTTAGGATCTAGCCTTCCTAATGCACAGAGAGGGCTCTCTCTTTATGATTTAACTTTGTTGTTTACAGTTGATTTTAGGCTAGTTATGTAAGATTGATTGGTTTTTATTTTGATTTGTTTTGGTGGTGGAATTTATAATTTAGATGGATAGATGCAAGTTTTTTTTTCCATTGGGATAATGGAGTCAATGTATCAAGCAATAGAGCAGAATCAAGTTCTAAAGGGAAGTATTCACAGGGCAAGGTAGCTGAGTTAGTTCAGATCTTTAGGCTGGATGATTAAATGGTTTCAATAGGGATGAGAGGGAAATTAAGGATTCTCATATCTAGATAATAAGGGAAATGATAGAGGTCAATCGAAACTAGGGAGAAATTAAGAATTCCCTAATCTGGATATTAGTAGAAAACATGAAAATGAAATAACAGTTCAAGGCAGAGTGTTTTTAAACAAGTTCTGAAATAAAATTCCTATTATACATTTAGATTTAGAAAACATGCAAGTATGTGAAAAACATTAGAAAATAACAAAGAAAAATTGAAATTACCTCACTGAAGTGGCCCAATGTTTAGTCAATTTATGTCTTAAATTGCTAACATATATTATCGACCGGGGTTAGTAAACTGATGAAGTGTGGTGCATTGTACATGCTTAGTAAACCTTCTTCTTACTTTGTTGTTTGTATTTTATGTTGTTTTAGGGTTTTGTTCTTTGATGTCTAAGGATGTTTTAATCTAAAACTATGAAAGGATTTAAATGAATCTAATGAATTTTAAGAAGGAAGAAAAGGAAGTGTTCTTAAGTTAATCTAATTTACATAAAATAAATCAAAGACTGTTGGCTAGTTAGAATCTAATTTGGAAAATAGAGCATCTATCTATCTTATCATTAGTCCTATTCCATGGATCTAATTCTTAAAACCGAGATTGAAATTCCAGTGCTTGTCTTAAGTAAAAGCAGAAAATGTGAACAACTAATGTACTTCTAGTTACTCTAGCATTCAATTATGAAGTGTGACCTTCTTGAGATGATGTGTAAGCAAGTATCTATACTTTAACTTCTAATATCCTAGAAAAGTAAGGAAAGTGTGCAAAGGAAAACATCTAATGTATACTTAGCTACTCCAACATTCAATTATGAAGTGTTACCTTCTTGAGATGGTGTTAAGTAACCAATTATACCTAATGATCTAGAAAAACAAGTAAAGTATGCAGAAGGTAACTCAGTAATTGCATTCATTAAAAATTCAATCATTCAGTCTTGAAATATGATTAAATCAATCTCCATGGAATGACCTTTAGGAATATCAGTGATACAACTAAGTGAGGATCTAAAAGAAAAATATGAAAGCATGTAAAACTGACTGTAAACATTAATGTATAATTGATTTTCCCCAACATTCAATGTGAAGTATTACCCTCTTGAGATGTTGTATAAGAAATCAATTATACCTTACTTTCTAAGTTCTTAGAAAAAAAAATAAAATTGTGCAAAGGAAAACTCAATAACTGTGTGAATTAGACATTCAATCATTTATTTTAGAAACATCTTCTTGAAATGACCTTTGAGAACATCCGTTGACCCAATTGATTGATAATTCTAATCTAATAAAATAAATGACATAACAGTAAGGGAAACGAGACAATTGTGAGCTCTATTGCCTCAAACTTAATCCAATTGGAAAATAGATAAATTTATCCTATTGAAATGTTTTTAGAAAATCAAAGATTACACAATCATTATAAAACCGATACTAAGAAAGAAAATAAAATTTAATCTAGAAAATCAAGTAAATCTCACACATTTTAGATGGCCAATCCAAAAGCATGAGGATGGAAAGTTGAGAAGCTCCAAATGCAAACCCTTTTCTTTATTTAGAACATGAGCATTTCTCCAACTTTTCACATGCTTTGATAGGAGAAAGCTTCCCCTATTTATACAAAAATATGAGAAGTTATCTTATTAATGGGAGTCCATGAATCTCTCCATATATCTCTAGAGTTACAATCAAAATAGGAAATGATAAGACACATGTATTCTTAGAGTTTTAATACAAATAGGAAATGAGACACATATCCTCATGATCCCATGATCTTCTCTGCTCAAATTTGAATTTGGTTTTGGGAGGCCACATAAAGGTCTTTTAGAAGCTTCCTTTTGACCTACACATGGCAACCATCTCATCCCACTTGTTAGGTATAAGCATATGCACATTATTTTCTAATTTTTAACCACAAATTCACTTAAAAATACTAAGAATTAATAAAGTTGGTAAAAACATAAATGTAACCCAATAGTGGTAATGGTAAGGTAAATGTAATGAAATGGAGGTGGAGTGAAGGTGATAATATGGAAATATAAGTGAAAATGTAATGGAAGTGAATGACAATTTCAAGGCCCAACATACCCCCGAACTGAAGCTATTGCATGTCCTCATGCAATCTATTACATTATTATTTTTTTTTATCCTTGAGCTTTGGCTTAACTTTGCGTGATATCATTTGATAACTTCATACTTCTGCAAAATGTTTTACTTGAATTGCAACATGGCTGGTTCTTGTGTTACAACCATATTTTGTTTTGCATTCAATTTTGATCTTTGATCTTTGCATAACGATAATTTGATTATTGTTGCAAAGTATATCTTTATTGGATTGCATCATGGTTGGTTCTTGTGTGACAACCATGATTGTGTTTGTATCCAATTATCTTTTAAGTACTTTTGAAAAGCCATTGTATGCTCATAATAATGATGTAATAGTTAATATCTTTTGGAAGTATGTGGGTTTTTGGATGTGATATGAACACGGAAAAAATGAATATGAATGTATCCCCCCCCCAATTGATGGTATTGGCAATTTTATGAAATGAGGAAGAGAAATGTTTTTTCCAAAAATTATCATTCTAGATTTTCAAGGAATTCTATGGTAAAAAGTTAGGAAATGACGTACCTTAACTTACCCTTTGAAAATGGACGAGCTGCATGTGTGGTGGCTGCAAAATTCTGATCATAATCTTCTTCAAGTGGTTGTGTAAGTTATGGAGAAAAGAGTAAATATGTCTTTTTATTGCTTCTATTAAAACTACTGAATTTGCTGCGGAATGGTGTTGATTCTGCTGATGTCATTTGATTCCGAAGTTGTCATTTGATTCTGCAGCTGCCATCTAATTTCACAGCTTCTATCTGATCCTGCAGTTGTCATTTGATTCCGGAGCTGTCATTTGATTCCGCAGCTGCTATCTGATTCTACAGCTGCATATCTTCTTCATTTGCTCCAAAATGCTGAAAATGATAGTCTTCATGTCTTCAAAACTCATTGGCACAATTCCTGCTATGTGAATAGAAGGTCGGATGTTGAACATAACAAGAAATTGTTGACTTAGTGGCCATTAATGGATGCCACTAGTCAAAACGAGAACTCCCACCATTGATGACAATGACAGTCAAGGTGCCCAAACACATCTTGCTAGGTACGAATAATTTTGCTGTTGTCGAGTACCTAGAAGATTCAATGAACAAGGGGCATTAATGTATTCCCATTGTTTGTTGGCAAGAAGACTTGCCATTAAGGCATGTAAGTCTCAAGGTGTTTTTGCAAGGAATTTAGACTCAAATGACTATGGACTCAATAATTTTCTTTGAAGCAACGTTTATTTGCAAAATGAAAAGGATAGGAGAAGAAAAATGGAAATGAAAGATGAAAATGGAAAATGATAATGGGCAATAAGCATGTAAATGAGCTTCTTTCTTTTATTTGTGGAGTAGACAAAAATTAATGGAAAGTGTATGTGAATGAAAGAAAATTAACAACTGACTCTTGCTGGGAAAATAATTGTGGCTTGCTTTGAAGTTCTTGGTTGGATTCAAAAAAAGAGGAAAGGTAATGGTCTTGATGGATATGGACATGGACTTGTTCTTATATTTCTCATGTGATTGTTCCTTTGAAGACCAATTGTGCACTCAATTAGTTTTCTTTAATGATCATTCGATAATCCCACACCTGCAAAAAAAAAAAAAAACTTGGCACTAAAACATAAAACGTGAGTGTGTTCAAAAAGAAGTGATCAATTCCTTTTTGATACATACGTAAAAGAGTTAATGTCAAATGAAATAGAATTTTAAGGAAAATTGAAAGCATTATATTTAGTCCAATTCATGATTTTGATAACAAGTCTATTTTTAAGAGATGACCATGAAAAACAAATTAACTCCCTATTGTCGGATGACTTCATGCACTGTGCTCAGTAAAACGATTGGCATCACAAAGATTTGAAGTGTCCTGTAAGTTAAAACTTCATAGAAAAATACACAGCAACAATATTAATGCTAAATGTTCAGAAATCATCTAAATAATTTTCCAATTGTTCTGCAAGCCATTATTAAATGTTGTCAAAAATATTTGAAGCGACAAGAATATGAAAAAATATTTGCATGAAAAATTATTCAAGTTTTGCAACTATTTTTCGCTTTTATTGCTTCAATAAATTGATTGCATATGTAATAATCATCGCAATTTTTTATTTATTTTTAAATTTTATTATTATTATTATTTGAATAATTTTTATTTTAATTTTTTTATTAAAAATAAATTATTAATAAAGATTTTTTTAAAATTTTTTAATCTATTTATTATTAATTTTTTTTAATGATGAAATGATCGTCTTAATGAATCTTTTTGAAACAAAGTCGTGCCAATGCCTACTTCATGCAAGATAAAAATAAACAGCTTGAAACTTCTAAAGTCAACTTCCTAACTATGAAGGAGATGGAGGCAAATATAACGAAAATTTTTAGAAGTTCATCAGTAATTATATGCTCAATCTATAGCTATCAAATTTGTTATAACGAAAAATTGCAATGAACCCTACTTAAGTACTCATCTTTGATCATAGTTGACGATGCCAAGAAGAATGCAAGATCTTACTTAATGAAAAAGATGTTAGTAACTGCACTGCTATAATGGTAGAATCGTACATGTGGTATTTCCTTCGGTATTTAAATCAAGTACTGGTACAAGCCAATGCTCCATCTCACCTGTTACTTGAGACTCTCATCATATTATGGGCATCTTATTTTCTTTGTTAACTACTTTCTTGGGAGGATAAATGCACACCCAACCTTGTAGGTTTTGGCATCTAAGCACAAAAACAATGAATAAGCGTAGCTAAGTAGGAATTATGTATGGTATTTCTTGTGATTTGATGTATTTAACTCCAACGTGTCCATTGTTCACGTCTCTCAGGCCGTTCTCCAAAGTTTGAACAAGATTCTCAAAATAACTATGCGTTACACTTGTGAATCCTTCTAAATCTATATAGCTTTGAATTTGATGCAGATTTGACAGTGCCTTTGCCTCAAATGATTCATTTGTTGCCCATCATGGTGCCACCACAGATGAATTCTGCCACACTCTCCTACAGATAAGGAAATCAGATTCTTGGTGGATATTTCTCCTTCTAGCAGAATTGGATCAGGAAATCATATTCTTGGCGGATATTTCTCAAAATCAGATCTCATCAAACCGTCACTATCTACATTAAAAAAAAAAAAAATGTTTTTCTCTCACGCACACTACAAATTAAGGCTCTGAAGAACCCATAAATTCTCCCAATATATTGCGAAATCCTCAAAACCGTTTCTCGATTATCTAATTGCCCATGTTCTGAGAAAAACCCACATCTCAGGTTTTTTAGATTCACCCTAGTTTGCTCAGAAACATCGTTTTAAAATCACATGTATGAACTGCTGCGTTTTCTATGAAGCTCTGCCAACAAAAATTAATTGTGGTTGGATTTTTGATTTGCAGGTTTTGAAAGCTGCTTCGATTTAGTGTGGAGGCGCCATGGTTGAGTGGCTGGGCTGGTCAGATGATTTGTGAGTTCGCACTTCAATTTCTTGAGAGTTCTATTGAGAAATTCTTGATTTTGAAGCCTTCCCTGTTCATGCTCTGGCGGATTGACAAATCGTGCAATAACATCCACTATCTTGCCGGAAAATTGGCTCGTAGACCTGCGTTGTCCATGTGAGTTATGGTATGGAAGTTGGGTCGTGGCTTGCATGGATTGGAGATTCATTGGTTCAGAGGCCTGCACATATGCGCAAGGCCAAGCCAAAGGCTGGCCTCACGCATATGCGTGGGCCTCCTTTGACCATGGGCCAAACATTTGGTTGTTGATACATTTTATTGATTTGTTTTATTATGTTAAATTTTTTATTTTTATTTTATTATTATTATTATTATTTTATAAGTTTATTGAAAAATCAAATTAAATCGAATGATGAAAACATAATTCAGCTGCGGAATTGCATTCAGTAGCTAAAATAATTTTTATTTTTATTATTTTTTTATTTTTTATTAACATAACAAAAATAAAATAAAATTGATCCTCCAGATCACACAAAGCGCAGGAGGAGAGCATACTCGAGAAATTATTAGTTGATTTCTTTTATATGTAAGAAATAATGTCTCCTTATTACACTTCCCCAGCAACGACGCCAAAATATTTAGTCAATTTAACGTCTTAAATTGCTAACATAAATTATCGACTGGGGTTAGTAAACTGATGAAGTGTGGTGCACTATATATGCTTAGTTAACCTTCTTCTTACTTCGTTGTTTGTATTTTATGTTGTTTTGGGGGTTTTTTTCTTTGATGTCTAAAGATGTTTTAATCTGAAACTATGAAAGGATTTAAATGAATCTAATGAATTTTAAGAAGGAAGAAAATGAAGTGTTCTTAAGTTAATCTAATTTACATAAAAATAAATCAAGTACTGTTGGCTGGCTAGAATCTAATCTGGAAAACAGAGCATGTATCTATCTTATCATTAGTCCTATTCCATGGATCTAATTCTTAAAACTGAGATTGAAATTGCAGTGCTTGTCTTAAGTAAAAGAAAAAAATGTGAACAACTAATGTACTTCTAGTTACTCCAGCATTCAATTATGAAGTGTGACCTTCTTGAGATGATGTGTAAGAAACTATCTATACTTTAACTTCTAATGTCCTAGAAAAGTAAGCATAGTGTGCAAAGGAAAACATCTAATGTATATTTAGCTACTCCAACATTCAATTATGAAGTGTTACCTTCTTGAGATGGTGTTAAGTAACCAATTATACCTAATGATCTAGAAAAGCAAGTAAAGTATGCAGAAGGTAACTCAGTAATTGCATTCATTAAACATTCAATCATTCAGTCTTGAAATATGATTAAATCAATCTCCTTGGAATGACCTTTCGGAATATCAGTGATATAACTAAGTGAGGATATGAAAGAAAAATATGAAAGCATATAAAACTGACTGTAAACAACTAATGTATAATTGATTTTCCCCAACATTCAATGTGAAGTATTACCTTCTTGAGATGTTGTATAAGAAATCAATTATACCTTAGTTTCTAAGTTCCTAGAAAGCAAATAAAACTGTGTGGAGGAAAACTCAATAACTGTGTGAATTATACATTCAATCATTTATTTTAGAAACATATTCTTGAAACGACCTTTGAGAACATCCGTTGACACAATTGATTGATAATTATAATCTAAGAAAATAAATGACAGAATAGTAAGGGAAACTAGATAATTGTGAGCTCTATTGCCTCAAACTTAATCCAATTGGAAAATAGATAAATTTATCCTATTGAAATGTTTTTAAAAAAGAAAATATTACACAATAATTCTAAAACTAATACTAAGAAAGAAAATAAACTTTAATCTAGAAAAGAAAATAAATCTCATACATTTTATATCGCCAATCCAAAAGCATGAGGATGGAAAGTTGAGAAGCTCCAAATGCAAACCCTTTTCTTTATTTAGAACATGAGCATTTCTCCAACTTTTCACATGCTTTGATAGGAGAAAGCTTCCCTTATTTATACAAAAATATGAGAAGTTATATTATTAATGAGAGTCCATGAATCTCTCCCTCCCTATATGTTTAGAGTTACAATGAAAATAGGAAATGATAAGACACATGTCTTCTTAGAGTTTCAATACAAATAGGAAATGAGATGCATATCCTCATGATCCTATGATCTTCTCCACTCAAATTAAAATTTGGTTTTGGGAGGCCACATAAAGGTCTTTTAGAAGCTTACTTTTAACCTACACATGGCAACATCTCATCCCACTAGTTAGGTATAAGCATATGCACATTATTTTCTAAATTTTAACGACAAATTCACTTAAAAATGCTAAGAATTAATAAAGTTTGGGAAAACATAAATATAACCCAATAGTGGTAATGTTAAGGTAAATGTAATGAAATGGAGGTGGATTGAAGGTGATAATATGGAAATATAAGTGAAAATGTAATGGAAGTGAATGACAATTTCAAGGCCCAACACCCAACACATGAATCTTATAATATAATGGCTTTATTGCTCAATATAGTATGCTGACTTGAAAATGGTACACCGAACCCTCTGGTTCAGATCAATGCAACTATAGAAATGTTTAGCAATCCACAATCCACCCACAATACTTTGAATTTTGAATTATTTATACAAAAATTATTACAAAATATCCTAAACTGTCTTAGGAATTATTCAAGGAATACAAAATATATGCATGCAAGAAGATAGGTACAGGTATCTAATTAATATAATTTGTCCCTGATTTTATTGATTTTGTTATTTGCTGTTGAAATTTTGGCTGGTTTCTCTCCTTTGCTATTTTATCAACGCTGGCTGTCTTCTTCATGTTGTTTTGTAATTTCTGTTTTGACTTTAAACTTTGACTTTCATCTGATACACTTTAAACTCTGCTTTTCAGTAATACTCTTTAACTTTAACTGATATGTTTTACCTTTATATCTTACTGTTGTTTTTCACTTCACTACTCTTATATCTATGAAATTTTTACTTTCACAGTAAATCATTTAATTTCTCCCAAGCTTCTGCATCTGGGAACTTGATTTTTACCATCCTTTTGAAGATTTCATCTGCTTCTGTGTATTTAGCAAATGTAGGTTTGTTGATGAATAGATGTTTTACCTCATGCTGAAGGTAAAAGAGATTATAAAAACTTTGATAGAGCACCTTTCCTGTTGGAATTCCCTTCATGGCTGAATTGTTGATTTGTTCCTTTGCCACTTCTCTAATTTTCTTATCATAATCCTCTTGTTTCATCAACCTGTCATTAATAACCAAAGAATTTGGAAGGCCTTTCTGCCTCATAATATAAAAGTTCACCATGAATTTAGTTATGGCAAGGTCCATGTTCTGACATTTGTCTTCAAGTTGTACCATTAATTTCCTTTTAGAAATTACCTTCCTAACTTCACGAATTGTTTCTGTCCTATCAGTAATTCCAATCTCTTCTAATTCCTATTTTTTCTTGGAATTAAGAAACTTGAATGATTTCATTGGCCTCTTCTGGCTTCTTACCAAGTTCTTCCTTGATTTTTTGAATGGCTTCATTTGCTGCTTTGATCAGATCCTTCTACTCATAAATAACTTGAATGGATGGCCAAATATCATTGACAGAGCCAATGATATTGGCCCACAACTGTTGTTTTTCCTTAGCAAGTGGTTCTTTCAATGTCAACTCTTTCTCTAACTTCTGTACTTTCTCATTCAATCTGCTTGACTTCTGTACTTCTTTCTTGTGCATGATTTGTAATAGTTTCTTCTCATCCTCTAGACTTTTTAACTGTTCTTTAAGTCTATTTATTTCATTAGTCTGTATGGACATTTCTTGCATTGCTTTAACTAGTTTGCGTGCTTCATCACTAGGTTGTGTTGCTGTTGTAGATGAATCTGTAGCTTATGTAGTTGCTGATGTAGTGGGAAGTGTTGTTGCTACTGGAATTGATGTAGCTAATGAATCTACTAAAGTAGAAGGAACTTCTGTAGTGACTTTAGGAATAGCAGTGACAGGGATTTCTTCCAAGCTGGCCTTTTTCTCCTGCAATAACTTATTCATCTCATTTTCTATTTCTTTCAATTGGGTGGTTAACTAAAGAATAAGGTTCATCATCTCATCTTTTTGGCTTTCATCCTGTAATACTTCTTTGGCCTGTGGATGTTTATTAGGAGGAAATTTAAGCTGTTTCTTTAATGCAACAATGTCTGCATTCTTTTTCTTGATGCATTCTTCTACAACTTTGATATTTTTGGGATCATATCCTACCTCTATGACCAATTCTTCAAGAGATTTGATTCTGTTTTCCTTGGCTTGTGAGGAAGCCTTTTCTAGCTTTAGCTGACCTCTGATGTTTTCTAGAGTATTTTGCAACTTTTGTACACTCATGGATTTATTGGTCATGGTATAATACAACATTTCACCAGCTTGCTTGTGAAATTATATTTGGTCTATAGGATGAATATATTTGGTTTGAACTTCATATGTTGTCTTAATATAATCTGCTGATGACTTAGGATGTTTTACTGTGGGCTATAAGAAATTCATCTGCATCTTCCTGGTCTTGTAGTCAAATGCTGAAAGTAACCTCCTTTGGTCACTTGGTGTCTGTTTCTAGTATTGTGCATAAGTATATACTTTTAATGCCTCATTTCTGAGTTTGATCTCCTTGTATTTATGCATGATATCATGTTCTTTTTATGTTGGTTTACTTGATGAAGATACTTCAACACTATGCTGATTTTGAATAATTTGAGTGTTAGATGTTGAAGGCTGGTGAGTTTCCTCTGAAACTACTGGAGGTGCATTATCTTTTACCACTGTATCAGTATCAATGACCTCAATTGTTTCAACTTGTTCATTTACAGGATTTAATTTGGGCTTCTTCCTATACATCATTTTGAATTTTGTTTCAATGGTGGTTTGAGTTGAGTATGATCCTTATTCTCTTGGAATTTTGGAGTTTCTATCATGTGGAGTTGGAGTTTGCAAGATGGAACTAGTATCATCTTGCTTCTCTGCCTCTTTTAAAGTGTTCTCCAACCATTTAGACTGATTGGAATACTTTTCAATGTCTGGCTTGGACTCATGGACAAAAGGAGTTAGATTAAATTTGATCCTTAGCTTGTTGATAAATCCTAAAGGATCATAATTCCATTTGAAGCTTTCAATGAACTTAAATTCTTGAAGTCACTTTTCTGCTTGTTGACCAACAATCCTGTTATTATAGATGAATGGACCAATATGGTTTTTGATTTTCAATTGTGTTTTATTTTTGGCTGACAAGAAATTCACTTCATCAGAGATAAGGATCTGCCTGATATACTCAAGTGCAAATAACCTCATTGGGAGGTATATTGGTAGTTTATATGGGGTTAGCTCACAACCATAAACTCTAATCTCTGTGCGGTTCTGATAAAGATACCAATATCCTATCTTACTGTCTTCTGATAACTGCAAGACCTTTTTTATCTCATCACTGACCCTTGGTTGAATGTTGTTGTTCAACATGTTGACAATTGGATAGATGAATGAGTCAATAAAGTCTTTGTATGTGAACGTTGTGGAATATTTTATGATTAATGAAGTCCAAAATATTACTGAATATGGATGACCTTCAACATCCAGTTTTTGAAGTTTGATTGCAAATCTTTCAGATTGAAAGTATAGGAACATATGGAACAAAACAGATGAATATTTGAACACTCCCTCGTTTGGTAATTTAACCAGCTGTTCATGGATTGTATCAGAGAGGTACTAGGAAAAATTGAATGTAGAAGCATGAGGCTGACCAGGGGAGAAAATAGAAAGAAAACCTAGGACTGAAGCATCAACATGCTCATCAGTGAAATAACCCAAAATACAAGACAACATTGTGATGAAATGCCTGGTTCTTTCAGAAAATATAGCAGCCAGATAAGGACGATTAGTCTTGGGAGTTTCTACTTATGAGGGGATGAATGTTTGGAATATCTAGAATCTCTTAGGGAAATCCATCTTTAAATACAATTCAGTGAGGATCTCAATAGACAGTGGGGCTTCATCATGCCTAGGTTGAGTTTTCAACATCTGGTTTATTGAGTCAGTTGTGATAGTGAATAAAATCTCTTTATCAGGGGTTACAAGGGCTCTTTGATCAGGAAAATAACTTGTTTGACACGGCCTGATGACCTCTGGACACTAGAAGGTTTTTGGGACAATATACTTGGGAAAATTTGACTCCCAAAGGTAAACATCATCAGCTTGGTCAATTGACTTATCATGGCTCTAGCAGTGGAGTTCAAGGAGGTTGAACTCAATGACATGGTCACTAATTTTGAAGTCTCTGTCTACAAGGGGGGTATGTTCCACATCAATAAATGGAGTTTGCAGGGGATTTACTGTTACAATACCTTGGGAAACCATGGATTTATTTATTTTATTCAATTGATTACTCTCTTTGATCAATAAATAAGCTCAGACCCTTAGAAATATTGTGAACAGATGAATTAGGTCTGTAGAAAGGGGTTTGGAGGCAACAATAGCTTTTCTGTGGTCTGCAAAGCTTCAATTGATTAAAGGATTACTTTCTTTGCTTAAGAACATGCCTTTGCACTTTAGGAATACTGTGAAAGATTATTAAAGTTTGCAGAAGGCTTTGGGAGGAAACAATGGCTTTTCCTTTGGTCTACAATGCTCCTAAAATGTTTCAATTAACTTTTTACTTTCTTGTTCTAAGTACAGGTATTGGTATTTCAGGAATACCTGGAAAATGAAGCTTTGGTATGCTGAAAGGTTCTTTGGGGGCAACGCATGCTTTCTGAAGCTTCAATGGTCTTTATACTACTTTAAACAAGTTCTGTAGCATCTTTAGTAGTGAGAAGTGTTGAATTATGGTTGAATTTGGCTTAATAACAAGTCGACACTGGTTCTTTAACTGAAATCAGGTCGGAAAGGCTTCTTCTCCGAAAACTATAACATAAATGGTGAAAAAAGCTTGCAAAGGGCAGTCTTATTTATTTTTAACCAACAATGGTTTAAAATTTAATGCGCGGGGTCAAATTCAAATGACGGGTGGTATTCATCGTACAGGTGGAAAACAACTCGGCAGTTTTCGCATCCTGAAAAGCTGGTTGGTGGTATTCTTTTGGGGGATGCGATAGAATCAAAGGTTACCAAGTAGCATGGAGTGGGGCTGCAAAAATAGCTTATTTCACAAACTCTTGGTGGTGTTAAAGATTTGACAATAGGGAATGCGATAAAGGATATTGGTCTTCGGATCTGATCAATCGTGATTGGATGGATGGGAAAATGGGAGGCATCTGTCGGGGATTTGATAGTTGGTGGGGCCCGGGATAATGTTATGCAATGGGATATGTAAAGGGATGGGTTTAACTATAAGGGAAGGGTTTATATGATATGGGAAAAGGTTTATATAAAGCAGAGTTATAGTAAGAGGGCCCAGAAATATGTATAGGCGGGGTGATATAACAAAACTATATATTAAATTAATATAAGGGGTTGGGGAAATACATATAAGCGGGAGTTAATATAATACGGGTTAAAGGCATATATGGGAGTTAATGTAATAAAGTTAAACACGGGATTAATACATATGTGGGATTTAAAATACACTAGGAACGAATAACATTGGGGTGGGATTTAGTAGTGGGACCCGATATTATTTTAATTATTTAAAACTTTAGGATAAGTGTATTTTAATGTGTTTAAAAGGAAAATGGGTTTTTGTAAGGAAAAATGAATATAGTAAGGGGAAAGGTTCATATGAAGGGGAAGGGGTATTTTTACAAGGGAAATGAGTTTAGAAGGAAGTTAGTAATCTGAAATGACCAATTTATGCTATCCATGCTTTGTGAAAACTGCTTCTGCCTACCCATCATTTACCCTAACATTGTTCTTCATTTATTTGGGTGCATTTGAGCTTGCAGACCGTTCAATTTTTCTTTGATAAGAAAACTATCTAATTCTAACCTTATGACTTCCAATGGCTCAGATTAAACTGTTGAGCTCATTATTATTCTCTACCTAACTACTGATCTGCCAAGATTAAACAATTTGGCTAGATCTTTATTCTCTAACTATCAACATGAAATTTAAAACATGAATAAGTCAAGATTAAGCTGTTGGATCATCATGGATTGTGGCATTTTTGACAAGCTGCACGCAATCTTATTTTGCGAAGTAAAATAAAAAGTAGTGGCATTTGAATTTGCATCACTTTCAGGATCTGTTTTTTCTCTTTGTTTTTATGGGGTTCATATTTTATATTCATTTTTTATCCTTTTCTTTTAGTCCTTTGATTTTTATTTTAGGAATTACCCTCTTTACATTTTTTTTAATATGGGAAAACAATTTGCAGAAAGCAAAGTATGTACAATATTACAAGACTAATCATAGTCAATTCAAAATTATGAATCCTATTATTATAGGACCTTAACAGTAGGTATAGGCAAAAATAAAATATCATTATATTTTTGAAGTGTAGAAACCTTTGAGAGAGCTTCTTCCCTCATAAATAAGTTTTTTGTAGCATTTACAGGGTTTCCTGTAGTGCTACAGGGATCCTGTAGCTACTAGACTTTCCTATAGAAATTATGGTCAGGGGAAAAAATCAAATTTTTTTCCTACCTATGGGGTGAAATAAATGAATGGGTGCATGCTGGAGTGGTTCATGGAGTGTGTAAGAAGAGGAGAGGGAGAAGTGAGGAAAACCTTCTCCTCTGGATCCAAAAACTATCTTTGATCAATAACATGTAAAACATAAAAAAATGAGTGCATAGGTATTTTATTTCTCTTTTTCCTTTTGTTTCTTTCCTCTTTTTTTTTTTTTTAAAGGCAATTAGGATTCCTCTATATAGGTTTTCAACCCACAAACCTACCTTAAGTAACTCCAGGAAGTTTTCACCCAAGGATCTTTTATTTTTTGTTTTTTTATGTCTTTTTTTTTGCTCCAGGATTGCCTCATGGAGGTTTTCAACCCTGGAGTTGGCCTTGGGTGCCTCAGAGAGGTTTTCACCCATGCCTCTTTATTTCTCTGTTTTTTCTAGGAGGGGAGGCACTGGAAACTATGGAATCTCCCATGACATACACCTCCCTGTTTATGGAATTTATAAATTCAACCCTAAACAAAGGCTTTTTGTAACATTTAAACCTATAACCATTAACAAGTAGGGGAATCCCCTCCTCATCTATGGTTATGATCTGAACTGTAACATTATAATAACATTTGTCCACTTTGTAGGGTCCCAACCATCTTGCCATCAATTATCCTTTGAAAATATTGAGCCTTGAGTCATACAACAGTGCCCAATATCCTTCTTGAAAGGTCTTCTCCTTAATGTGCTTGTCATTCCAGACCTTCCTTTGCATCTGAATCACTTATGTGTGAAGGAGTGCTTGCATCCTGAACTCATCCAATCCATTTAATTGAAACAACCTTTCTTGTTGGGCCTTTGATATATCCATGTCTAACTCAACTGCCATCCATAAGGTGTTGAACTCAAATTCAATTGAAAGCAGAGCTTTCTTCCCATAGACCAAGTCATAAGGAGTGAACCCTGTTGTTTTTTTCCAAGTAGTGTTGTAGGCCCAAGTAGCTTCCACCAATCTGTCTGCCCAATATTTTATGTTGCTTCTCACAACCTTGTTGAGGATATTCTCCAAGGCTCTGTTGGTCACTTCCACTTTTCCATTTGCTTGAGGGTGGTAGGTAGTAGAAGTATTATTCTTTATCTCGTGCCTCCACAGAATATTCCTAATGAGATGAGATGTGAATTTTCCCCCCTGATAAGTAACTATCTCTCTGGGGTATCCAAATTTGTAGAACACATTCTCTCTCAGATATGATGCTACCTTCTCCTCGGTTGCTACCTTTACATATTTTGTTTCAAACCACTTTGTCAGGTAGTCAATGCAAACTATGATATACTTTTTCTAGCTAGATGGTGGATCAATGCGTCCAATGAAGTCCATGCCCCACTTTTCGAATGGCTCAAGAGCCACCTGAGGGTGAAAAGGAATCTCTTCCCTTTATGTAGGTTTCCCCATCCTTTGGCACTGGTCACACCTACTAGTGTATCTTTTGGAATCCTTGTGAAGGGTAGGCCAATAGTAACCTGCCTTTAAAGCTTTGAAGGTTGTACTTTTTGCAGCAAAGTGGCCTCCACAAGGGCTATCATGACATGCAGAGAAGATGTCAAAAAATTCTTCCTCCCTCACACATATTTTGAGAATTTGGTCAGGGCCTAGCTTGAAGAGATTTCCCCCAATCCAGGGGATAGGGGTGTTTTTTCTAATGATCTTGCCCTTCTCCTTGGATGAGAGGTTAGGAGGGAACTTTTTAGCAACCAAGTAATTAGCTATGTAAGCAAACCATGAAGAGAGTGTTGAGATAACAAAGAGGTGTTCATCCGGGAGCTGGTCATCCACCATTCCTTATTCATATGTAGATAGAGCTAACCCAGATAAAAAAATTGCAACAAAATTCTCCTTTCCAGGTTTATCGACAATGGTTAGGTCAAACTGTTGTAATATTAACAACCATCTAATTATTCTAGAATTAACATTTGGTTTGTTCATTAAATATTTAATGGTCACATGGTCAGTGTGTAAAAAGGTTTGATAACCAATGATATAATGTATACATTTGTTTAAATCATGGAAAATGGCTAACATTTCCTTCTCTGTGATAGTATAATTTATTTCGGCCTTGGAAAAGTTCTTACTAATGAAATAGATTGCATAAGGTAATTTGTCTTCTAACTACCCCAAGGCTGCCCCCACAGCTTTGTCTAATGCATCTGTGTGTATGTGGAAAGGCATAGTCCAATTTGGACCTCAGAGGATGGGGGCAGTAGTTAACTTTCCCTTATTGAGCTCAAAATATTCTTGATAGAGACTGGACCAAGTAAACTTAGAGTCTTTGGCCAACAAAACAAATAGTGGCAAAGCCAACTTGCTAAAATATTTGATAAAACTTCTATAGTAGCCAAATAAACCTAAGAAACTCCTGACATCTCTCTGCTTTTGAGGAACGGGTACCCTTTTTATGATGGTGATTTTGTTCGGGTCCACCTGTATTCTTTCTTGGGAGATTGAGTGTCCCAATACTACTCCTTCTCTTTTCAAGAATTCACACTTTTCTTGGCTAAGGGAGAGATGCATCTTCTCAACACTTTTCCCAAATTGGAGAGAGCTTCCTGGAATTCATCCCCATAGGGTGTGAAATCATCCATGTAGATTTCAACCGAGTCATGGACTAGCTGAGAGAAAATTCTCAAGAAAACTCTTTGGAAGCTAGCTGGGGCATTGAACAACCTGAAGGGTAGGAATTTGTAAGCGAAGGTACCCCAAGGACATGTGAAAGCAGTCATGTCCTGGTCTTCAGGGATAATTTGGATCTGGTTATACCCACTGAACCCATTTAAGAAAGAAAATAACTTATTTCCGATAAGGCCATTCAAGACTAGATCTATAAAGGGAAAAGGGAAATGGTACTTCTTGGTGGCTTTGTTGAATTCTTGATAATCAACACAGATTCGCCATTTTCCATTATTCTTCGAGACTAGGACAGGAGGAGATACCCATTCATTTTCTGATATAGGATAAATGAAACCAACATCCAACAATTTCTGCAGTTCTTCCTTGACTAGATCTAGGTTCATCCGCCATTGGGGTTGGCACATAGGATTTCATCCTTCTTTAATGTAAATATGATTTTTTCACACCAAGGGATGCACCCATTTCATGTCCTTGTAGTCCCAAGAAAATTCATATAGTTTTTCTTTCAAAATCTGGCATAGCTGCTCTTCTTCTCTATCTAAGAAGTTTGAGTTAATTTTCAGAGATTTGGATGGGAAAAATTCCACAGCCTTGGAGGTTTCAGAGGTTGAATCAACTAAGTGCAGTTCCATCCAAGGGTGGCTTTTAGATTCTTTGACTAGGTTTTCAAGCGGGCTGTCAATGGGGGACTGGTTCTGAATGACTTCGTCGATGAGTTCATCTTCATCAAGCTTCCCCCTCTAAGAACAACATCTATGGTACAAATGGGGTAGGGTGTAGTGTTGTATACTTCATCTTCTTCTTCATCCTCCAACCATATAGGTAGGTCATGGTAAATGGAAGCATGGGCTAGAGGATATAATACCAAATGTTTAGACAAGGGCCCATTCTCAATAGTCATGTTTCTGGCCTGACAACTGCTATATGCATCAACAGTGGCTAGCCAAGGTCTCCCTAGAATGAGAGGATATCCATTAAAATTGGTTTTTGGCTGGAGAACTAGAAAATATGTAGGATACTCCCAAGATTCAATTGAAACCATAACATCCTCAACAATTCCTTTCGGAGTTACTATGGATCGATCTGCAAGTGTCAGAAACGTTGTGGTTTTCCTCAAAGTCCCTTGGATGTTGAGTTTAAGCATAGTTTCCTTGGTCATTAAATTGATGGCAGCCCCAAGATTAGTTAGAGTATTTGGGACTATGGCACCATCTATGTGCACATCTACAACTGAACTACTAGGGTCCAGGTACTTAAGTCAGACAACTTTCCTACTACATTGATGGTGGGGGTATCTTTCTTCTTTCTCACAGGTTTCTTGAAGCAATTTTCCTTGATGAGCCTATTGTAAATAGGGGCATCCTTAATGGCCTGGAGAAGGGGTATTTTACACACAAATTTTTCAGTTCTCCTAGAAGTTCGGTCTCCCCTAGGGTGTGCTGACTGGAGTGGATCAAGTGCTCAGGAAAAGGGGGTTGTTGGATCTGAGTATTACTTTCTTCCTTTTCCTCAACCTATACAGGTGGAGATGGAGGATGGTTGTCTGAGAGTACTCTTTCCAATGTGAGATTAATCTCCTGTATCTCCACAACATAAGCTGGATAAGATGTCTCTCCACTGTAAACTTGATGTTCCTGTCTATTTTTCGGGTTCAGATTGGATTTTGCAGGCATATGGAGTAGCTTGGGGGTAGGAGAATGAGTAATATTAGGTTGAGGTTGGGGTGGAGGCATTAGAGATGGTGGTTGATTATGTTGAGGCCTCCACCCTTGTGATGGGTTGTTCCACTAAGGTTGTTGAGGAACATACTTATGAAATGGTTGGTTCAGAGGCCGAGGATGATATGGAGGGTTATAAGGCCAAGTAGGATGTGTAGGCCATGATGGAGGAGTGGGGGTGTACCAAGATTGCATAGGTTCATTCTGGTTGTTGTGATAGTAGGAATAAGGTGCACCTTGCATACCCTACTGATATGACCGAGGGCCTTGAGGCATTCTCTGGTTGAGGAAACAGAGTCGATATGGTCCTACTTCCCCACCTTGATATACAACTTTGAGTCCAGGTAATGAGGGACACTTTTTTGTGGCATGATTCTCCTCACATACTAAAGAAAACCTCTATGACATTTAATGGACATTCATTTCGAGGGTATTTTCTAGTACATCTAGGGCATAATGTAGCCAAGGCTCTTTCTTCATCCTCTTGCTTCCTCTTGATATGCATTGTGTCCATTTGCAATGAAAAGGTGTGCATCATCTCACTCTTGAAGTCCTCCAACATATTTCCAATCTCATGCTTGATGGAGGTGGAAGAGGAAGGGGTATTGGTCGTACTTTGGCTAGCTCTTCCTTTCTTCCTAGCTGCCCTAAAATGGTTCCTGAAGACAATTTTGATTGTCTCATAAGGTAGCTGGTAGACATATTCTCCTGATAAAATATTAAGGGTTTCTATCACCCCCTCCCTGATCCCTCAGAGAAGTACTAATTTAAGTGATCCGGGATCAAGGGTACAAGTGGCTCTTTTATAGTTTAACTGGAACCTCTCTTTATAGTCCTCTAGGGATTCATCATGCCCTAGAGTCATCCTGAATATTTCCTTCTTAGTTTCCATGGACCTATAGTATTCCATGTACTTGTTATTGAAGGCCTGTTGCATCTATGCCTAGGTAGTGATGTTGTTCCCAGGTAGACCCATGAACCAGCGCAAGGCTTCATCCTTAAGGGTAGATGGGAATAACTTCAAATTTTGATCATCTGAGGCATAATCATAAGTCATATAGACAACAACAAAGTCAAACATGAATGTGTTAGGGTCCTCATAGGTAAGTCAATGGAAATGTGGAAGGGGTGAGGGGCTGATGTTATTCATTTTATTTTCCCCATTTTCCTCTTTAATGGGAAAGAATCCTTGGGCTTCAATTTCAGCCATGGCTTGAATAGGTGAAGTAGGTTCCTCTAGTGAAACAATTTCTTCTTCTTCCCCAATAGGTTCTTCAAAATTTTCAAAAGGTTGACTTATGGTGTGTTTACCCTCACAGTCACTGAAGATGAGTGAAGGGTGACTATGTGGGGCTATGGGGGTTTTTGGTAAAAAATTTCCTTGAGTATCCCTACTCCTACGAGGCATGAAAACCATAGTTTTTTTTTCAATATTTTTGAAACAACATGTAAAAGTAAAGCATAAAATAATGCTAAAATAGAATAAAAGCATCTACTAGACACCTCCTCGACAACGACGCCAAAAAGTGGTTAGCCCTGGTATTGAACCAAGAATGCTACAACTCCCATATGCTACTCTAATTTAATTTATCAACCTGGGGTTTGTAAGAACTTGGAGGTGACAGAGCGATATACACAACAGATGCATTCTACTCATGTCATCCCCTTTTGAGTCCTTAAAAGGGTGATATTTCTAGGGTTACTGAATGAAGTATGTCACACTCCCGAATTTAGACCTAGGGCTACAAATGATTCAAAGCCATTACTCTATCAAAAATAAAACAACTATTCTACAACAAGAAAGTATATCTAGCTACTATGCAATGGAAGAAATCTACAAATTAAGCTATGGCAAGAAATGGAAGCAAACTAGGAATCTTTCATGAAGTAAATTGCTGAATTGAAATTGCAGAAAGAAGACTAACCTAATCACATATTGATGGGCCAAATTTCTAAACACACTCTATCTAATTCATGTTTTAACTATCATTCTTTTAGTCATGCATCTAATCATGGCCGAATTATGCTTGTAAATGCATTGTTTTGCAGCAAGCTGGAGAAAGCGCTAATGTGGTTTAGGAAGGTATTGAACATGGGTGTAGGGCTGAAGGTGTCTGGGTTGTTTTGGCAGGTTTGGATGAGGTGGATGATGGTTTCTGGGTTTAAGGATAGGCCAAATGGTGCTGTTGTAGGTGCTGCTATAGGAAAGTTCTGAATTTCTACATGAAACAGTACGAGGGAAATACGAGGCCAATAATGGTGGAGAAAAGCATAGGGGAGGTGGAATGAAGGTGTTTTTGGATGAATGGAGGGTGGAAAACCCTTTGGAAAAGCTCATAACCTCCTAAGAAGCCTGTCTTGCACTTATAGGGTTGCTCACGGTGTGAAGGTGAAAAATATGAAAAACGGGGCTGATGGTGATTTGATGGAAAGAAGGCTGGTGATGGGTGAGAAATGAAGCTAAGGGTGCTGGAGAAGTCCTCCTTTGTTGTGCTACTAGAACCTGCTAGAAAACTACCTGTTCATGCAACAAACATTGGCAAATTCATGATGAAGGAAATGGAAAATAAGAGTTGAATTTGGAAAGAAAACCTACTTCAGCAATCAAACAGAAATCTAAATTAGTATTCTAGACATGATCATGACACTATAACAACCTAAATATTCTTTCCAAGAAATCATAAAATAAATATAAAATTTGGCCTGTGGGGAAGATCTGACCTCCTCAAGCTCCAATGAAAGAGATGAGAGAGGGAGGCTTGACACACAATTTTCTGAGCTGATAAGCTATTATACCAACATTTATGCAAGCTTAACTACAACAAGGACAAATGGAAGAAAACTAAAAACAATGAATTCAAATGTAAGAAAAATAGCTACAATGACATAAAAAATGAGCATGAATACACAAGAGAGACTAAGTCCAATGTATTAGGCCCTAACCCACAAGCCTTTCCCTCTGAAACTAAATCAGTGAAGGACAATTTGTATACTCATCTTATTGTAGAAAATAGTCTCATTACATAATCATAAAAGTATCAAAAACCTATTACAAGAGCTAAGAGTCTATTAGCATCCTTCAAATTTTGAATCCTAATGAGGTCTTTCTCAACCCTATTTAACCTAGAGGGTAGCTACCAACAACGCCCTAAAAAGTAGGTGATGTGTCCTCTTTGACTGCAAGAGAAGTGGAGCTTTGGTGCACTTGATCTCCCACTTTCTTGGTTGCCTTTGATTTCTATCTGTTGGAGGGAATCTAGGGGATCCCTTGGCTGCCTTTGGGAGTTAAGGAGGTGGTAAATCCCCCTAGAATATCTCCTTGCTATCTACCCTGAGCCATAATTGCAAAATATTCATCAAAAGTGCATTTAACTCATGTTGGGTATTTGAATTATGAAAAGCCTTAATCACCATATACACTAGCAACATAAGACCATAATATAATTTAATGTGAGAAATAGAGACTTAATAATGCTAAAAAGGTGACAATTAACCCCTCCAATTATACCTAATGATGGTGCTCATCAACATTACTGGTGCAGCTTCATCTGCTAGCAAAAGAAGAAAAATAACTACTTGAGGCTAAAAACTGGTTTTCGATGGGCTATCAAGAAGAGAGGATGACAAAAAATATCTTCGTAATTATCCTGCATCTAACTCATGTTAGGTATTCGAAGTATGACAAGACTTAATCACCATATACACTAGAAACATAAGACCATAATATAATTAAATGTGAGAAATATAGACTTAATAAGGCTAAAAAGGTGACAATTAACCCCTCCAATTATACCTAATGATAGAGCTCATCAACAGTATTGGTGCAGATTCATCTGCTAGCAAAAGGAGAAAAATAACTACTTGAGGCTAAAACTGGTTTTCGATGGGTTATCAAGCAGAGAGGATGACGAAAAACCTCCGCAAAGAGTAACTTTTGAAAGAGAGCACACAGTTGAATAATTTAGATCCAAGAGTGCGCCTGAAACAAATAGCATTGAAGAATCGATAAACATGGAAGTTGATAGCGTTGTACTACATGATTGGGTTAGTAATTGTTTGAAAGAAAATCAGAGAATAATGGAGGAAATCGCCGAAGAGGAAATTACTTTCGATGACCTTTTGTCACATTACATGATGCAATTTATGATAGGGGTGGTAATAGATTTACTATTGAAAGGATACAACTATCTGACGGAAAGGTTTTTAATCGAGTAGAATTGAATGTTGATGTCTTCAGTTGTAATGCAAGGGATCATGAAATTGCATCAATCTGGTAGTGAAGCACTTGTGAATTATGTTGGTTGAATACATGCAAAAAATATGAATCTAAAGGAAAAAATAAAAGAGCTAGAAGATACCCTGAACCGGGTCCTTTGCTGAAAATTCCACTAATGATAGGCTAACTGCCATTGGCAATTTATAGTCCTAGCGGATTTAATAGATTTGAGAAACCTGCCAATCTTCTAAGTGCAGTGAAATTTTATATCATTATTAATATATCCGAAATATTGAAAATTATTGAATTTTCATCTCAAGTTGATTTTGATCTACGACATTTAAAGCAGAGAACTAGGTCTTTTGTCGAATTGGTCAAAAGTGAGCTAGAGGTAGACATGTAATTCATGGAAAATGACATATTAACTTTTAGTTAGAAGCTTGATTCACTATATGAATTAGAAAGAGATAAACAAGGGTTTCCTGATGCTGATCGAATGAGGTTGATCAAGGCTACATGGTTTGAGAAAATCAGAATATTGGAAGACATTATTTCTGAGTGTGGAGACATAGAAAATAGAAGAGAAAATATGCATCTCAAGGCAGTGGCGATTGTTCAAGATTTAAATGGTCTGTGTATTACATATGAATATGGATTAATTGCAAAGCAAGAGATAATGACTGATTTGGAGAAGTTGAAACGATAACAGGAAACAAAGTTCGATGATATAACTCATTTTAGTGCAGACAAAATTAGCAAATGGATAATTAATTTTTTTGATGTCAAAGAAGAGAACTCTTCCTCGGTTTTGTAATTGCAAGAAGAAGAAAAATAAATTGAGGAGGAGAACTTTAATTAATGTGTTAAGCAGGACATTACTGTTGCTCCAATGAAAGAGTTCATTAATGCTAAAGTGAAGGAATTCGTTACAGGAATATGGATTGCGAAATATAACTAAGGGCTAAAGAATATCAAACTCTGATTTTTTATATTATGAGTGTTTTAATACATTGGTACATTTTTTTTTTCATCAAAGCATTTTACTATTTAGATCTTATATGTACATTATGATGGAATAGTCTAATTCCTAAATGCAGTTCGTTGTTACCTGTTGCAAACGACTTTTTGAGGTTACAGTCGATGGGATTGAAATCACAACTCTCATTGGGACAAATGCAATTAGCTTTGTGATTGAAGTTTTAACATTTTCATAAAATCTTTATGCAACAAAGGCTATATCCTGGACCACGTCTCTGTAATAATAACTTATTTTAATTATTCTTACTATTTTTTCTATCTCTTGATATGTTACTAATTATTTAAACAATTGTGAGATAAAATTTGACATGGGATGTTGTATGGAGATGGGTTCTTGAACATTGTACATAAAACAATATTTGAATACTTGTTTTATAGTATTTTATTTAATATTTTATATATTAGCTAATGTTATATAATAAATGATAATTAGAATGGATTTATGTTTACTTTGTTCTAACACTAAACTTTTTACCAGTTATATCAATAATTCTTAGATAATGTTTTACATGTGAAGTTGTATCTATTGCATTTATTTTGACTAGCATTTGAATTTGAATACAATATTGTGTTGATAACTATTTAAGGCTACTCATCCAGAAAACATGACTATTCTTTTTCTGTTGTATTTATTTATGAATGCATGTACACCAACGATAATTGCACATATCCGTGTTTCATTATACGAAGATTTCATTCTGTCGGTATTAGGATGATAGTTTTTATTATGCGGAGGAAGTTGCCTGGAGTAAAAGCTCCACACAACAACATATGCTGATAATAATAAATAATAATAATTATATACATTGAATTATGGTATCTGTTTTTCAAAGCATTGTGAAGAAAACTCCATATTTCGTTTTGCAATAGTCAAATATTATAAACCAATTTTTGTAAGTAATTTTCTTATAGACATATATAATTTGTTTAATTAAAGAAAAAAACTATTCAAATAATTCCTACTAAAGATAGAAAGTAGTTTTTTTATGGGGAGCTTTTTCTTGTGCGAAATCTGTATTAAAGCCTACATTGTAAATCATAAAATTTACAATAGCCAATTGTAAATGAGTATTTATAAAGCGTCATTGTATGGAAGCAGTTGTGCAGAAGGGGTTGTGTGTGTACAAATTTTAAGCAAGGAAAAAATGTATTTGCGAAATTAAATATTTATATAACTCATGCTATATATAGAAACTTGTTTCACTGTGTGGAGTGTTGGGAAAAATACTGAGCAGGGAGGGGGGGGGGGGTGAATCAATATTCTAAAACTCTCTTAAAAGTTTAAATTTATTATTCCAATTTCTGTACGCTATTGTCATTAAGTAAACTCGCGTATGTATTATATTGTGCTGAATACAACTAGCGTATATCTGGTTAACTAACTTTTCATTTAATTTTTCATTTGTTTATCTTGAACCAGTGCATCAGTACTTCATTAAACATTAATTAAACAATAAATATAAGAAAAAAGAAAAAAATAAAACATCACACATAAGCATGACATCAACACACATGAACACCATGATTTTTTAGATGGAAAACCAATGTGGGAAAAACCACCGCTATTGTCATCTCTATCTTATTCTTTTATTATAAAGAAAAAATTCTTACAATATTTTACTGCCATAGACTCATACCAGTACGTAGGAACCCAATTTCATAAGGCTACCACCTTCTCTTGTTTTTTTTCCAGTTCCCACTAGAAAGGAGCTCCAACCCCATGATCTCGTTTACCGTCACCCACAGGAAGGGAGCTCCTACCCCCTGATCAGATTTACTAGCTACCACTGGAAGGAAGCTTCGAATCCCTTACTAAAGGCTCCAAAACTCAATGCCTTTGTGGACCATGTTTCATAAAATTTCATACTTGATCCACCTAGCCCAAAATATCAAACCTGTAGGCCACTTTTCATCATATTTTCAGACTGGACCCACTACCATCATTTAATCCCAATACCTAATAATAATTATCAAACAACTAGAACAACTAGATCAACTCATATCACTATAAACCCATTCATCAAAATACCAAACCTCATACTATTCATCACTGAAACCAGATCCTGCCACAACAAACATTGATCAATTATATGTCAGAATATATACACTACTATTCTGAACTATACTTGTGTATATACGTGCTTTCCATGAATAATACCTATGTACATATCTCAACACACTGGTACCTGAATATGCATTATTGTACCACTAATACAATCACTGAAACACATATTGAACCCATCACACTCTGAACCAAATACAGATCATCACACAATAACATCATCACTTTTTCAAAATTTCATTCCACAATCAATTCAACCCAACCAGTACTATCAAGAAAAAATTATTATCAGAAATACTTCATCAACATACAACAAAAAAAATACCAAAACAAATCAATTAGTATCATCAACTCATACTCCAAAACCCTAGCAGATGTACGTGACTCTTATGAATAACTACTGCGTATATATGTGTGTTTCATACTTGACACTCGTGTAGATATATTTCCATACTATAAAATATGCACGCGACTAACCAGAAGTAGATCCACGTATGTATGTGATATTTCTCAAGAAAAAGTACATAAAAATATGTAAGTATTGAGTCATACCTTCACTGAACAACACAACATTTGTCAAACACAAATCTCGGCATACACTGTAACAAACACACATCATATCATCCTCATCACAAATCTATTAAACCATAAACAAATTATTCAATATGTAGTGATTTTAGAGCTATTATATCTGATCTATCTCCATGATCTTGGTGCACACTTATTTCATATCAAATCATTCATCAATAACCCATTACTTGCACTCATATCACTTTGATCTCCATCTCCTTATATAGCTTAGGCCTAAGCCAATACCTCAGGCCAATCCCTTAGTAATACGATGGTATTCTTCGATGGCATCAAATATCCATTGTCACACTGATTAATATGGGCCATTAACATGGTAAATACCCCTTGTATTGAGAATACCATGGTGCAGAAACTATGCACAACTTTTATTCACCATACCCGCGTATGTCCGTAGACTTTTTTCACAGGACCCACGTATACTTCCCAAACTTCACCTTTATCATTCCTATGTTCTGTGAACTGATATTTCTTTGTCTAATCTCTCTGTCACATCTGTATTCATCCTTCTACCATCATGTTGACCTATTTATCAAGTAGGTTTCCATCAAGGACAACACATTTGTCATAATGCCAACAATACCCCCCTTTGGACATGATGGCAACCACTTTGGTGTTTAGTCACCACCACCTGTAGATATTTGTAGAAATACATCTATAGACATACCAAGCTTCTATCCCATGTCACTAATCATTCTCCAAACACAAATATTCTCTCCTCCTTTGACATCAAGGGAAAAGGGCTGACCAATTCTGAATGAAGGCTTATCTCCCCCTTTGTAGACATGAGCACTATAGATCTGATATGTTGAATATGAACACTATATACTGACCATGATCCACTAAGCACATGCTGAATCTTCTGAAATACATGAAAAATATGACCTTTCCTATCACCAAGGACTATTAATCACTCAACACATTGGGGTTACATATTTGACTCAACATTACATCAAGTGCCCAAAATGGGATTACATACATAATTGACTTGATCCCCGTAGTCCAAACATGACAAAGTATTACAATGATGAGATCATGGGTCTTTACATGACCTTTACACCAAGTGGCATATATGACATTTATAACCAAAACCAAAGAACTAAATAGTGAGGTTGCAAGACCAAGATAGTCTTCAAACATCACCATGAACATCATCAAGAAACTATGTAGTTCCAATATCATCAACCTGTGACCAAGAATACAACAATAAAAACATAAGATTGTTATGTAGAGGTTTTTTATCAACTAATTCCCTTTAATTCATCAAAGTCAACTTGCTCTTTCCCTTAGTAGGAAGAGCCTCAATCCATGTTCATCAAATACATATAGATATTTTTTAGCACTGAAACATATCTTTTGATACATCAACAACATGTGCGAGAACCAAGAATATCATCATAAAGGAAGGTAGGGTAATGTAGCATCAATATTCATCAACATGTGACCAAAAATGTAATGCTTTCATCATTAAGCAGTTGTAGCAAAATCATATCAATAGCCATCATCTTGTCTCTATGTAACAAGCCTATGTATGAAGAGTTATAATTTAGAGGAAGTAATATAATTCTCTTGGACCACAGTATCATCATATGCATTTATCAAAGATAAGGAGAACCTTCAATATCAATCAAGTGTATCACAACTTCACCAATATGAAACTCAAGTAATCATCCATACGATCCATATTTGAAATTTATTGATATCCCATGACATAGAGATAGCCATATCTATGAAATCATCATCATCAACCAATCAAGATTTGTTGGTAACCCATCTCTGTGATCTCATAACATCAATATCAACATACTTTATATACTAAGGACCATATACCATGTGAAACATATCATGTACATGTATCATCACCATGTATGCAGACAAAGAGAATCTTCTATCATCACAAATATAATCACCAACATCATAAAAACTATGTGGCTCAAGCAATTTATAAACATCATCCATAATTTCATTGTAATGAATCCATGCATCAGTGACATAGTGACATTATGATCAACTTACTAAGTGTGTATTTAGCAATATCATCAATATACTAATCATGAACAACATTATGCAACAAGAAATGCTAAAGAAATCATAATGCTAACAATGCACTAATAGAAGCATATCAAGTGCTCCCCCTAAACCTGTGTCGATTGTTCATTGTCAGGTCATATCACATCCAAATCATCCATTAGTAAAGGCATCAAATCAACTTCATCAATCAATAAATCCATCAAATAAGAAATGTCATATTGTAGCAACTCATAAACCATCATAACTCAATACCACTTCTAAGTAGTATCTGAGCATCAACAGACTATAACAAACCAATGTCAGAACCAAAAAGCCAAACAATACCTAATTGAAGCATATCAGAACTTCTCACTGAGTATGTCCCATTGTTTCTTCATCTTATAGAATCATGTGAGACTATCTAGATATGAACTCACATATATACGTGACTGTCCTTCATAATATATGCGTACAAAAAGTAAAATGTTGAATTTCCATAACCACAGGTCCCCCTGATCCTGTATTGTATGTTCTTGTTTTACCATTACTACATTATATGCACTGTCAGTAATATAAGCAACATGAATATAAAAAAAAAACATGCGGATCATCATCAAGATATACATATGTATAGCTGCCCCTGAGATCATACATCACTGATCTTGTGGACTTGATAATCATATTTTGCTATAATGAGGTCATGTACCTCATATCACTTGAGAAGTAATATTTAAGAGAAATGGAATGCAATAGGTTAAATCTTCCCTAAATTTATGATTATTCCTTCTTCCTCCAAATATTTTTGCAATTTATGATTATGTGTTGGAACTTATCCCATATCCTAGTTCTATTCTACATACTAGACCTGCAATCAGTGGACTTATGCCCAAATGAGTTATAAGAGAAGAAATATCCATACAAAAATCCTTTGTGCCTAGGGAATAATCTTGAACTTGATCTAGGTTATTTTCTTAGAGATGAGCGATTTGATTCAGTTTTCCCTTGAACAAAACTATACTGGTTTTTGCCATCACATTGTGTATGATCATAAACAATGCTAGTCTTGATTAAAGGAGAGCCGTGTTCATTAATAATCTTCTCTAGATAATTAAATTCCTTTTCCCATTTGTTTATCTTCTCATAATATTCCTTTAGGGTCATAACCTCAGATTCTAATTTTTCACAATGCTTTTCCTTTTCTTGAAGTCATTTTCTTATGCTTTATATTATTTTATTGGTTGCTTCTAATCCCATCTTTAACATGTTTATTTCCTCAATCATATTGTTTCCTTTTGATTCCAATTTATTGTTAGCATTCTTGAGTTTATCATTCTCCTTTAGTGCTTTCATTAAATCATATATCTCACAACTATCTAATTCATTAATTGACTGATCTTCAAGATCCATAAGTACTTGATAGTGACCGTTAGAATATGAATATGAATTTTCTTGGTCATAGGATGTGCTATGACTATCTTCATTAGAGTAAAATATTTTATTTTCAGAGAACTTATTTTTAGAAACATTATTTCCATTCTCTTTATGATTTTCTCTATAAGTACATTTGGATGCATAATGGTCAACTCTTGCACAAGAAAAAAATTTAAAGGGAAGCTTACCTATGAATTTTCCAGTTGCTACTTGAAACTTTCTCACGAAGTTTGGTTCTTCCTCATATGATATGTAGCTTGTGTCTTTGGGTGCTTCTTCTTGTCCCCCCTTGTATGTGGCTTTGAAGGTTGCTTCTCTCATGTATGAAGGACTACCTTTCCTCATCTTAAATGTTGTCAATATTCCATGGAGTTGATCAAGTGTGAGAATTTTCAGATCCTGCATTTCTTCAATAGCGGAGACTTTGGAATCGAACTTAGGAGTTAGCAATCTCAAAATATTCTCAACAACAGTAGCATATTTTATTTCGTCACCAATTTTTTTCATGGAATTAAATACCTCATCTTCTCTAGGGAAAAATCTTTCAATGCTTTTATCATAATTCATATTCATTGTCTCATACTATATTCTAAATTATTGGAGTTTAACACTTTTTACCTTGGTCCCACATTCATAACTTTGGATAAGCTTATCCCACATTGCCTTTGTTGTGTTTAGCTGCATTAATTTCATGAAATAAGACTCTACCAAACTTCCCAAGATGGAATTTACAACCTTTGCATCAATTTCATATTGTTTCATTCGTGTAGCATCTGTGGGAATAGAGGCTAGATATTGATATCCACTTTCAACGATTTCACATAAATCAACTCCCAACTTTTTCAAGTATGCTCTCATCCCGCCTTTCCAAAATACAAAGTTAGTTCCATTAAATAAAGGTGGCTTGATAGAAAATACTCCTTCTTGACTACTCATCTTGACAGATCTCCTTCAGGCGATCAAGCTTCTTTTGAAGGACCTGCATTGATACCAATTTTTGGGAAAAATACTGAGAGAGCGGTGGGGGTTAATCAATATTTTAAAACTCTCTTAAACCTTTCAATTTATTATTCCAATTTCTGTACACTACTTTCATTAAGTAAACCTGCGTATGTACGCTACTGTGTTGAATATAACTAGTGTGTATCCAGTTAACTAAATTTTCATTTAATTCATCATTTTTTATCTTGAACCAGTGCGTCAATACTTCATTAGACATTAATTAAATAGTAACTGAGTAGTAAGAACATAATAAACCATCCCACATAAGTATCACATCAACAGACATGAACACCAGGATTTTTTAGGTGGAAACCCAATGTGGGAAAAAACCACCATTGTTGTCATCTCTATATTCTTATTTTATTATAAATAAAAAATTCTTACATTATTTTACTGGCATAGACTCATACCAATACGTGGGCACCGACCTTCAGAATTCTACCACCTTCTCTCATTCTCCAACTCCCACTGGAAGGGAGTGCCAGCCCCCTGATCTCCTTTACAGCTGAAACCCACCGAAAGGGAGTGCCTACACCCTGATCAGATTTATCAACTACCACTCGAAGGAAGATTTGACTCCCTTAATAAAGGCTCCAATCCTCAACAAATGTGTGGACCACATTTCATAATATTTCATACTGGATCTACCTAACCCAAAATATCAAACTTGTAGGCCACTTTTCATCATATTTTTAGACTGGACCCACTACCATCATTTAAGCCCAATACCAAATAATAATTCTCAAACAACTAAAGCATCTAGATCAACTCATATCACTATAAATCCACGCATCGAAATACATACCAAATTTTTTTCATCATTAAAATCATACCATGTCACTGCAAACACTGATCAGTTATATGTCAGAATATATACACTATTGTAATGAACAATACTTGCATATGTACGTGATTTCCATGAAGAATACCTGAATACATATCTCAACACACTGATAAGTGAATTTGAATTACTCTACCATTGAAACAATAATTCAAATATATACTGAACCCATCAAACTCTAAAACAAATACAAATAATCACACAGTAACATCATCACTTATTCAACATTTCATTCCACAATCAGTTCAACCCAACCAGTACTGTCAAACACAAATTATTATCACAAATAATTCATTGACATAAAACAACAAACATACCAAAACAAATCAATCAGCATCATCAACTCGTAATTCAAAACCCTAGTAGATGTACACAACTCTTATGAATAACTATTGCGTATATACATGTCTTTCATACTTGACACCCACATACAGATCTATCCATACTGTAGAATATATACGTGACTACCCAGAAGTAGATCCGTGTATGTACGAAAAAAGCAAACTTGCATATAAATATGTAATTACTGAGTTATACCTTTTTTGCACAACACAACATCTGTCAAAACCAAATCTCGACATACACTGTAACATGCACACATAATATCATCATCATCACAGATATATCAAACCATAAACAAATTATTCAATATGTAGTCATTTCAAATATGTTAGATCTGATCCATCTCCATGCTCTTGGTGCACACTTATTTCAGATCAAATCATTCATCAATAACCCATTACTTGCACCCGTATCACTTTGATCTCCATCTCCTTATATAGATTAGGCCTTAGACAATACCTTAGGCCAATCCCTTAGTAATGTTGATGGTATTCTTTGACGGGATCAAATATCCATTGTAGCACTCATTATTATGGGCCAATACCATGGTAAAGACCCATGTTATTGAGAATACCATGGTGCGAAACATATATGTGACTCTTATTCACCATACCCACATGTGTACGCAACCTTTGTTCACCGGACTTACGTATACTTCCCAAATTTCACCTTTATCATTAGTCTATTCTCTGAACTAATATTTCTTTTTCTAATTTCTCTGTCACATTTGTACTCATATTGTTACCATCATGTTGACTCAAGTAGGTTTCCATCAAGGAAAACACATTTTTCATAATGCCAACACGAAGCATTTCTTGCGTCAAGCCCATAATAAAGCTTTATTTTTGCATAATGAAAGATTTTATTTAAAAATAATAAACCTAAAAAATACAATACTAAATTAAATAACATTATTTAATAATAAACTTTACCAATTGCAATTTTTTTTTAATAATAATGTTGCGGCTGAAGCTTTAGTGGTGATTGTAATCAACGCGGGAGGCATACACTGCATATGGAAAAATGGCAGAATTATGAAATTGTGTTATGTAGGAGCGGAAGAAATAATAAAAAGAAGAAGAAAAAATAAATAAAACACTTTCATCGTGCAAAGTGTGGTTTCCTCATTTTCCTACTCGACATAATGACATTAACGGTTTGGTACCCTTTTAGCGAATGGAAAAATCAAGATGTAATCAAGAACATAAATTCTATTACCTCTAAAATGAACTCGATATAGTAGTGGATGTGATTGTTGACATCCTGCAAGCTAGATTTCATTATGTGAAAATATTGACATTTAATTTGTTTTGTACATGGAGTAACTAGTTTCCAAATTTTCAAATTTGTTTTAAACTATTTCTCAGAAACGTTTTCTTTGCTCTTTTTTAATTTCTATTTAATCAGAATTTTCCATCAAACACATTTCACACGCAAAATAGTAACGTGTATCAGAAACGGAAAAAAGGAAAAAAATTAGCACTATCAACAATTACTTTGATACCGAAAATCCTGCAGTTTGACAACTATAATCTGATTTTGCAAAAAATTGTGTCCAATTTTCTAAAAATCGTGTTGGAATTTACACTTTTTTTTGGCCAGAATTGTGACGAGTTTAGATTATGTGAATTATATCTACTATTTTTCGTAGATGCAATTTTTGATATACTAAATTGATATACATTGTAAATGTCCTATAAAAGTGATTTCAGAGGCAAAGTAGTAATAAGTGGTATTTTTTCAACATATCGATGATCTATATCTATAATGCATTGAAAACATTGTTGTTGATAGAAAATTTTAAAATTTTAGAGCAGAAATGGTTTTGAGGGGAAGGAAAGAAGTTATTTCATTGACGCTATTAACTCACTTGCACTCATCGATCAGAGCTTTCAATGGTCAACTACATATCAATGATATGTGAATTTATTTGTACAAGAGAAGAGCATTGATAATATTTGGCCTATCGGATTAGAAAATTATACACGAGTTCCAGAGGTATTTGATTTCAGAGAAATCGTTTATTTATGTGCAAAGACATTTTCTTTAACAAAAAAAATAATTAGGCTATCACCCAAATATATTGGTATTTCTTTGACTTTAGAGAAATTCAAGTGGATATTGAAGCTATTGGTTACTGATATGCACTTAGATTTGTCAAAAGCAAATAGTTTTTTAAAATCACAGGAAAGTGGCTTGAAAATCATACAGGAGTTCGTTTTTCTAGTTTTTGAGGGTCCTTCTGATATTTCCTCTCTAGATATTACTTTATTTAGAGAACTATTTAGATAGTTTTGTTGGTTGTATGGTCATTTGATGGGCCAAGAAACTATGACCAGTGTGCCAACATCCATCCTCTATGTGCTCCATTATTCATATAAAAAAATTGTGTATTCGAATGGGTTGATTTTGTTTAAAATGAATTTTGTTTTCAGGTTGTACAATTGTTCACGAGCGGTAGGTTCTTCATGATGGCATATCTGATAACAACCCTGGTTCTGAGTCATAATTTTGATAAGTTTCTTCATAACCTTAATTTCAATTTTGACAAAGAACTGATGCAATTATGTTATTCCATACTCTGGAAGAAAGAAGTTATTTCAATTTTTTGATTAATTCAAGATATTTTTGTAAAGCAAGTTATTTGCATGATAACTGGATGAGATCCCCATCGAATATTTGGCGAAGAAAAAATTTTCCTTTGGGGGAAAGGGATACATGAAGAAAGAGGAAATAATAAAGCTATTTGAGTTTATGGGTTTTGAGGTAAACCATTATTTCTTCCAAAAATTGTTATGGATAGGTATTTTGTTATTGAAGTTTATAGACAATACTACAATTAACAAGTTAAATTTAAACTGAAAAAGAAGAAACAATTTATTTCTTTTTCATTTACCGTTGGGCGAGTAACCATAAATAATTGAATCCAACTTGTATATTTTCCAAAGTATTTGCATTGTTTTAATTTAAAATAAGTTGAAGGCTGGTGAGGCATTGATCCAAATGTCTGATTTATTTCACATCTAGGTGCCATCAAATGTGAAAGCTTGTTGAAATTTTATTCAAGTTAAAGCAAAAAGAGTCACAGAGCTTCAAGTAATAATCAAGAGGGAGAAATGAATATTAGAGAAGTTGTTGAAGAAGCAAGTATTAACATTGAAACGAAGTGTAAAAAAAGAAGCAGAAAACATATGCAATATTATGTTTGCATATCTTAAATTTCTTTGGCTTCATCTTCAAGCGAAAGAAAATGAAAAGATACCAAATTTGCACAATTGATTCATAGTCAAATATCAACTACCAGATATGGCAAAGAGCCTCAATTGGAAAAATGAAAAAGTCCCACCCAAATAAAAATCATTCAAGAAGCTATAAATGAGAAGCTTGAAACTTCACTACCCGATTAGGTCAGTAGTGCTTTGAATGAAAATAAAAAAATAACAGAGCTAATTGCCAAAAAAAAAATTCTGTTTCGATGATAAGTTTACCATTTTTCAAGATGAAAATTATAACATGGAGCGTAAAATATTGAAAATTGAATAAGTAATGATGCAATGTAAAAAAATTATTGATACAACAGAGATGGATCTTCATTTGTCTAGAATTAGAACCACTGATGTTTTGGCACTGCATGAAGCTACCAGGAATGCATTTGCAATGACTATTGAGGAACACAAAGAAAAGAACCTGGTACTAAAAGAAAAAATTTAAATTATCAAAAATGCTTTAAATTTGGTTCCTTTGTTAATGATTTTGTTATCACTCTGCCAAATCTCCAAGGTTGAAGAAGAAATCCCAACAGTGGTAACCATAGACCAATATTTTGGCTTGGTATCTAGCCCTACCAAACCGGAGAGGGCTCTCTCCACAAAAATCACAGCCAAGAAGGTTGGATGAAAAGGTGGCTAGCTATGAAATGTAGCAGGGTTTGTTTTGTTTTTATTGGGTTTACTGGATGAGGATTAGGTCAAAGAGGCTAGGTCAGGGAAAATAAGATGGGAATTACAGTCCATTCAATGGGGCAAGGTAGGAAGAAATCTTAGCACTTTAAGGTGATTTTGTGAGATGGTTTCAGACTAATGAGGAGCTAGGAAGAGAATAAGAGATGTATTCTTCCTAAACTGAAGAAAATGGATAAATTATGAAGACTTTCCCAAAACAGAGCATGAAAGAAAATGTATTATGCATATCAACTTGAAAATCATCATATAATAGACATGAAATGGTTTATGAGCTTACAAAACATTCATACAAATGAAACAAGAGAAGAAACAATGCTAAACATCCATACCACATGTATCCCAAAGAAATAGTTGCAACTCTTCATTAATTTCTAGCCAAACTGATCACACTATAGTCCTTGATCAATACAACAACATCCAACTGATTCCAACCTATGAAATGACTAAAAAATTACATTCAAACAAACTCCTTTGAACCTCAAGTTTGGAATCCCTAAGTTGAGGAGCTGATCCACAATAATTTGAACTGATACATAGAGTGTAGGGAGGTCAAAGTGACTCATCTCTCACTTCCATGAAACTAATTCATTTGATTTCATGATGACATGTACATAATGTATTTACCCATAGGTAACTAATAAACATGATAGTTAAATTTACTTCCATGAATTAGATAAGTAAAATCCATCAAATCCATTGACCAACTGAAAAAAAAAAAAAAAAAAGAAATAAGAAGAAGTCAAAATCTGGAAAATATCTGTGAACTGGAAAAAATGCAACACCAACTTCAAGCCAACGTTTGAGGGGGTTTCCGATGTCCAAATTGAGCTCAAGATATCTCATTGGAAAGCGTGCCTTGTCTAGTTTCCAAAAATTTACTTGGTTTCAAAAAATGATGAGTTGTAGACCTCCAAAAGTTAAATCTATCAATACTGGTCAGGTGCGTAGTGCCAATGTCAGGTGCACCCTCAAAATGCCAGGTGCGCCTTCCTAGTGCCAGGTGTTCCCTCCCAGTGCCAAGTGCGCCCTCCAACTTGCAAGCCACTTTTGGAAGCCTTCCCGATTTCAAAATTGATCTCATGATAGTGCATTGGAAATTTATCTCTCTTAGCTACACAATGGACCTATCAAGTACTGAACATTATCAAGTATAGCCCATAAAAAATCAATTCTCTCAAGACTGGTCAAAAAATGTAGAATGAGGGTGCAAAATTGCAATGTTATTTTGAAGGAAACTTTTGGAGGTCTTACTCATCTCCAAATTGTACTCATGATAGCTCATTGGAAAGATATTCTAGTATAGTCGTCATGTGACATATCAAGCAAGTCATTTGGATAATCCATCAGGGAGAAAAGTTGATTTCCCCAAGGTTATTCCAGAAGTGCAACAACTCACTTTTAGCAATTGTATTTTTGACATTTCGCCAAAACCATGACACCTGTGTAAACACCGAAGGAGGTGTTTCTTCCATGACCTATGATGGACAAAAAACCTCTTTCACTTTCGTAAAATTCATCACCATTTGGTCAGAAACATAGTTTGAAGAAAAACTAGCCCTGTGTGTGGCGAATGATTTATCCCCTGGAATGACTTCTTGAAAAATGATGGAGACATGATTTTTATGAGCTGGATTGGCCTCATTATTTCTGATATGAACTCCCTTATGCCTCCTTTTCTCATATTTCTCTGATTCAATAGAAAACCCTAGCTAAATGGGAGAGGAAATTAAGGTTTAGTGTAGGCAAAACAGGGGATTTGGGAAATTTATAAGAATGAAGGGAAATAAAGGGGGTAGGGGGCTTCTAAATTCTTAGGAAAATATTTGGTGGTAGGCAGGGATGTTAGGAAGTAGGGGAAAGTGGAATTTCAAGTATTTAGTGAGGGGAAGGGGTCCAGAAGGGCAAAACACTGGCCTAGTCTAGAAAAGTGTCAAATTGTAGCAATAGACTAGGGCTTGTGGACAAATGATGATTTTGAGGGATAGGAGTGATTTGAAGTGTTTAGGAAGGTATATTAAGTATAGGGGAAGGTGTAAGAGCACTAGGATACAATTTTTGTTGATGATTTAACCATGGAGGTCATGAAACCAAGAAAAATGTCCTCAAAGCCCTAGGAGAGGGAAATGAGCTTTCCAAGCACAACTGAGAGACAAAATATGGTTAAAAAAAAACCAATTAATTGGAAATTATAGTTTGGAACCTGAAATTTTTGAATAAAATTGACTATCACTACTCCTTCAAAAGATGAATTTGATGGTGAAATGACCAATTTTCATGATTTTGACCCTATGACCTAATGATGAAACAACATGGAAGAATGAGTTGAATGATGACCATGATGACTATGGGAATATTTCAAAAATGAATTAAACGACCATGATGATGTCCATTGACCATGGAGGTGAAAGGAGTAGTAATGATCTAAATACCCTATTCAGTGACCAAATTGTTGCATGACCTAGTGGAATGACAAAAATTTCTGAGTGGGACTCCTAAAATGATATGAAAAGAGGATTTTTGATCACTGATGGCAGGATGAAAATAATGACACTAAAATTGGCCTTATTTTGGATGATAGCTTTGAAAAAGGTTTCAATAACCACATAACTCTGGATTTTTCAGATCAGTGCCTTGTCCATTGGGCCAATACAGTAAAAAACTCAAACTAATAACATGACTGAAAACTGATAACTCAGAAAAAATAGAATAACTCAAGGCAAACTCAAATGACTGAAACCTGACTCAAAACTAACTTACTTGAATAAAAACTAAACTTTTGAAAATGGCAGAAAATCAGTGAAGCTCCATGGCCTTCACGGGCTCCAAACTGCAATGATTCTCTACTTCACACTTTCAAAAGGTAAGCTGAAAGAAACTTGCTTCTGAAAAGAAAATCTAATCAAACTGAAATGATGCCAACCTACTCTAATCTGATGCACAATTGTTGATTAGGTGAAATGATCCTGCCAGTGTAACCAATACAACAGATAGCTACTTATTGAAATTTTTCTCTCACTTTCCTCAAGCAGGCAGAATGATGTACATGTAGGCAACTCACAATAAAAACTGAAACCAAGTCTTATGCTGACAAACAAGACAACATTCATATTCTCCAATGCTTGCAAAATACTGTCGAAGGGATCTTGAAAATCTTGAAGCATTACCTTTTGTAGATCAACAAAAGGATATGAATAAGCATTATTCCCATATGGCTGTAACAAATTAGCAAAAGGATCCTCCACAATATTTTTAACAGCATAAGTGTCCAAATCTACGGAATCCAGGATAAACTCCTTTTCATCAACAAACCTTTAATTTTATGAACCTTGAGGAAGATCCATATCTACAAGGGGCTCTAAAACAACTTCTTTTTTATCACTTCTCCCCTCTTCATAATCACTTGGAAACTAACAAGACTATACAATAACGTCATCATTCTTAAAGGATGGAATATGGATTTGCAAATTTAGAACCTGATTTATTTATTCTTCGGTCAAAGGAGGAAGTACTCTTTATTTTCTTTTGATGAAAAAATAATTATATTCTTTCTCTCCTAAAGATTCACAAGGATGCTGAACATATTTTTTAATCTCAAGAAAAGGAGCATATAAATTTTCATCCGATTTCTGATTTATTTTATGTGGTTTCATTTGACTATCAAGATGCAAAATTATTTCATCTTCAAGCAAAGGGGAAGCTATTGTATGCTGAATATGATCTTGTGTATCAAAGTTACTAGCTTGGAGAAATCATAGAAGGCTTCAATGATCTCTTCATCATTCATGCATTCGAGATCATCAATACTCTCAAGATATGCAAAAAAACCTTCACTATAATCACAACATCTTTGTAAGAGAGATAAAGAAAGATTAGAATTCACATAATTTTTGGAGAACATCTTATGGAAATCTTTAAGAGAACATAAAATTCCTTCTGGTAACCCTTCGTACCATACCCTAGCTTTATCTTCAAGAGTATCCATAAAAACCTTCATGAGATAATCTTAAGGAAACTCAACTCTTAGTCTACATACATGTACATGAAACTTTACTAAATGTAGATCAGCATCATCTTGCTCTTCACATTTGAATATGGGAAGATGTGTAAACCAATCAACATAAGGCATAGGATTTGGAAATCCAGGGATTTGAGATCGATCCATAGGAGCATACCTAGATATTTTTTTTTGCAGTAGAACTCATCTCGACAACAATGAAGTCACCAAGAAGTCTATTCAAATTACCAGTTCTTGAAAAGTGGCGTCGCCATGAAAATTCTGAACCTTTGGATTATTCGACACTCGAGTCGTCAGGTGAACGATGCACAACCTTCTTGTGCCTGATCATTTTTCACCATCAACAATCAGATTTGATCTGTTTCCTTCTTTCCCAGGGAATATTTGTCTTTTTGCCTCCCCGACAATGGTGCCAACATGTTACCATTCTGCCATATCTCTAAGGCTGAAGAAGAAATCCCAACAGAGGTAACCACAGACAAATCTTTTGGCTTGGTATCTATCCATGCCAAACTGGAGAGGGCTCTCTCCAAAAATAGCATAGCCAAGAAGGCTAGATGAAAAGGTTTTAGGCTAGTTATCAAATGCAGAAGGGTTTGTTTTGTTTTGATTGGGTTTGCTGGATGAGGATTGGGTCAAAGAGGCTAGATCAGGGCAAATAAGATGGGAACCACAGTACATTCAATGGGGAAAGGTAGGTCGAAATATTAGCACTTTAAGGTGATTTTGTGAGATGGTTTCAGATTGATGAGGAGCTAAGAAGAGCATAAGAGATGTATTCTTCCTAAACTGAACAAAATGGACAAATTATGAAGACTTTCCCAAAATAGAGCATGAAAGAACATGTATTATTCATATCAACTTGAAAATCATCATATAATAGACATGAAATAGTTTATGAGCTTACAAAACATTCATACAAATTAAATAAGAGAAGAAACAATGCTAAACATCCATACCACATGTATCCCAAAGAAATAGCTGCAACTCTTCATTAATTTTTGGCCAAACTGATTACACTATAGTCCTTGATCAATACAAAAACATGCAATTGATTCCAACCTATGAAATGAATGAAAATTACATGATATAGGCCTAAAAAAAACTCCTCTGAACCTCATGGGTCGAATCCTTGAGTCGAGAAGCTGATCCACAATCATCTTAACTGATACCAAGAGTGTAGGGAGGTCAAAGTGACTCATCCCTCATTTCCATGAAGCTGATTCATTTGACTTCATGATGACATTTACATAATGTATTTACCCATAGGTAACAAATGAAAATGATAATTAAATTTCCTTCCATCAATTACACCAGTAAAATCCATCAAATCCATTGACCAACTAAAAAAAAGTCAAAATCTAGAAAATATCAGTGAACTGGCAAAAGCACAGCACCAACAAGCCAACTTTTGAGGGGGTTGGCGATGTCCAAATTGAGCTCAGGATAACTCATTGGAAATCTTGTCCTATCTATCTTCCAAAAATTTACTTGGTTTCCAAAAATGATGAGTTTTAGACCTAAAAAAGTTAAATATCTCAAGACTGTTCAGGTGTGCAGCGCCCGTGTTAGGTGCGCCCTCTCAATGCCAGGTGCTCCCTCCAACTTGTAGGCCCCTTTTTGAGGCCTTCTCGGTGTAAAAATTGAGATCATGATATCTCCTTGGAAATATCTCTATCTTAGATACACAATGGACCTATCAAGAACTGAAAATGATCAATTATAGCCCCTCAAAAATCAATTCTCCCAAGACTGGTCGAAAAGTGTAGAATGAGGGTGAAAAAATGTAGTGTGCTTTTGTAGGAAACTTTTGGAGGCCTTTCGAAACTCAAAATGGAGCTCATGATAGCTCAATGGAAATATATTCTAGTATAGTTGTCATTTGACTTATCACGCAAATAATTTGGACAATCCATTAGGGAGAAAAGTTGATTTTCCCAAGGTTACTCCAGAAGTCTAGCAACTCACTCGTAGCAACTGTATTTTTTACATTTATCCAAAACCATGACACTTGTGTAAAAAATGAAGGGTTTTTTTCTTCCTTTACCTATTATGGACAAAACCTTCTTTCACGTTTGTAAAATTCATCACCATTTGGTCAGAAACATAGTTTGAAGAAAAACTAGCCGTATCTGTGGCGAATGATTTGTCCCTTGGAATGACTTCTTGAAAACTGATGAAGACATAATGTTTATGAGCTGTAATGGCCTCATACTTGCTGATATGAACTCCCTTATGCCTCCTTTGCTAATATGTCTTTGATTCCATAGAAAACCCTAGCTCAATGGGAGAGGAAATTAGGGTTTAGTGTAGGCAAAACAAGGGATTTGGGAAATTTATAAGAATGAAGGGAAATAAAAGGGATAGGGGGATTATAAATTCTTAGGAAAATATTTGGAGGTAGGGAGGGATTTTAGGAAGTATGGGAAAGTGTAATTTCAAGGATTGGGTGAGGGGAAGGGGTCCAAAATGGAAAAACATAGGCCTAGTCTAGAAAAGTGTCAAATTGTAGCAATAAGCCAGGGCTTGTCGAAAAATGATGATTGTGAGGGATAGGAGTGATGGGAAGTGTTTAAAAAGGTATATTAAGGATAGTGTAAGGTGTAAGAGCATCGGGATATAAGTTTTGTTGATGATTTAACCATGGAAGTCATGAAACCAAGAAAAATTTCCTCAAAACCCTAGGAGAGGGAAATGAGCTTTCCAAGCACAACTGAGAGACAAATATGGTAAACACAAAACCACTTACTTGGAAATGATAGTTTGGAACCTGAAAATTTTGAAGACATTTGACTATTACTATTCCTTAAAAAGATGAATTTGATGGTGAAATGAGCAATTTTCATGATTTTGACCCTATGATCTAATGATGACACAACATGGAAGAATGCATTGACTGATGACCATGATGACTATGGGACTCTTTCAACAATGAATGAACTGAACATGATGATGTCCATTGACCATGGAGGTGAAAGGAGTAGTAATGCTCTAAATACCCTAATCAGTGACGAAATTTTTGCATGACCCAGTGGAATGACAAAAATTTCTGAGTGGGACTCCTAAAATGATATGAGAAGAGGATTTTTGATCACTGATGGGAGGATGAAAATACTGACACTAACATATTCCATTATTAATACAGACTCAACAATTTTTAATCCCTATTGCTAGCACATCTAATGGATATATTAGAGCTCTACAACTGGTTAATGCAATCAAATTTCACGCTGTCGGTAATATATGCAAGAGATTAGAAATAATTTAAAATGTATGGAAAACGATTTCTATTACTCTACGATTAGCACATGAAACCAACTCATTTATCGATTTGGTGAGAAGTAATATTAGAGAAGACAATCATGTCATTAACAATGAATTTCTTTTAATAAAAAGCTTGAATCGATGTCTAATATGGACAAGGAAAACATAGAACTGAAAAATTCTAATCGAATGAGGAAAATCAAAGTTGGATGGTCTAGAAGAATGAATACACTAGAAAACATTATTTCTGAATGTCAAAGCATAGAGAATAGGAGAAGTGATGCATTTCTGAAGGCGGTGCTAATTGTTCGAGATCTAGACGACCCATGCATTATACAAAATTATGAATTGATTACAAAATATATGCTAATATTTGAAATGGATAAGAGAAAACAATAAATAGGAAAACAATTTGATGTTATAATTGATTCTACTCTAGAAGAAATTGGCAAATGGCTAGTTGGATTTTTCAGTTTTAATGACAATAAATTTGTGTTAACTGCACAGTTACAAGAAGAGGCAATGGAGATCGAAAATCAACTATTCAATCAGAATGTGAGGCTAGATATTACAATGGGACCAATGAAAGAATTCATTCAAGCTAAGTTGAAGGCATTGGTTCAAGAGGCCATGCATTCAGAAGCCAGTTGATGGTCAAACACTTAGCTTATATGCTTTCACAATTGTAACTTTCCTTAAATCTTTGCATATTTGTTTTTTGTTTACTAGTATTCAATCATCGTGATTTGTTAATTTTACTAATGTCACATAGTCTACTTGCTGAATGAATTTCCTTATTTTCTTTTGTAGTTCTCCCTTTGCATATTACAATTCACACATTTAATTTTGTTGGATGTAGAAGAAACTACTTAAAGCGAATATGTTAGAATAACATAGTGAACGAGACAATGAATTGAGCCATTGAGAATTTCCATCACTAATAAAAGTGATTCCCATTGAGAAAAAAGTTCTTAATGCTTAGAATATGATCTTCTATGATTTTTTATTTTGTTTATTTATTTTAATCATAGCTATGATGATTAAAATTTGAAACTCGATATTGTTCTTGTTATTGTAATTTTATTGCTTAATGTTATAGACTTATGCTTTGAGCATTTGTATTGTTTCATCGATACATATATTCCAATAACATGAAACATGAGAATAGTTGATTTTTATATGAAACATGAATAATTTTCATTGTCATCATATTTTTAAATTTGTGTGGAATACGATACTTCGGGAAGGGCTTTCATCACACTTTTTTCTTATTTGTCTATTGTGCATAATGAAAGTTTTTTGTTGTATTTAGAAATGAAAGTGATATATCAATTTTATGTGAGTTCGATTTTGATTGGTCTTGTGCTTCATTTCATAATATTTAACGGATTAATTAGCGATGGAGTTTTTGTGAACAATTTTCCTTGTACGGGAAGGTTTCACTGTGCAAAGTACGAAGGTCACACGAAGAAAGATTAAAAGCTTCCTTCGCACAATGGACTTCATCCGAAGTTCAGTGTATATTCCTATTTACATAAATATAACGATAAAAAATATTTCTCTGTGCGAATATCACAACCTTTAATCAATTGATTAACAAATTTTTTTGCACAAAAATTGTTGATTTTGCTAGAGTGCAAAAACCGTACTCGGTCTGCAAAAGGTGTTCACTGAAATTTGTGATTATGCTTGAACATTTTTCCATTTCATAATTTGAGCCTCTGCATTTTGACATAAAATCTATATTCATAGGTAAGAAAATCCACAAGAATTCTTTGTACAATAAAAATTTGGACTCTACTTTTGCACTCCGCACTAGAATCATATTAACATTAGGATAATGGTAAACATATTTGAACATTAGACTATTAATAAGCACCAACATTAGAATTTTTGTAGTTTTGAATTTGAATGGACCTTCTTGTTCTATCCATTAACTCGGTTAGTAGCAATTTATATGTTAATATTAATATATTAATTCTTTTAAATAATGCAAGTCAGATAACACTACAAAGTGGTAACCCTTTTTTTCGTATATATTGAATTGAGTTTCCAATGAAACCTTGTTGACAGTGTGAATGAAATTTCTCATTTTGAAATAATAATAATAATAATAATAAATTACCTTCACCGTAATCATCAAGTTTTCTCAACAGAAATAGAATTGCCAGTGTGCATAGTTACTTGCAAAGTGAAAGTTCCAAGCAAAGCTCCACACAAGGTTTATTAAAATATTAAATATACAAATATATTTTTTAATCACTATTTAGTAATGTATTTCTCCCCTCAATGAAGTTGCTATAAGGCATACTCTTATTATGCAATATTGAATAAATCATGTTTTCAATCTGTTTGACATGTGGTTGCAAAGCAATTATATGTTACTGCTTTGGTCAATGATGTGAGAATTGATGCAGTAATAATTTTTTTTTTTTTCATAAGTGGGGGGAGGGGATAAACAAATCTCCAATTGATATTATTAAGGAGTAGGTGTAAGAGAACTGAGGCTCTTTTGCATACATGATGGTGCTAAATAAATTGTTTTTTCAATTCATGTGAAGAAGAAGTGTTGTGTGGTAAAACGAATGTGTGAAAGGTTTTGTGTAGGTTTATTAAAATAATAAATATACAAGTCTATTTTTTAATTATTATTTAGGAATGTTTTTCACATGTAAAGAAGTAGTTATGCGGAAGGAGCTATGTGAAAGTGGTTATGAAGAGTTGGTTGTTCGAAGGTAGCGTGTGTGGAGTTTAGAAATTCAATAATTGATCGAAGTGTGTTATTGAGTGCGGAGGTAGTTGTATGGAAAAAATTGTGTAGAAGTGGTTGTGCGTATGCAAATGTCATGCGAAAGTTTGGTGCAAATTTTAATAAAATAATAAAAATAAAAAACCATTTTTTAATTCTTATTTAAGGACACATTTCACGATGTATAATCATTAATTAATATCAGTTGAATGTTAACGACTAAGGGTGTTATTGAGTGTGGAATTAGTTGTGCGAATGAATTTGTGTGGATGTGGTTGTGCTTCTGCGGAGGTTATGTAGAGAAAAATGCATGTGCGGAATTTGTGCAGAAAGAGGAAGGAGGTGCGGAGGGATAATAGATGTTCAGAGGCAGCATGTGTAGAGAACACATACTTTGTGTAATGTTTATTAAAATAATACATATACTAATATATTCTTTGGTTCTTGTTTAGGAACATATTTCACAATGAATGCTTCCTACCCACAATACGTAGGACCCACATTTATTAATATCAGTTTCAAATTTCAATAACCGACGAAATGGCATTTTTGAGTCTGGAATTAGTTGTGCATACAAAGTTGTGTGGAGGCAGTTGTGCATGTGTGGAGGCTATGCAGATAACACATCCACATAGAAGCATAAACAAAAAAATGTTTGTAAATATGAAGATAAGCATTATTTACCCAAAACATATACCAGAATGACTAAAAACAATCTACCAAAACGATCAATCCTAAAACACAAAAAAATTGTTCCCTAAAGTAACATATATATATATATATATATATATATATATATATATATTAAAGAGAAATGTTAAAAAAAAAAAAAAATTGCAAATGTATCTCATGATTAAATTTAGTTATTGTGATGCATAGCTTTTGATACAACTCACAACTTAAATAAAATAATTGTGTGCAGAGAAAGATATGTAGAGGAAGCATGTGTGAAAGAGTATGTGTGAGGCAAGCATGTACGAAGAAAGTTGTGCAGGGGAAGTGTGTGTGGAGGACACTGTGTGGAGATGAATTTTGTTGTGCGGAGGCATACTTTAAATGGACCAAACTACACAAAAAATGAGAAATACATGAAAAAAATTATTGCAAAATGCGGAGCCCACACTACCTTAATCAATTAATTAAGGTTTATTTTGTAGCATTGGTTGTGGAGCTAACTAAAGGATGACTATTTCTTTTACACTTTTCCATAGTGGTAATGGAATAATTGAAACTATAGCTTTAACACTTCTTTTAATTGAAGAAATTAATCATATTTACCAATCAATCTTTTATTTCAAACCCTGTAAAAAAATTAAGCATTTAGGAGCACGTGGCATTGATTATTTCTTTTTTTTAAAGGAAGGAATTAAACTTAAACATTTGTAGTCAAAACCAACTAAATTTAAATTAGTTATTATTCTTGTTATTATCACAATTTTTGTTATCTATCAGTATAATATCTGTTGGCTCCCTGTGATTTGCAAGAGTGGCAAGAACAAACACTACAGGGGCCACATCAGAACCACTTTGGAATCCTAGGATCTAGCCATCCTGGACTTAGAGGGGGATCTCTCTATTAAGGTGTTTTTAATTGATATATCTTTGTGCTCTTTGTTTAAGATTTTAGGCTAGTTATGAAGTTCTAAGGACTTGTTTGTTTTGTTTGGTTGGATTAATTGATAGATTGAAGGATCAATGGTGTGACTGATTGAGGGAATGTTTCAACTAAAAAAATAGACTATGAGAAGACATCAATTCATTGGGAAATGGAGTCACAAAAGGATTTAATTGTTCATCAACTCTGCAAGGGATTTCATAGGGCAAGCTAACTATATCAAGTGGATTCTTTAGTTTAGGTTGTGATATGAAACAATAATTAGTTGTGAAGGCAGCAAAGCTATAGTCACTTAAGAATCTTCTAGCTCTACTTAGACAAGAAAATCCCTTCAAGGTAATTGTTTCGAGCAAGCCAAAGGACAGGGCAAACCATAAATCTCTTTGGACAAACTTTAATAAGCAAACCTTTAAGACAACAATCCAGTAATTCAAGTACTACTTTCAGACAAATAAAACATATAAGATAAAAGTAAGAGTGGTCTAAGATCAAATGGAAATAATCTAATCCGCTTTTAACAAACTCTTAAAAGACTCTTCAAAGCAACATTTCAAGACTTATCAAAGGGCAGGGCATACCATGAACCTCACCGGTTTTAGACTTTAATAAGTGTACTTTAAAGGAAGGTCCTAAAAACAATATCTCAAGCCTTACTCAAAGGAACATGGATTCACCATAATTTCCTTGGTTTCACTCTATTGAATCATTCCCAAGAAAACAAGCTAGGTATAACTAGAAGGAAATTAAGAATCTTCCAATCAAACCTTGCAGAAGAAAACATGAAGATAAAGAATACAAACAGAAATAGGGTGCTGAAATAGCAGATCCTAATCTAAAACTTCTGCTTCTTTATCAGAGAAAGATGAACATAATGGAAAAGAGAAGGAGAAACAACAAAAATTTAGGAAAAATTCACCATTGATATAGCTCAAGGATCCTGTGAACATGCTTGTATAATTGATGATCAAACCAGTTACAACACTTTCGGTACAGTAACTCTATGCAACTCATAGCTTTCTTCAGTTCAGTCTAGCATTCCTCAACTAGCTCAGCAGCATAAATCAGTCCAATAACCATCAAGTAACCAACTTTTAAAATGAGGCTCATATACAATATTTATATGAAAAATGAGGAGGTGCTGCTAAACTAGGGTGTTTAAATGTTATTTATTACAGAGTTAATGATTTTTGACCTTTGAGACCATGGAAGGCCCTAGGAAAAAATATCTGAAAGAGTTACTCTGAATAATAACTTCTGCCTTAAATTCTAATTTCATTTGGTTGAAATATTTGACTGTTAAGGCTTGGCAATAACTTTGTAATAACTGTTGAGCTGCTTCAAAATATCTCTGACTGTGCAATAACTGCCTGATGCCTTCATGGAAAGAAATAATGCTGGAGGTGGAAAATTTGTCTTTGGAGAAGTAATTGCTTCTTTGTTGATTTATTCGAAGCTTTCTTTGGGTAATCTGCCTTTGTTTAATCATTGAACTCCTGTATTAGGCCTTTGATCTTGTTTTAGCTTTAATATTATGTCTTACTACCGTTATCTCTGTTTCTTCTTTATGACTGTTTTGTTCATCTATCCTTAATTTTTAAACCTTTAACCTTTTATATTTAATCATGTCTTAAAGGGATAATCCTATGTTTATCCTTTGATCTATAATTAACCCTTTTGACCTTTTTGTTCTTCATTCCTTTGTTGTTTCTCTGACTGTAGTTGTTTTTTGTGTGCAGGCAGGGTTTCTTCATGGCATAAGAGTTTATAATCCATCGATGATCATGATACATCGATGGTTAATTCTTTTATGTAAACCCATGGCCTTCTGTACCTGTATTTGCCTCTCGGATCATCATCCAGAGGTTATTTAATCATTTGAATGCCCCTCTAGACATCATCGCCATTAAACCTGCAAACACACAAACAAACATTTAATTTGAAAACCTGTGGGAAGGGAAAAATTGTTTTTCAGGGTTTTGAGGCATCGGGGAGCGATTTGCAGAGGGGGAGGAGGTGCAGGGACATGATTCCGGAGGCAAAACCATGAGAAATTTCAAACGTAGGCGAAGGGTTCTGAATTTTGGCGCGAGAATGGGAAAAGAGGTTTTGGTAAACCACCGTGGTTTATCGCGTAGGGTATGGGCAGTAAGCGGTTTCGGGCTAATCGGACGTGATTCCACTTATAATTTGACGCGTGTCCGGGCCAAAACCGCTTCTATTGCGCGGGTTAAGGGCATTAAACCCTAGCATCAAATTTCACACGATATGTAATTTAGTCTGTCAGATCTCGAGGAGTGAGATCGACGATGCAGGTGGAGCCCGAAGATGGGGTGCAGGTTGGTATGGTGGGTAGTGGAGTACAGGTGTCGGGCTATGATTGGAGCGCAGGATTTGAGTGGAAGGTGGGTCTAGGGTGGTGATGTGAGCATTTTTTCAAGTAGCACAGGGTCGGGTTGTATGCAGGATGAAGGGCGGTGAGTGTTGTGGCCATTAGATCAGGGCCCTAGGCCTTTGATCAACGGTTGAGATGGCCTGAGGAAACGATGAAGTGGGGTGAAGGAAAATGGGCCCACTTTTATATTTCAATGGTTAGGGGAGGCTTATTATAAGGTTGGCGAGGTGTATAAGGTAAAAAAGGGGCGGAGGTACAGTTTGTATGAGGGAAGGGGCTAAGAATAGGCGAAGGGAATGGTCCTGTGGGGGTAGAGGGTACTGGGGGTCAGGAAGGAAAGGGGCTTAAGAGAATAGCAGAAGGTCAGGGTTCGGGTTGTATGAATGAGGGGGCTAGGGCTTAAGCATAAAAGGGGCTTAAGGCCTATATTTCAAAAAAGTGGCTTTTATTATAAAAACAAAGTTTTTATAGGACTTTTTTAGAGTTCCGATAGGCTAAAAGGCCAGATTTAAACAATTTAAGAGAGGAATTTGCATTGTTTAAGGGTTTTTAGGAGAAAATGATGCATGAGGGGGGGTTATTGAGGGTTTTTAGAGGAGAAGGAAAAATGGATTTGAGAGGGGTAAAAGATGATGAAATGATGAAATTAGGCCTAGAAAATGGAGTTTTCTTAGAGCAGCAAGGTGAACTTTTGAGAAGGAAGAAAAGATAGGAAATTTCAGTGAACAATAGTCAAAATTAGGATGATGAAGGAAGTGAGACTTCTAAAGATAGCTGATGGGAAAATAATGCTATCTTTAGGTTCTTGTAGAACATCCACAGTCATCTAGTGAAATCTGTAAAATACAGGATGATAATAATATCTAATACATATTCTTAATATTTATATGCTAACATCACAATACTAGTCACTAATTTTGCTTATGATGTTTGTAGAATCATTCAACAGGTGTTCATCATGCAATATTTTTAGCATACACGTTACGAATGCATATCAAATTAGTTTTTGAAGAAGATGGTTACAAATATAATCCTCGTCTAGGCTATATGGTATTGTTCTGGTTGTTTCACATATTGAGCAATTATCATTTATAACGAAAGTACAAAACGTGTAGCATTATTGACAATTCAACAATGTACTATTAGTCAAATATGTGAGTACTAAGAACATTTATACAATATATGATACAATATTGTATATAGATAGTTCAAATATTATTTCTTATGAGATTTCTGAAGTACTTATGTGTTGTGGAATTAGAAAGTCTTACCTTTCTTATTTTTGTATATTTGAACCAACTCATATCATCATATCAGCGGAAATGAATACAAGAAGAACATATGCCATAAAGGAAAATAATAGCTCTTCTAAGAGGCACATTTTTTCTTTATTTCTTGTATTTTGATTATATTTTCATTACACAACGCAACTGTGTTCTCCCCCCCCCAACTGTTTTTGGGCCATATTTTTTAATGTACTCAAAGATTTTTTTTTAAAATTTCTAGGAAACATATGAAACTTAGAGATTTGGATCCAAGACAACAATTACAAAGAAAAAAGTACTTTGAATTTTTCTATTTTCTAAAACTAAAATCTATCTAGAAATTTTGTACACTAGTAATGACTTTGCTTTATCTTATTTTATTTTCATTAAACAACTATTACTTGTTTTGTAAAAAGCTTTCCAGATTATCCACAGTATTGAGACATGTTCCTCAATACTGTGGATAATCCGGAAAGCTTCTTACAAAATGATCACCACAGGAGTTTAAAAACCAAAACTATTACTTAGTTTCAATTATAATGTCCTTTTAAGCAACGAGTTTAGAGTAATATTTGTGAAAAAGAAAAATTTATTGAATTTGAATGATGTCACAGTAGAGATCAACGACAATGTAGAGATAGAAATGTGAGCAGTGCCACTTAAACCTATATGACAACAGACAAAACAAAAGTAATAGAAACTAGCGAATAAATAAATGCAAATAGGTGCTTATGCGCATGTTCAATTAACTCTCTATCAAATTTATTATTTATTTCTTTTTCTTTTTTCCCCATTTTTACTTCTATTGTTTTCTCTCTTTTTTTCTAAAAAATAAACAAAAAACTTATTTCAATTCAATGCTCATGACTAGATAAAAAGAGGTCAAGTCTATGCCATTGTTGATCGAAGATACCAGTAACAATAAAAATGGAACTAATTTTTATGGCATTACCTTGGTTACATATAAAACTCTTTTGGACAAAGAAAATAAGTCAAAAGAAATATTTTGTTCATAATTAATAGATAAAAAAACGGAAACAAAAATCACATTGCTTGTGCCAACATCGTTAATCGAACAACATGAGTCACAGCTTGTTGCAAATTCTGGAGTTTATATTAAAATTTCAAAATTATTCCAAAGCACAAATACGATAGTGGTGATTGTGAGAATTTTTTTTGTCTAAATAGTTTTAGCAGTTTATAAAACATTTTTCCTATTTGTGCAGAGTACAATTTTTTTTTCCTAACATGACAATTTCAAATATGTCACGTAATGACGATGCATTTCCAATGTGCACAATTGCAGCTATTGCAATTTCGATAACGAAAAAATCAATGCAATATGTACTGGAAATAAAAGATGAAAATGGACAATAGGACAGGGCTACAATAAACTTTGTTTTGTTTCAAAGTTTTATTGTTACAAAGTTATTGTCCATCTGTTTGTTTTTCCCCACCAGAAAATCCAATTTTCATTGAAATAAAAAATAAGTTACATATGCATAGGTCTATATATCCCAATGTTTAGGGAAAAATCATTCTTCATATATTGTATAATTTTTACGCATTTTTTTACAAGTGTCGCATAAGTAACAAGTTCAAGTACATAATAAACATATTCCTTCACGTGTTTCAATTAAAAGAGATTTGCAACAAAATGTTTTTATGATGATTTTGCTAAAAAATATAGTTAAAAAACAAGAAATAGTTTTTCATACTTCACAATCAGCGTTCATATGTGCATTGAACATGAAAAATAAAGTTGACAGTCTAGGAAATCTTCTTTCCTCACCAAGGAGAATATACACAGTAATATATATCATATTGTTTCAACAGACATGGATAAATAACAAGAAAAAAAAGACATTTGATTTCATGTTACTAAGCATTTGTTTTCTATATAAATTTTGTAGCATTTTCAAGGGTACTTGAGAGTGGTTAGTGTATACACGAACCCATTCAAATTGTATGCACTAGATGTGGTACTCTAATTACAATTACTAGAACTATGAAAAAAAATATGCTTTATTTCAGTGCTTGCAAGCAAGACTCTCATTTTCTTTATTTTCACCACTTAAAATGCATCATCCATGCAAGTGACATGATTGAAAAATAGTATATTTTGAGGGGCGCCGAACTCGAAAGAGTATTACCTGCACTGTGAAAAAATTTCTATGACTACTGTTTGGTTCGAAAAAAATTCTTGATGATGAACCACACTGGTTGGTTCGAAACGCGTCAACAATGTTCCATTGCATGTGATTATTATCGACATATATTTTACAATTTCCTATGACCACTATTGTGCAGAAAAAATGGATGTTATTGAAATCTTTACCAACTTTGAGACACATGGTACATTTACGATAGACCATCAAAAAATTGTTGTACACATACAATGATAGGTTTATTTACATTCTTTGTAAAGAAATTCGATAACAACAAAATGCTCATTCCTTGCATTGCTAGGCATCCTAGCATTGCCTCAAAGTTTATAATTTAGCTTTTTTTCTTCTCTTTTTTGTCGAACAATTCTTTTGTTTTACTTGATATTTGGGATCTAATTTCACATTATAAATCAATATACTATACTCATGAGAGAAAGATTAGAAATGTAATCATCAAAGCGAACAAGTCAATTTTTTCTACCAATGTGAAGCTAAAATGACATTGTATATAAACATAAGCTAATGAAATATTTTTGTTTCGACTTTATGTTTTGTACCATGCTATGTCGTTTTTTTATTTTTTTTGCAGTAGCATTTCTTACATTGTTTTCTTGATTTCTCAAATTTTCAAGCACTATAACTACTCAAGCAATATTACAAGTTGGTTAATTTTCAATTTTCGATGACATTACTTTACAATCACAGTTTACTTTATTTACAGTGTCGATGAAACTAATATTTTTTTCTATTTAAATAGTTATTCCATACAAGACTTAAACAAATATCTAAATAATTCATCATACAAAGTTGAAACAAGTTTATAGACCGAATAAAAAATATTACAATATAAGTTATAAAACATATTGCATTTATACATATATGTGTAATCTAGAGTAGTCTCATTTTTTTTTTCTTTAACTTTGTCAATATTAATATAATACATAAAAAAATAGCAAAAATCGGTAGCGATTTATTTTCTAATTAACCATTATTTTTTCATATTAAGTAATTCAACTGTTCATGTTTTACAATATATTTTCTGACAACATTGTTACAATATGTAGTTCATCTTCCAGGTGACTAAGCATTTGCTGAATTTCTAGTATTTTATCCATTAGCATTAAAATATATTTGCTAAGCATTAATATATCTTGGCTGAGCATTATGATATATTCTCTCACTACATGTACCTATTCCTTTGTGCCCTTTCCATTGTTTCTTTTGACCATTTCTTTGTTTTTATTAACAAACACAAAAAACAGCAGACAAATTATAAAGAAAAACCTTAGAACACTTAACATTTTGAGAACAACAAAGCAAGTCGATTGCCTATAACCTAGTAACCAATCTAGAAAAAATGAACATTACAAATTTCTTTCACATGCATCAGATGTATATATAATACGCTTGAGGCAATAAGTTATCTAAATTAAAAATTTACATCTAAGTTATGAAGCGACATTTAACTGTTATCAATTTTAATGGTATCCACTAACCAGTAATCATTATTAATGTGGATAGTTCTGATTTGCCTAATATTTAACCATAAAAGAGTACTGTAAACTATGTTACTTTAAATCATATATGTTTTACTTAAATTATGATTTGACATAGAACAATTGACACATGTACGTTTCATGACTAATCAATCTTCCATGCTTTAGAAATCGATATCGAGATACTATTTTATTAATATTGTAAACCACATTCTATTTTCATTAACTAAAAATATTCCACCAATAAATAAAATTATTTTTCATAATTAGTCACTTAACTAATGCATATCCAACACATTTACTATGTATACTTTCCTTTCTATCGACCAAATTTTACTTTGCAAAAAAAAATTTAGATGCTATACATCAAATCAATACATGAATAAGTTTTTTCCTGTCTCACATTATCCAAATATTAAATGAATTTTTTTCACTGAAATAAGTAAATTAGGTAACGGTTTAAAACTTCGTGTGGTTTCTTCCATTTCGTGTTAAGCTAAAAAATAACATTCCAAAAGTATTATAAGTTTTTTTTGCGCAACAAATGCTTCAATTGTAAACTTTACAACAATCTAACAAAACATTCAGCATCCAGAATGTTGAGAAATATAGAATAGAGATATTAGATGATTTCTCTTATAATGATAATTGCTTGTGAGGAATTTTAAATTTTCTTAATTAGGTTATTCTTGTACTTGATTATTATTATGTGTTCTTCTTCATCAAAAAAATAACAAACCATAAAGAACAATGAGAAAAAGGAAACAAGATGTAGGTGATCAACCAAGGCCAAAAACCTATCCAACTTAAGAGAAAAACCCAAACTAATTCTTCTTATTATAGAATCTTCAAGTGATGAATTCCAAGACCAATACCCTTGACCTAACAACCTCTCCAAGACCAAGTCTCAATACTTCTTTGAACAATTCTTCTTCCTTGAGTCAATGCTAGTAAAACTGCTTGCTTCACCTTAGATCTCAACTTCCCTTCTGATTTCAGCGTATTGACTCATACTCGCAACTCTTGACCTTTCCAAAAACCCTAGTTGCAACACATGTTAGGGAAAAACATTAATTTTATCCCTTAATTACCTTCACATGGATGGAGTCTCTTTATTCTGCAATTCAACTTGTAAATTGACTTGACTTCTTCCTTGTTTTTACCTCCTACGATAGTTGTGATAACTTGGCTCCTTATGCAGCATATGGTAGTACTATTCTTCGCACATGTGAGAGGTTTGTTCCCTAAAACATATCAGAATTATCTCGATTATTTCTTCACCCTTCTTTACTTGATGAGAGCCCTATTCTCTTGTGTTTCTCGCACTTGATATTCTATTTAAGATGCTTGAATGAATGGTCTTCAAGTGAGGCCGAGTCCTCCTTTATATAGTAGTTTCCCCATGAAATAAGTCGACTTGTGCTAGTGTGTAGGCCGACATCCTCTTATAGAATTATCTTCATCTCCTTTTCAAGATCGACTTGATGAAGTACTTGTGACAAGGTCTTGGAGGGTTTATGAATCAAATAAGTTATATGTTTACAATATCTAACATGCCCAAATGGGTCTTCAATACATGACATTGACTTTGACTTAAAGAATTAATGACCAACCTAATAGCTCACAATGGGAGATTTATTTACAAAATAAAATTCCTTGAGCATGAAACCCATGCCTCAAGCATAAAAAAATGATTGTATTTTTCTTATTTTCATTAATACATAAAATCATGATTACACATGTCATTATGAAGACCAAACCTAGTTACATATTTCAACACTTCCTCTTAACTAGGGAGGTATTCATAATTCATACAAGATACTTGGACATTCTCAATTTGAAGAATTCTCATAAGAAGAGTCAGATTGGTAACCCATATGTATAACATCTTATCATCCAACATTGTCACATAGAAATGCCTTGACTAACAACTCTATCTCTCCACAAGATCAGAGCACAATGATGAAGAGCCCAATGATTTATAGGCACCCTCATCATTGTCTCTCTCGGAACATACCCCACTCAGGTTCTCTCAGAATATGTTCCATCAGGACTATTCTTATCTTGGATTCCCAGTCCTCATAGAATATCGATCCTCTACGACTACTCTTATATTGGATGCCCTACCACATCCTCAAATAGTATCAGATGACATATTCTTAACCAATCCTCCATTCTATATTCCTAAGTGAAGACAAGAACGATGTGTCTATATCTCCCTCTCAAATCGGGAGGATATACCCATTCCATTGAAGGAAAGTAACCATTCCTATAAAAAGGAATGTACCCAAGCTCCCTATTAATTAGGGACATGAATAAGCTCCCTCTTGACCAGGGACTAGCTTCCAGTATCTCTTTAGGTGGAGATCATGGGACAAACAACTGCTTCTAGGACTCCTTCCTTTGATGTCATGAGATTCTTCTTTTATATGGAACCTACATTATTATGGTAATTATAGTATGGAATAGACCATCCATAAATTTCATTTCATTCATGATTCATGTCATACTCCACTTCATCATAAAGTGATCTGTTAGTTCATATCTAGCCTTCCTTCATACCTTTCCACCTTCTTGACATCAGGTTTCCTTTAGGATCTTTCATCCTACCACATGAGTGTTAGTTGTAGATGACATATACAACTCTTTCCTTGGTATACCTGCATTAGCCCATCTAGATATTGTTCAAAAATAGAAAATGGTCATTAAATCAAAATTTCCTTTGTGATAGTATTTCATCATGGCATCTCCTTACATATATTAACACATCTCCAAAAATATATACAGAGTCAAGGGTGTCTTTTTTTTTATAAAATTTATCTGGATATTCATATATCTCCCATGGAGATACCATAGTCAAATTTTCCATTCCTTGGATGTTTATTTTCTTCTCCATAGTTTCATTTTTTATAATCTCTTCCTTCCTTAATTCACACATTTCCTCCCAAGAACTTCCAATCATAGTTTCTTCAACTTTGTGAGCCACCTCATATTTCATACGAGGACACATTATGTTGATTTCATCTAGTCAATGTGAAAACCATGGCTTTATGCATTCTTTCACAGGAGGAGATCCTTTATTTTTTATCATGCTCATGAGGTAGAGCTCTTATTTGTGATATCTGCAACCATATGACATGACTCTAGTTTATCAAGCACAAGCATACATACCTCATATTTTTCTTTTGGTCATCTAGTATTTATTTGGAAACCTACTTGATTGAGAGAGCTTCAATCCCTTGATGTGCTTCACTTATTTTTTCATCATACCATCATCCCATGAATCCCATACAAGTTGGAATTCCTATCGAGATACTTGCTTCTTATAGTAGGTGAATCTTTTAATGCATATTCCATTAGAGGATCTTGATTATCCTCATCCTACAAATGCTCCTTTTGAATGTTGTATGATGATATCTGTACTAGATGAATTTAATTTTCCCATAAGTCTTCTAATGAGGTTACTAATATCTTCATCCTTCTATGGGTGTCATCCACAAATTTCTATGTCAGCTATCTTTCATGCTTCTCTAAGATGATGTTACGAGCTCTTTCTTTCAATCGTATGTTTATATGATGCCATCTCCTAACATGATGCATACTATCATGCTTCTAATGATTCCTACCATGATATTTATACTTTACAACAAAAAAATTTGAAACGGAAGCTTGAAAATAACTAGGTGAGGAAGGCTATCTCAATCATTAAGTGAATATCTTTTACTTCCTCCATCTTGGATTTATTTGTTTCAACTTCTTCTATTTCTTCAGTGTTATGGGATTCTTCCTTTCTGCATTTGTTTCTTTCCTTCTTAATTTTAGGAAAATCCCTCTTATGGTGTCCATATTCTTGACATTCATAGCATTGAACCTTTGTAGTATTCTTCTTTCATTTATGAGGATAAAATTTCCCAAAATTCCCCTTTATTTTTGTCATAGCAGCATATGTTTGAGTTTACTCACTTAATCCTACATCATATTTTTCCTTCAACCTTATTTATTTAATTTTTGAATAGTGACCATAGTTCATTGCATGGAGTAGCTTCCTTTTTCCCATAAATACTTGATGTGAATTTTCCCATTCTTCCAGTAGTGTATTAAGTACTATGGTAGTAATTTCTATCTCATACATTATCACTCCTAGCTCTTGTAGTTGTCTCTTATTTCATATATCCTCATAAATTATGAGGTTATTCCTTCTTCTTTTGATATCTTCATCTTGTAGAGTTCTTGCATTAATGATATTACTTCACCTGCAGTACTTACGGAGAACAAATCTACAAGTATGTCATATATTTATTTTGATGTTTCTAATTTTGATACAAAAGGAATGAGGGGATCCTTGGTGGATTCTACGAGAGTACTTTGAGCCCTTACTTCCCCTTTTATATACCTTACAAGTTCTTGAGCACATTCTTTTGGAGGTTTGGTTATTGAGCCCTTAACATGTTCCATGGCCTCATTTTCTATGAGGTTTAGATCTGTCCATTTCTTCCATGCTAGAAAGTTTGAAGCCCCAACCAGCTTGTTGCTTTATTTGCAAAAATATATTTTGATAGATTCAGATGTAGACATAAATGTACTTACTCATGAAGATTATCCTTCAACCTGCTGTCTTCTTGAATTTGAAGATGAGATAGATGATAGAAAAAATCTTCTTGATGAAGATGATTTTCTTCAAAAGTGATCTTTGAATCCAAGGAGAGGGAGATCACCTTAAATATTTTGATTATGCTAAAAAATCCTTTATTGATTTATTCAGATGAGTAGACTTTGAGATAATTCGATCTTTTATTTGAGTAGATATAAGAGTATTTTTTATCTCTCCTTCCTTGTGATGATATGATGAGCGAGGATCCCAAAAATTCTTCTATTATAGGCTTCTTCTTTGATCGATATATGGTTTTGACACTTCCTTTAGGATGATGATGTACTCCTTGAGTTAAAAATGCATTGGATATAAGAGGATATTCTTGATCCTTTGATGTTTTTGATGTCATCCTAGAAATTTGGTTTTTGAGTGCTTGAGTGTCCCTTATTGAGCTTCCCTTCCTTGAATTTTCACCTTAACTATGATACCATGTTGAGAAATCTAGAGCAGAGATATTAGATGATTTCTATTATAATGATAACTACTTGTGCGGACTAGTTTTCTTAATCATGTTCTTATTGTACTTGATTATTATTATGTGTTCTCCTTCATAAAAAAACTACAAAATGATACAAAGGATACAATATGTAGGTGATCAACTAGGGTTGAAACCTCTTCAACTTGAGAGGAAAACCAAAACGAATTATTCTTCTTATAGAATCTTCAAGTGATGAATTCCAAGACCAAGACCCTTGACCTAACAACCTCTCCAAGACTAAGTCACAAGAATTATTTAAACAATTCTTATTCCTTAAGTCAACGTTAGTCAAACTACTTACTTCACTTTAGATCTAAACTTCCCTTCTGATTTCGGCCTATTGAATCGGACTTGCAACTCTCGGCCTTTATAGAAACCCTAGTTGCAACACATGTGAGGGACAAACATTAATTTTATCCCTTAATTTCTTTTTCTTGGATGGAGTCTCTTTCTTCTGCAATTCGAATTGTAAATTGACTTGACTTATTCCTTGTTTTGACCTCCTAGGATAGATGTGATAGCTACACTCCTTGTGAAAACAATTGCACTACTCTTCATCGCACATGTGAGATGTTTTTTTCTCTATGACATATCAAAATTATCTCAGCTCTTTCTTCAACCTTATTTTCTTGATGAGAGGCTTCTTCTCTTATGTTTCTCGCAGCAATCTTTTATTTCCAATGATTGAAAGAATGGTCTTCAAGTGAGGTTGAGTCCTCCTTTATATAGTATTATGCCCATGAAATAAGCTGACTTGTGCTAGTGTGAAGGGTGAAATCCTCTTATAGAATTATATTCATCTCCTTTTGAAGGAAGAATTTATGAAGTACTTGTGACAAATTATTGTATGGTTTATGACTCAAATACGTTAATGGGTCTTCAATACATGACATTGAATCAATTCACTTTATGAATTAATGACCTACCTAATACCTCACAATGGGAGCTTGATTTACAAAAATAAAATTTCTAGAGCATGAAACCCATGCCTCAAGCATAACAAAATAGTTTTATTTTTCTTCTTTCATTAATTACATAAAATCATGATTACACATGTCATTATGAATACCGAACCTAGTTACATATTTCAACATGGAAAACCTACATAATCGTTGCATTTTCAAAAACTATTTTTCTTTGAAATTCACCACAAAACTATGGATCGATAGCAATATGGAATTTTCATGTTGCATTTTCATATATGCACATCATAATAGAAATAAGTTTGAAACTATTTAGTCAAAAAATAAAATCCGAACTAGATTGAATCTGGCATCAAAGAGATGAAATCAGGTAAAGTCACATAATTATTACTTTGTTTGTAACCTAGTGTACAGGCTATGTGCTAGTGCATTGTTTATAGGTTTGGATTTGAAGGTTTATGACTAACGTTTCTTGCTAATAGCAATAGAGCTCTACATATCTCAACCGTAAATAACCCTTTTAAGATGGGTCTAATATTTCAACAATTGTGTCTCATTGATCTCACATTACCCCTTGCAACTACCCTGATAGAATCTAAAACAATTATATGTAGAAATTAATAGAAATTTGATACTATTGATGAATTCAAATTGAAAACAGTAGATTATAAATTTCCTCTACAATACTATGAAATGGAGATCACAACTTAGAAACACATGCAATGACAACAACCATCCAAACCACAAGAACACAATGATTTATCGGGGAACCCAACTAGGGAAAACCCCTCAAATACTTCTTTTCATTAATCAATTGAGAATGAGATACTATTACATTGTCTTGCTTCAACTCTGAAGCACACCCTACACTGTAAAATTTTTCTCCTACTGACTACCTGCATCTAGCTAACACTTAGCCAATTCAAGCCTCAAATTTCCCCCTATTTTCATGTGCAATTCAGGAGAAATTAAGCTCCTAAATAATGGGGTAATTCCTATTTCCTTTCACAATTTCAAAGGAATCGATCGCCTTCTTAATTACGAAACCTATGCACTCAAATAGTATACAATTGATAATTACAATATGTATTTTCCTCCACTCCAGCTAGGAAATTCGAATTACATGCATGTCTGGGCTATTTTTAGCAGATTGACTAGTTCAACTGAGAGATCATCGAGTTAAAAAAAAAATTCTACTACTCAACTAACCTTCAACAAACTCAATTAATTACTTGAGGTTAGTTAACTGAGTTCAACTGAAAATAACTGAACTAGATTGCTAAATTTTAGCAATCACTACATGCACAACTCTACTCCAAGCCTATAACTCGAATTTACTGATTTAACTAGTATACAAGGCCATGTCACTCTAGTTAATTGCAATCCAAGTCATCCTAATGATGTGGAAAATCGAATTACTCAATTTGACTAAGGCACAAGTCAAATTGAGCCTTTCTTGCTACAATTTCTAACACTCCCTCTTGGTAAGAATTTAGAAAGGGATTTTTCACCACCCCTATCCTTCACATGTGGAATTCAAATTTTCCTCTTGACTATGCCTTTGTCAATATATTTGCATCATGGTCCTCATTTGAAATGTATTGTAGCATAATAATTCTCCTCTGCACACAATATTGCAAGTGATGGTACCTGATATCAATGTTCTTGGACCTTTCATGAAATACTAGATTCTCAAAAATTTTAGTACAACTATGATTATCACAATAAATCACTGTCAGATCCATCTCCTCACTAAAAATACCCACAAGTATTTTCCTCATCCATATGGCCTCACATGTTGCTTGAATTTCAACCATGTATTTAGCCTCTACTGAGCTGAGTGTCATAGATCTCTGTTTCCTAATATACTAGGAAATAGCCACAAACCCAACACTGAAGATAACACCTGAAATAATTTTCCTTTCTGATGGATTCCATACATAATCTGAATTAGTGAAGCCTTGGAGCTTCACTCCATTTTTCCTCCTATAGCATAACCCATACTCAATTGTGCCTCTGAGGTATCTTAATACATGCATTGCTTCCTTCCAATACATCTTGGTAGGCTTCACCATGGCTTGACTCAAATGATTAAATTCATAGCATATGTCAAGCCTTGTGTTCACCATATGCATTAAGTATCCCATAGGCTGCCTATAGATGGTAGCATCTACTACCTCTCATAAAGAGGCATGCTCTTTCCTATAGTTTGTAGCTAGAGGAGTGTCCATAGGCTGTGACAATTCTCCATGTGAAATCTATGAAGTATTTCAAAGGAATACTTCTACTGACTCACAAACATCTCACAATCACCTTGCCATATTTCCAGCCCAAGGAAGTCATACATCAAGCCCATGTCTTTCATCTCAAATTATCTTGCAAGGTCCTCCTTAAAAGAGTGGATCAACTAATAATCCCCTGTAAGTATCAAGTCATCAACATACAATACCAAGATAAGAAGCTTTCCATCTACCACAATGTGATAGATATTGGAATTTTCTTCAATTTTGGTGAAGCCCAATCCACTAATATATGTGTTAATACGAGTGTACCATGCCTGGGGCACCTGCTTGAGACTATATAGGGCTCTCTTGAGTCTACACACATGTGTCTCCCTCTCATAAGTCTCAAATCCTTATGGCTGCTCTATGCAAATTTCTTCCTCAACAACACCATTGAGGAAGGCAGTCTTACATCCATTTGGTGGATATTCCACCCCATATGTACAACTAATGCTAGGATGGTTATAATATAGGACTATCTTTCCACAAGGGAAACTTTTTCCTCATATTCAACTCCCTCTACCTGTGAGAAGCCTTTGGGCACAAATCTAGCCTTTTACTTCTCGATGCTCCCATCAGTTGCATGCTTCACTTTGTAAATCCACCTGGAACCAACCATTGACATTTTCTCTAGTCTCATAACCCACTCCCATACATTTTTCTTCATGATGGAGTCATACTTATCCAACATGTAATCAACCCACAATGGTTGAGAAACTACTTCCTCAAATGAAGAAGGCACTAACTCAATGAGTTCTTTCATGAGAGCCATATAACCAGTGTATCTATTTGGTGACCTAATCTACCTACAAAAGGATGCAGGGGCTCCCAAATTCTCCCTAGAATATTTCACCAACATGTCATGCTCTCTGGTTCTCTTCCTCTCCTCTCTGTAATATTTTGGTTGAGTGGGTGCCTCCACTCAGTCTCCTATATGCTCCTCCACTTGTGGTTTCTCCATAACATCATGAAGCTCTGTTTGTGGCTCTTCCTTAAGAACTAGAAGCTCCTCCTCTAGTGGGATACTCTAGTCTCACTCTAGAGAGAATATCATAGCCTTATCCTCATCAAATTTTACATCTCTCCTCACTATTGTCACCCTGAGTGAGGGAAAATATACCCTGTATTTATGTGGAGTCTTAGTGTATCCTACATAAACCCTCATATCGGTTGTAGGATCTAATTTCTTCATGTTATCCTAAAAGAGATGACAATAAAGAGTAGATATGAAAATTTTAAAATGGGCTACATTTGGATTTCTCCGAGAAAGCTTCTTTGGGTGTGAGCATGCTAAGTATTCTATGAGGTCTCCGGTTCTGCAAATAAAATACGGTGTTTCATTCTTCTACCCATAGATGTTATGGAAACCCTTAATCATGCAACATGGCTCTTGTTTCTCCCATTATGCTTTTGTTCTTCCTTTTAGCCACCCCATTTTGTTGTGGGTTATGGGTGCTATCAATTCTCTTATAATACCCTCTTTGGCACAAAAGTCCTTGAAGGTATTAGAAAGAAATTCTCCTCCATTTTCACTTCTCAGGGCTTTCAATTTCTGACCAATATCATTTTCTACCAATGCTTTGAATTCAAAAAAGTTGGAAAACACTTCATCCTTTTTCCTCATGAAAAAATTCCAACATTTTCTAGAAAAATCGTCAACAAAAATTACATAATGCCTATGTTTTGTTGTAGAGGTTGTAGAAAAGGGCCCACATAAATCATAGTGGACTCACTCGAAGATTGCTACCACTATGCTATCTCAACCCTGGAAGGTGGATTTGACATATTTCCCTAATTTTCTTCCCTTACTGACATCATGCTGGTCAAGGGTTCATTTCAGGATATCGATGGTAATCTACTACATGATTTTTAAGGCCCCATGGTGTAAGTGTCCCATGCACCTATACCATAGTTTTCCAACATCTTGACTCTACACATTTTCTGCCTTGCTACTCAGTGCAACACAAGCTTCCACCTTAAGTTTGTATATTTTTTTCACTCTAACTCCAATGTGTTTCACTTTCCTGGTAGTTACATGTCTCAGAAAGGATTTCCATTTACGGAAAACAACAACATAGCCTTTATCCTCCAATACAAATACAAAGATAAATTTCTTCTTCAAATTAGATACATACATACCATATTTTTGATGAAGATGGGAGCTTGAATCCCTCTTAAAAGTTATAGTTATAATTACTTTGGTACTGTATCTCCCATCATTCCCAAGTTCTATGTGCATATGAAGATCCTTCTCCTCTAGGCTACTGAAGAATCCTTTTCATCCTATCATATAGAATGAGGCACTTGAATCTAGGTACCATACACTCCCCATTACAGTACATACCATGTATGCAATTAGGGTGAAGTCTAATTTGAATTGTGAGGTAAGTTATTCACGTCCTTCACCACCTGAAGGCTTCTTGTTAGACTTAGTGTATGGAAATTTTGTTGCATAGTGACCATATTCGTGGAATTGAAAACATTTTATCTTGCTTAGGTCCTTATTCTTGTCATTGTTCTAGCTAGAATCTGGCTTGATTTAGGCCTTCTTTCCCTAAACTTTCTTTCCCTTCCCAACCAAGGAAAAATTCTCTTCCTCCTTAGCTTGGGATGTTACTCCATCCCCGGTGTTCCTTCGAATTTCTTCCTATGCCAAATCAGACCAAAGTCTCTCCCAATTTAGTAATTTGTCCCTTCCATTTATAGAGTCCTGGTAGCTGGGCTAGGATTTTGAAAGGCTTGGGAGAGCTAGGCTCAGTAGCTCAGAATATGGAAAATTTTCTCCTACTCCTTCAATTTCATCTCGAACCTGAATGAATCTAGAGAGGTAGTGTGGAATGGTTTCATTTTTTTGCATGCAGATTTTTCTAAGCTTGTCCCTCAATGTCAATTTCCTAGAATCACTGCCATTTTTGAATAAATCAATGAGGGTCTTCCACATATAAAATGGATTTTATTTTCCATGTAAATTTGAGACTATGTGGTCTCTCATGCCCTCCATGACGATCCTCTTGGATTTTGTAGTATCCTTCTTCCACTAGGCTAACTACTCTTCATCTGATACTGTTGGATTTGGAATTTCAGTTTTGGTGTATTCCAACACTCCATTTTCATCGAGTACAACTTCCATCATGTCCTTCCAAGCTATGAAATTTAAGGCTCCCTCTAGAGCATAATCTAATCTTAATTCATTGAAAAACATTTTCTCGCACGAAAGAAAAAATGCTTCACTGAATCTAAAAATCAAAATTTCTGAAGGAGAAGATCTATTGAATATATTATATTGTGATTTCAAGCTATGATACCATGTATAAATAAATAGAAATTTTCTACTACTGATGAATTTTAATTTAACAAAAAAAATTTACAAATTTCCTCTACAATAATGTGGAATGGAAATCACAACTTAGAAATACATGCACCACAAGAACACACTAATTTACAGGGAACCCAACTAGAAAAAACTTTGCCACTTTTTTTCATTAATCAGATGAGAATGAGAAACTATTACAATGTCTTGCTTCAACTCTGAAGCACACCCTGCACTGTAAACATGTTCTCCTGATGATTGCCTTAATTTAGCAAACACTTAGCCAATTCAAGCCTCCAAATTCTTCCTATTTCCTTGCGCAATTCACGATAAATTGAGATCCTAAATAATAGGGGAATTCCCTATTTCCTTGAATAATTCCCAAGGAATTGATCACCTACTTATTTACCAAGCTTGTACACTTAATTAGTATACAATTGGTAATTACAGTGTGCCTTTTCCTCCACTCCAACTAGGAAATATTAATTCTTTCATCTCTGGGCTATTTTTAGTTGATTGAATAGTTTAGCTGAGATATCAGTGAGTTAACAACAATTTTACTACTCGACCGAACTTCAACTTGTAGAATTTTTAATACAAATTATGTATTACCTCAACTCTCCTGATCTAATAATTATATGACATTGTTAAATATAGAATTTCTTCTACAAAAATATTTGCAGAATTTAAAACACGATCACCAATTACAATATCAAGAAGAAATATCAATCACACATAACACATATGTTTTTACCGGGAAATAATAAAGCTAAAAACCCCAATATCATATATTATGTATATATCATGGATCATGAAACAATCTCATACAAAAATATAATCCAAGAGCTTTCAGTACAATATACAATCGTCTCACACTGTCATACAAAAATTGGCAAATTCATGTGCCAATTTACTGCCTCCAAAAAGCCTGCCTCCACTGTGCAATCCTAGCTGAAAGAAATCCTTGAATGAATGGAATCATGTTTGCCTTGAATGAGCAATCCTCATGGGAACATCCAATGTGTGTGTGGTTGCATGAGTGCACCCACTAATGTCACAACTGATAGTCAAACTGTCCCTTTCACCTACATCTCAACTGGGTCTCCACTGGATCTGACATGCATGTAGTTAACAATAGTAAATATTTAGTTGCATGTGAGACCATTGATTTTGAATTAATTAATAATTAATTCACTGATCTCTCACTAGTGTATCTTCAGTTACAACTAGCACAGCTGAGATTAACTCACTTAATTGAGTTAAACTACTTTACAACTCACATAACTACACATCCAACTCTGTTACAACTTTGAATCACTCAGTTACAAATAAGTCCACTTGCATGTCCCACCAACCAACCTCTAAAATCGAATTTCCTATAGCTAACTAATTTTCCACTTCAGTTAACTATTTCCAAGTGTTCATTAAGAATAGATTATTTTTTATTGTCCAACTATTATTAAGGGATAATAATAGCCGACATGCATCTATAAATAGACATGCGATCTATAAATAGAAATCGCACATACATATATAAATAGACCATCATCTATACATATAATTTGCTCATACATCTATAAATAGAATTTTCTCATGCATCTATAAATAGACCTCCACCTAAAAATAGCCCGAGGCTCCATCCTAGTGTATGTGCTTAATTTTCACTAGGATCTTCTTGTTGAATATCAACACTCCCTCTCAATAAGAAATGGATTATCCTTCACCTCGATCCTGTCTCTATGGTATTCGAATTGGCTCTTGGTGAGCATCTTTGTCAGAATATCTGCATCCTGATCTTCTGTAGGAATGTACTGAAGAAACATGATCTTCTGTTGCACACAATCTCTGATATGATGATATCAGATATCTATATGCTTAGATATATCATGAAACACAGGATTAATCAAGAGTTTAATGCAACTCTGATTATCACAATGAATCACTGTCAAATCTAAATGAGAATAAAAAAAACCAACCAAGATCTTTCTCATCTAGGTAGCCTCACATGAAACTTGACTCGCTGCCATGTATTATTCTTCTACTAAACTGAGTGCCACGGATATCTGCTTCCTGCTGTACCAATAAACAAATGTAGATCCGATACTAAAGATCCCCGCTGATGTGATATTTCTGTCCATTGGGTTGCCCACCCAATCTGCATCCGTGAAGCCATGCAACTTCACCTCATCCGTCTGTCTGTACCATAAGCCATACTCAGATGTGCCCTTCAGGTATCTCAGGACATGCTTTCCCACCTTCCAAAAGAGCTTGGTAGGCTTAACCATTGTTTGACTTAGTTGGTTAACTGCATAGAAAATTTCCAGTCTCGTGTTCACTAAATACATTATCAAACTCACTAAATTTCAATAGATAGTAGAATCCACTACCTCTCCAGATGTAGAATCCTCTTTCCTCCAGTTTCCTGGAAGAGGATTATCCATGGGTTTGCAACCCTCCATGTGAAACTTTCCTAGTATCTCCCTTGCATACTTTCCTTGAGACACATAAAGTTCACCATCTCGCTACCATATTTCTAATCTAAGGAAATAATGAAGGAGGCCCATATCCTTCATCTCAAACTCCTTTGCAAGGTCCTCCTTGCATGAGTGTATCGGCTGCTCATCACCAGTCAATATTAAGTCATCAACATAAAGAAAAATGATTAAAACCTTACCCTCCACCACAATTTGGTATAGGTTTTCATCCGCCTCACTTTTGGTGAAGCCCATTCCGGTGAAATAGCTGTCTATCCAAGTGTACCAAGCATGGGGTGCTTTCTTCAGCCCATACATCATTATTTTGAGTCGGCACACATGCGACTTGCTGCTGAGGATCTCAAATCCTTCAGGTTGCTCTATGTACATCTCTTCCTCAATGATCCCATTGAGAAACGCAATCTTCACATCCATCTAATGAATGCACCAACCCATCTGCGCTGAGAGAGAAAGGATGGTCCTTATGGAAGAATACCTTGCGACAGGTGCAAAGGTTTCTTCATAATCAATCCCCTCGATCTGTGAGAAGCCCCGGGCCACAAATCTGGCCTTGTATTTCTCAACACTCCCATCAACATCTTGCTTTAATTTGTAGATCCATCTTGAACCTACCACTAATTTACCAATCGGTCTTGGAATAATTTCCCAATCACTATTTTTTACAATGGAGTCATATTCCTCTACCATTGCATCTACCCATGTGAGCTCCTGCATTGATTCCTGAAAGGAAGATGGCTCAGTCACAATACATTTTCTCATGAGAGCCATGTATCCAGTAAATCGTTCAGGAGACTATCTTTGTCTACGCTGTGAAGTAGGGGCTCCTACATTCTTCACAACATCAAGTCTCAACCTATTAGCTTTTGTGGTACGCCTTCTTCCAGTTCTGATGTTTGTCTTTGCGTGAGTGGAATCCTCCATTCCATGAACCTCCTCCTGTGGCTGATCCACATCTAGAGACTCATCTTTGGGAACCAATAGATCCTCCTCTGCATGCAAGTCTAGCTCCCTCTCAAGCAAAAACTGCATGGCTTTCCCCTCATCGAATTTTATATCCCATCACATAACAATCATCTTACTATTAGTAAAATACACACAATAATTATGGGGTGTTTCTGTGTACCCCACAAAAATCCCAACTTCAACAGTCGGCTTCAGCTTCTTCCTTGTGTTCTTGGTCACATGCACATAAACAGATGAGCCAAAAATCTTAAAGTGCGAAACATCTGGTTTCTTACTAGTGAAAGCTTCTTCAAGTGTACTCGTGCCAAGTACTCTATGAGGACAATGGTTTTACACATAAACCATAGTGTTGCATGCTTCTGCCCACAAATACATTGGTAGGCCCTGATCATGCAACATCACTCGTGTTGCACCCACAATCATTCTGTTCTTCCTCTCCGCGACCCCATTTTGTTGTGGGTTATGAGTCACTACGAGTTCTCTTTGAATTCCTTCTTTGCTGCAGAAGTCTTTGAATTCGTTAGAGATGTATTCTCCACCATTATTGCTCCTAAGAGCCTTCACTTTCTTCCCCGACTCTTTCACCACCAATGCCTTAAACTCACATAACTTTGAGAATGTTTGATCCTTCTTCTGCATGAAGAAGATCCAACATTTACAAGAAAAGTCATCAACAAAAATAACCTAATACTTATGTTTTTTTTGAAGCAACCGAGCATGGTCCACACATGTCTGTGTGAACTCTCTCCGGGATCACCAAAGCACGGTTCTCCTTTTCATGAAAGGTGGACTTTACATACTTCCCCATGGTGCAACCCTTGCACTAATATAATTGAGAAAGTGTTCCCATTGGAAGTCCAATAGATATTTTTTGCATGACTTTCAAGGCTCCATGATGAAGATGGCCCAATCGCCTGTGCCATATTTTTCCCTCATCCCAGCTCACCACTTTTTCTGCCTTTCCCATCATGGAAATGCGGCCATATACCTCCATCTTTTAGATATTCTTAACTCGAATCCCTATCCTCTTGGCTTGACCCATTGTTTTATGTCACAGGAAAGCTTTTCCATCATTGAAAACAACGTCATAGCCTTTGTCCTCCAACATTGAGACTAAGACCAAGTTTTTCTTCAGACCTGGAACATGCATAACATCTTTCAATTGAAATGGTTTACCTGAATCCCTTTGAAAGGTAATGGTACCAATTCCAGTTGCACTGTATCATCCATCGTCACCCATTTCTATATGCATTTGGAGATTTTCCTCCTCCAAGTCATTGAAAAGATCCTTATCTCCTGTCATGTGGAAGGAAGCGCCACTATCCAAATACCACACTGATCCCAATGCACTTGAAACCATGCATGCGATAAAGGAGAAGTCAAGTTCAAATTGCGAGGCAAGGGCCTCACCAAAAGCAGCTCCAACAACCTCCTTGTTCTTCTTCTTCTGCGGACAGTTAATAGCGAGATGCCCATGTTCGTGACAATGAAAACACTTCACCTTGGACAAATCCAGCTTCTTGCCTTTAGATTCAGATTTAGAATGGAATTTCTTCCCCTTCCCATTCCTTGCCTTGGCAGCCAAAGCACAATCCTCTTCATCATCATGCTTTGATGAAGAGCCATCTCTGGTTTTCCGCCTGAACTTCTCCTGCACTAGATCCGACCACAATTGTTCCCAATTCGGCAGTTTTTCCCGTCCGTTGACAGAGTATTCATAATTTTTCCAACTCTTAGGAAGTCCCAAGAGAGCCAAGCTCACCAAATAATCATCAACAACAGTGACTCCCACACTCCCCAGTTCATCTCAACATTGGACAAACTTCGTGAGATACTTTGGAATGTTGTCACCCTTTTCCATCTTTATCTTCCTGAGTTTATATTTGAGCGCCAATTTACTATGGTCTTTGTTGCTTTGGAAAAGATCCGTCAAAGCATTCTACATAGCATATGGTTTGGATTTCCCATGAAGGCTTGAGACAATGTGGTCTTGTACACATAATTCCAATAGTATCCTCCTCGACTTTTCCACTTTCTTTTTCCATACATCAAGTAATGTAGCATCTGTCGAAGTGGGCTTAGGAACATCACTGTCGATGAATTCCTTCAAGCCCTTATTTCGAGCACTGCCTCCATCCTATCCTTCCAGGAAATGTAGTTCGATTTTACCTCGAGTGCATACTCTAGCCACAAGCCATTGAAATCCATTTCGATGTTTACTCAACTGTAGCACCAAGAAAATCTTTCTGCAAATTAGAATTCTTTCCACCAACAAACTTAGCTCCTACTTCAAAATTTCAATTTTTTGTGCTCTGATACCATGTATAAATTTTAATACAAATTATTTATTGCCTAGATTCTCCTGATCTAACAATTATATGCCACTGTTAAATACAGAATCGCTTCTACAAAAATATTTGCGGAATTTAAAACACAATTGGCAATTGCAATATCAAGAAGACAGATCAATCACACATAACACATATGTTTTTACTAGGAAAGCATAAAGCTAAAAACCCCACTATCATATATTATGTATATATCATGGATCATGAAAAAATCTCATTCAAAACTCTAGTCCAAGAGCTCTCAGTATAATATAAAATCGTCTCACACTGTCATACAAAAATTGGCAAATTCATGTGCCAATTTATTGCCTCCACTGTGCAATCCCAGCTGATAGAAATCCTTGAATGAATGGAATCCTGCTTGCCTTGGCTGTGAAATCCTCATGGGCACATCCAATGTGTGTGTGGTTGCATGAGTGCACCCACTAATGTCACAAGTGATAGTGAAACTCTCCCTTTCACCTACATCACAACTGGGTATCCACTGGATCTGACATGCATGTAGTTAACAGTAGTAAATATTCAGTTGCATGTGAGACCACTGGTTGTGAATTAATTAATAGTTATTTCACTGATATCTCACTAGTGTATCTTCATTTAGAACTAGCACAACTGAGTTTAACTCACTTAATTGAGATAAACTACTTTACAACTCACATAACTACACATCCAACTTTGTTACAACTTCAAATCACTCAGTTACAACTAAGTCCACTTGCATGTCCCACCAACCAACCTTTGAACTCGAATTTCCTATAGCTAACTGATTTTCCACTTTAGTTAACTATTTCCAACTGCTAATTGAGAATGGATTATTGTTTATTGTCCAACTATTATTAAGGGATAATAATAGCTGGCACTCATCTATAAATAGACATGCGATCTATAAATAGAACTGGCACATACATCTATAAATAGACCATCATCTATAAATATAATTTTCTCATACATTTTATAAATATACATCATCTATGAATAGAATTTTCTCATGCATCTATAAATAGACCTCAACCTAAAAATAGCCTGAGGCTCCATCCTAGTGTAGGTGCTTAATTTTCACTAGGATCTTCTTGTTGAATCTCAACACAACTGACTCAATTAATTACTTGAGCTCAATTAATTGAGTTCAACTAGAAATACTTGAACTAGATTGCTAAATTTTAGCAATCACTACATGCACAAATCTAATCCAAGCCTATAACTCAAATTTACTGACTTAACTAGTAGACAAGGCCATGCCACTCTAGCTAACTACAATCCAAGTCATCCCGCTGATGTGGAAAATAAAATTACTCAATTTGACTAAGGCACAAGTTATATTGAGCCTTTATTGCTAAAATTTCTAACATTACATAATAAAATATGTTATAAGCATTAATGTTATACTACACAAATAACGAGTATAATATGTGATATTAAATTTGATAAATGAAAACTGATACTGTATGTTAGCTTTGAAATTTTTGGCAACCAAATTCAATAGTCATGCATATGTTCCAAGAAAAAACTGTACAAAGGCTTTAGTGCAAAGTGGAGGCGTTTGCAGAATCAAAGCTTGAAATATTCCTCCATATAATTGACTTCTTCCGTACTTCTGCACATTTGCTTAATTTTAGTAACATAACCATAAAGAAATATTTGTGCTTAATGATCCATTTTTTTTAAGACTACGTATAACATTTACTCAATTGATTGTTGATATTCAAGAATATGGAATTACACATTATTTATAATTAAAATATTGCAAGAGGAAATATGGATGATTTAATACTAAAATATTGGCAATAGAAGAATTATTTATAATTAAAATATTACTAATAATATCATATTGGTCCACCACTTTCCTTGGTGTTATTACGAAAAAAAAATATGGATTATTTAATACTAAAATATTAGCAGTAAAAGCCTTCAATGTGGAGTCTAGAGATAGGCACAATGAAAGCTTCAAATATTCCTCAAGAAAAAAAATACACAAGTACTTCGTATGAAGTCCATAGATCCATACAGTGAAAGATTGCAAGCTTCCTCAAAGCAATGGAATTCCTCTGCACTTCCGCACATGTGCCTAATTCCACCAAGATAACCATAAAAAAAACATTTGCTCAATGATGCGAACATTGATGCGGTTATAAATTCTTTGCATTCCAAAACAATTCAACCTTTACTCAATTGATTAGTGATATTCAGGAATATGTATTTATAACTAAAATATTGTGAACAAAAAATATGGATTATTCAATACTAAAATACTAGCGATAAACACGTAGGTGTTTGAAAGCTTCCTTCACATAATTGAATTTCTTCACATTTCTGCTCATATGCATAATTTCATAAAAAGTTCCATTAAAGTGATCCGTTATGAAATTAATAAAACCCTATCTTTCGCATTCTATATGCATTTTTTTGGGACAGACAAAATGGCATAGGGAAAACATATTATGTTGGTGAAAATTTGTGGGTTAGTCTAGTGGTTCTAGTTGGTGTGTAGGAGGGTGATGTCATGTTTTTAATTTGTAGTCCAAATTATAACAGTGACCTTGTATTTTCGGGATGCAAATCTTTTTATATTTCCTTTTAGTCTAGTCAATTGTGGCATTTACAATGGCAGCTGATAGCATTCAGTGTGACAAGGACTTGAATTTATGGATCTAAAACAAAATCATTGCTTTGGGAGTTCTCCAATTTTGAAATATTTAAATATTTAAAAGCTTGACTTCAACTCGATATTCCTAAGTTGAGTTTCGTTTGGTGGCCCATACATGACATATTCCTCTGCATCCTCATCGTTATTATGCGGAAGTTCAACAGAAATTCAGTGCATTCTATCGACTTCCACACATCAATTTTATGTAAAATGATTCAATTTTTATGATGTTACAAATTAATGCAATCAAACTAATTAAAAATTACAGTAATGTGTAGTTAGACGTCATCCATAAGAAGTAACATTAAGATATTAATTAATATGGTTAAATTGAATCAACATTTTAAGAATTAAGCTTCTCTTTTAGAACAGTTACATATAACATTAAGCTATTAATTAATGTGGTTAAATTGAATCAAAATTTGAAGCATTAAGCTTCTCTTTTAGAAAAATTACAGTCTCAATACTTACAGTAAGAGCACCCCCATTTTAGCCTATCCAAATAATGTTATGTATCATAACTACTCATACCTATAAGTCTCTTATTTTCCATTGCCACATTAGCCATACCCCATTTTCAAACCAAACCAAAGACCTCATGCTAACTAAATGTGCGTGTGGAAGAGGCTGTGTGGAAAAAGCTATGCGGAGGTGACTGTGTGAATGAAGCTATCCGAAGGATTCTTGTGTGAAGGTTGTTGTGCAGAGGAAGTTGGTAGGGAAGTGGTTGTGCGTAAAACTTTTACTCTTGGAAGATCTTTATGAAGAGTTCATGTGTGAAGGTGGTTGTGCAGAGGAAGTGTGTAGGGAAGTGGTTGTGCGTAAAACTTTTACTCTCGGAAGAGCTCTATGAAGAGATATATTTGCATTTATTGTGAGTTTTCTTCGTACTCCACACAACCCTTAATCAATTAAATAGCTAGAACAATAGAGGTAGGGACTATACTGCATAGCAGCTATAAGTCTTGTTGATTTTTTTAGTTAAAAAAGAAATGAGAGGATCAGAAGTTCAAATCGTTGCATTTATATGATTTTAATAAATGATTAAAATTTTAAAATTTTATAGAAACCATGTAATAATAATAATAAGTGATTTAATTATTAATTTTTATTTAAAACTATAAAGAAATTTGATTATGAAAAGTAATTATTATTTTTAATATATATTTATTAGTAATAATTTATTATTATTTATTATGCCAAGATGTGTTATCCAACTCAATGGGAAAGAGATGTTGTAATGTCATGTCGTGTCGTGTTATGTAAACAAAAAAGCAAAAATAAAAATACCATATTGACACATGGTATTCACACAGAATAAAAATAAAAATAATCGTTAAAATAAAAGTAACATATTGACACATGGTATTTACACAGAATAAAACTAAAAATAACATATTGACACATGGTATTCACCTACGATATTCACCCATGGTATTTGTGTAGAATATAACCTATTTAAAGGGGAAAATATAAGCCTAGATCCATCTTAAGTCTGGATCTACCAAGAGCTCAGAGAGATCAAATATCTTTTCACTCTAAAATAGGTTTACACATCAAGATATTTGATCCCTATTGAAACTTTGTAGATCCGAACTTAAGATGGATCTCGGTTGGTTACCCAAAGAGACACTCTCTAACCCAGTATGGAATAGATGTTGTAATGTATGGAGAGGAGAGCGAAAATCAGAGGAGGGAAAGAGAGAGGGAGGAATATACAAAGATGGAGGGGGGGGGGGGAAGGGGGGAGAGGGAGGATATAGGGGGAGAGATAGTGAAAAATTTGGAGGGTATTGAGAGAGAGAGAGAGAGAGAGGGGGGGGGGGGAAGAGAAAGAGGGAGGTGGGAGATAAAGGAGAGAGAGGAAGGAAAAAAAAGAGGACTAGAGAGAGAGAGAGAAGGAGAGAGAAAGTGAGAGAGAGATGGAGTTGGAGGCGAGAGTGTTGGAATTATGGTGTGCATGGTTCCATCTAGCTGATGTTGGCATTGGTTCATCATGGCAGCTAGCTCACGTTGGAATTGATGTCAACCATACATAGAGTAGTTGATGCATTGATGCCATTCTTGTAGCATGGTTGCAACTAATTGAGTTGGAATTGATTTTGTTATGTTGGCATTTATTTCAACCCTTGATGTCAGTATTTGATGATGTAGCTTTTTGGAAGTATGGTGTTCATGGAGGAGTTGTCTTGTGTTGGCATATGTTGGGCATATGCATTGATGTCCATTTTTTGATGCCCTGTTATGCATTGATTGGAGGAATTGGAGATGATACTATAGGTGGATGATGCATATCTACATGTGATAGAGATGATGACTCAAGTCTCATTCATGTTGTTGAGATGACACACTAGTTGAGTTGGCATACTAGCCTATTCATCTATGCCCATGGAGATGACTTGTTGCAACAGTATCTTGGCCTTATGATGATGATGAATATGATGAAGATGTGCTTCAAGGTTGTTCATATGTGTTGTAACTTTTGCAGGTGTTTGTGGAGAGTAGAGGATTTGGTGACACTCATGCCAATCTTTTTTTATTGGCTTCTAGGTTAACTTGGTGATGGAAATTGTTCATGATGTTTACCATTTTTCTAGAGGTGTCACAGAGCTTGACAGAGGTTTGGAAGCTTGCACGAATGCCTAGAGAAGAAGAGGATCAATTTCAGGAAGTTTGGAGTCAAGTAGAGTTAAAATTTTGAATTTTTAATGGCATATGCAGGTTTTTTGAAGGAAACTTACATATACACAGGTTTTATGAAGGAAAGCCACGCATACACCCTGGAAGTGAATTTCTCCACATTCCTCGCGCACATCGTGAGAAATTTAACATGCTAATTCATGAAAGCTTCTAAATTAATTAGTTAATGTCATAAATGGTTGAATAAGTCCTCCATTGGGTGTGAACACATTTAGTGCATAAGTAGTGATGATTATGGTTGGATTTTGTCAACTTTGTGCACTCTTGATCCCAGTCCAAAAGTGAAATTCACTTGCATGTTTTATATTTTTGCTTTGGATATGTGTGATGGTTGATGGTGTGTGTAAGTGTGTAAAATAAGTCTGCATATATTGAGCATGATTCAAATCTTTTGGTGAGAAATATTGCTTTAGTGTATGAGTTCAAATGGCAACAAAATGAGCAGATCTATTTGTTGAAGCAGTCTTTTGATTCAGAACTTCAATTTGTAGATAAAAGAATCAGATAATTGTAGTAGGGGTATTGGTATTGATGGAGATATTGGTATAGCTCCATATTTGATATTCTCACATTTGTTTTTGCAAGATTTGTTGATGCATTTGGCACATAACCATTGTGTTTTATGCCATTGATTGTATTATGCAACATACATATTTTGATGTGAGGGTTTGTTATTATGGTTGAGTATGAGTTATTTCAACTATTGGTGATTATGTTATTCAAATTTTATGGCTGCATTTTAGCCACTATTTTGGTGGAGTAGAGAGCATATTTGTGGTTTTATTTTGATTTGATGATATTTCCTTGCTTCTAGAGATCATATTGCAGAGACGAATCAAGTTGAGTAGATAGTCTTGGGATCCAGTATGAAAATACATGTAATGAGGCCCACGTAGAGTGGAGGAGCAATGAATTCATGGGTTTTGAGCAGTGATTTCAAAGTTTCAGCAAAAGAAAAATTTCTCAATCCAATGGTAGTTGGATAGTACAATCAGATTTGGGCAAGGATCATTGATTGTGGTGGATTTCAGCAGATGGAAATTCATAGATCCCTGTGAGAACATAGTCTTCCGATATGATCAGTAGAATTGAGTCTCTTAGCTGATGGGATTCATCTGATTAAATACAAGGTCAAGTATCCATGCTGATGGGAGCCAACATTCTATGTAAAAGACACATGTTTCTTAATAGAAGATTCAGAGTAGCACAACACCATCAAGGGTGGTTTATTTTCCTAGTGAAGATTTTTCCACTAGATGTCTTGTGTCTCTTGTGTGGATTTGTTTCTGATGTGTTTTTGATGTGTTGTTTACTATTTCTCTCATGGTTATCTTGTTTTAGCTGCATATATTATTTATGGTTATGAGATGATTTAATGTGGTTCTGGTTAATACATATGTGATTCAATAGAGAGGTTTTAATTGGAAAAAATATTTAAGAAGTCACACCATTTATTCACCCCCTTCCTCTTAGTAGTGCTCAAAGGTTTCCAAAAAAGAGAGAGGGAGGGAAGAAAAAAGACATAAGTAAATAAAGGTGGAGAGAGAGAGAGTGTGTGAGTGTGTGTGACAAGGGAGAGATGGAGAGAGAGGGAGAGAAGGGGAAAAGAGAGAGAGAGAGAGAGAGAGAGAGAGAGAGAGAGAGAGAGAGAGAGAGAGAGAGAGAGAGAGAGAGAGAAGATAGAGAGAGGGAGAGGAAGAGGGAGGGAGAAAGATATAGATAGATATTGAGAGAGAGTGTCTGTTTGTTTGGCGGGTGAGAGAGAGAGACAGAGAAGGAGAGAGGAAGGGAGGTAGAGATATATATGAAGGGGGGAGAGAGGGAAGAAGAGAGAGTCAAAGAGAGGGATGGAGGGAGATACATATATATGGAGAGAGAGAGAGAGAGTGTGTGTGTGTGCTTTTGGGGATGAAATAAAGAGACAAATAAGGAGATATAGAGTGAGATATAACCAACCTAGATCCATATCAACCTCATATCCATATTAACTCTAGACCTACCAGGTATCTAGAGGGAAGAAATCTCTTGAGGTGAAAAACTTTTTTAGAGTGAAAATATATTTGATACCTATTGGTGCTTGTAGATCCAAAGTTAAGATGGATCTATAATGGTAGTTAGTGTACTTTTACTTCTTTATGTAATTTTATGTTTATTATGACACTCATTATCACTACCAACCATATAAATAAAATATATGGTAAATGTCATAGGTATTAATTCATGATAAAAATCAAATCACTTACTCCATGATACATTTCACAGTGCCCAGATTATTTTTTTTTAATAAAAAAGAACTAAATTATAACTTTAATTTAAATTATTATTATTATTAATTATAAAAAGAATTAATATATTAGTTAAACATATATACATTTTAAAAATAATGTAACAATATTCATGGAGATTCACCTCCACTTTATTATAGAAATTCTCATCTTATAAATAGTCTTTCTTATTTCATATGAGGAGTATACATGTTTCAACCTATGAGAACTATTCATTTTCAACAATAAGACTTGAATCCATTAAATCAAAGTTCATCATGTCACTTGCAAGAATTTAAATTAGGTGGGGAGGATCTTAATCATTCCTCCCAACTACCCTAGATAAACCTAATTGCTATAAAAAAATAAATATATTTATAATAACCAACCTAGATCCATATTAACCCCCGATCTATCCAGTCCAAAGAGGGATCAAATCTCTTGATGTCAAACATATTTTTTAATTGTAAAAATTGAGGAAAGGTTTGCACCTAGAGATATTTGATCCCTCTCGGTACTTGATAGATCTATTGTTAAGATGGATCTAGTATGGTTACATATCCATCCATATATCCTTCTTTGTCTCTTTATCTTATCCCCCCAAACTCTCTCTCTCTCTCTACAAATATATATATCTCTCCCTCCATCCCTCTCCCTGAATTTATCTTCTTCCCTCTCTCCCCCCTCCATCTATATCTCTATCTACCTTTGTCTCTCCTACTGTCTCTCTATCTCACCCCCCAAAGGGACACATCCTCTATCCATATCTATATGTCACTCTCTCCCTGCCTTTTCCTCTCCTTGTCTCTCTCTCACCTCCAACTCCATCTCTCTCTCCCTCCCTCTGTAAGTCCTCTCTCTGAGAGGTGCTCTCCAACCCAATATAGGGGGAAATGTGTAGGTGTAAATTATTGTAAAATTTCACATTTAAAAAAAATTAATTAATGGAATGTCTATCAATTAAAAAATAAAAACATCTAACATGTATAATATTATATAAATATTATGTGTTTATCAATATAGAAAATGTGTAGGCGTAAATGTTTTTAGGCTCAATTAACAAATAATAAATGGTTAAAAGTAATATAGATCCAGTAAATGAGCCTAAACATTTAAATCTTGGCTCAATTAATAATAAAAAGTTAAAAGCAATAAAAATAATAAAATTCAATTTTTATATTGTATTTTTTTTGTAGGGTAGCTTAGTCCCTCCAACTCAAGCTAGGAATTATGATTTGGGAAAAATTGCATGAATTTACTACTTACATTGGTCAATGATAAATTAATAATCCTATAGTCTTGCTTTGGAAGACACTTATAAATTGACATGTGAAGTGGATAAGTAAATTTCTTTCTTAGACAGAAGAACTTGCATATATTTTGATGGGTAGTAACCAATAGTAAGTCTATATATTTACACTTACTCCTGTTGGGGTTACCATGTTTTGGCAAGGTTGGAAATACCAAGATGAGACAACATCAAACCACTTTCAGACCTCAGGATCTAGACCTCCTAGGTCCAGAGTGTAGAAATTTGCTGAATAAATCACTTATTCAATGGAGATTAACCTGATCACACATCAATTTCGAATTTCATGCATAACACATAATCTCTTCTACAATTAATTGTCACATGCGGAAAGAATAGAAGCGATAGCACATCAAATCATCACACACATTAACACAGTATGTATGGGGAAAGCTTATAGCTGAAAACCCCCAGCTATAGTATATTATAAATGGAGAGAACATGCATCAAATACATAGTACAAACTCCTCACAAGTACTCAGTACTATCTCCCAAAGCTACACAAAAACTAGCTTGGTTTTGAACAAGTCACAGGTTCAAAACACACCCACTACTTCTCTGCCTCTATTGCGCAATCAAGGCTGGTCTAAATAGAGATCCAAGTTCAAATCTCACTGGCTTCAACTGCGCAATTTTCATTGGTAATTTCCTCCAAGTGTGGTGCAAATCTCATGCACAACTGATCCTCCAACTGATAGCTTTACTCACCCTTTCATCTACCTCTTTCACTTGTCGCCACTGAACTGTCCATGCACTGAGTTAAACTGATGTGTTCTTTAGTTGAATAATGAGTTAATAATTAGTGAATTAAATAATATTTAATTCACACCACTCATCTCTAGTGTATTATCCAGTTAAACTAAATACAACTAGTTCAACTAGTTAACCAGAACACCATCTCCATTAACTGTCGCATCAACTCCACCGAACTCCGCCACTTGAGCTCTAACTGAATTCAACCATGCATTAGCTCACCTAACCCATAGGAAAAGCGTAAATCCTTATGGCAGCTGCATGCCCCACCTCCGGGGGTCAAACTGAAGTGCTCCAAGAGAGTAAACTGAAGTTTAGAGTCCAAATATTATTAAGGGTAAATAATATTTGACTGTTCTATTTTTAGCCCGCCAGTCTAAAAATAGACTTCGACCTAAATGCTAAAAATAGAGATCCATCTATTTTTACCAACTCGACCAATCATCCAAGAATAGCATATTGCAGCTCCCGGTCCATGATCCATATGTCTAAAAATATACATAGTCTAAAAATAGACTTTTCGACAAAAAATCACATGTGTGGTCCCCACCTAGTTTAGGTGATCACTTTCCAACTAGGATCAGGAAAGATGTTTCAGGAGGCCTCCTTCACTGTTTCTTGTTTCCATTTTCAACACTCCCTCTCAACAAGAAAGGATTATCTTTGCATGCGACATGCAACTCCATGCATTCACCCTGCAAATTTTCCAAGCGCCATGCAACTCCATGCATCTGCTCTGCAACTCCTCTGAAACTGAATAGGCTCCAAACAACTCAATCAGTCTTGATGCATCTAGAATCTATCATCAAAGTCTTTGACTTCTGCTTGGCCAACTGCACATGTCATCAGGAACCACTGCGTTGTTGAACTCTTGCACCCATGCACTCTTGCACTTGCTGTCAACTCTGATCCGCGCTCCAGTATCCGACACTGTCACTTTGATCTGCCTGCATCACTCCAACTGATCTTGCTACTGCTGCGCTATGGGCACCTTGTAGCCAGGTTCAATCTATGAGATCCACACCATCTCATGAATCTTGCCCAGAAATATCCTCATGGGATTAATCATGCATGTCGGCCCACCTCTCACCTGGTGGTATAGCTGCATGCACTCCCTCTGCCCGTCTGGCACGAAATTTCTCTGCATGAGTGGTTTCTTCCACTCCATGATCCTCTTATGGCTGCTCCACATCCTGAGGTTCACTTTCACCTGCATGCAAAACTTGCTCCCTCTCAAGCTTCAGTTGCATGTCTTTCTCGCTTGCATGCAACACTTGCTCCCTCTCAAGCTTCAGTTGCATGTCTTTCTCCCAATTCCCAACAATAGGAAGCTCCGTAGACATCCCATCTACTTCAAGTCTGTAGAGATTCTTTGCTTGAATCCCAACCTTCTTGACTTGTCCCGTTGCCTTGTGCCGAAGGAAAACTTTTCCTTCTCTAAAGACAACTTCATACCCTTTATCCTCTAACATTGCGACTGAGATCAGATTCTTTGTTAGACCTGGTACATGCAATACATCTTGTAAAAGAATGAGTTTACCTGACTCCCTATGAAAGGTTATGGTACCAATGTCGGTCGCATTGTATCGTCCACCGTCGCCCAACTCAACATGCATCTGGAGACCTTTCTCCACCAAGTCACTGAAAATATTTGCATCTCCCGTCATGTGAAAGGAAGCGCCACTATCAATATACCACCCCGATCCCAATGCACTAGACAACATGCATGCGTTCAATGAAAATTCCAGCTCAAATTGCGAGGCAAGAGCCTCACCAGCTGCAGCTTGCTTGTTCTTCTTCTTCTTTGGGCAATTCGTGGCGTAATGTCCATGATCGTGACAGTGAAAACACTTCACTTTGGACATGTCACGCTCTTTACCATCCGCACCGGATTGAGAGGCCTTCTCCTTGCCCTTCCCATTCCTTGCTTTGGCAGCCAAAGCGCAATTTTCTTCATCAGCTCCCTTTGATGAAGATCCGTCCCTGGTAGTCCTCCTGATCTCCTCTTGCATGAGATCCGACCACAGTCGCTCCCATCCTGGCAACTTCTCCTGACCATTGACACTATCCTGATAGGAATGCCAGAAGACCAAGAGCCCGGTGTCCTGTGTCACCTCAATTTTGGCTTGGAAAACGACGACCCTACTCCACAGCTCATTTGCATGTTCCACGTGAGTAGACACGTGAGAGGAATTATTTGTGATACTCTCTCTCTCACTTTCTCCATCTTGATGTTTTAGTCCCTATTCTTGAAAGCGCCAACTTCATAGTCGCTCTGCTGCAGTACGGATCTGTCAAAGACTTTTCCACATCAAATGGCAGAATCACTTTTCCAATTCTGAAATTTCTGGATCTAATGCTTGATCCTTTAAAGCCCTCCAGAGAATCGCCGACGCATTTTTCTTGTTTCTTAGCGACTACAACAGCTGACATCGTGAAAGTAGGCACGGAATATCCTTCTCAATTCCAATAGCCCATTATCATCTAATACAGCCTCCATGCAGTCCTTCCATGCAACATAATTCAAACTTCCTTCCAAGGCATATTCGAGTCGCAAACCGTTGAAAGACATTTTCGCCGCGGCACCAAGAACACAAATCTGCAAATTCGAATTTCACCACCAGCTGATAACTCAATCGCTTCCGATCTACACTTGAGAACAAATTATTTCAAAATCAGAGATTGAATGCAAGGGGCTTTTACCAGACCTTTCACTTTCCGAAGAAAGATGAATCCGGAGGCTACCTGGCCCGTATGCAGGCTCTGTCCGAGGAAATAAGTTTGCAATCACCGTAATAGATCTCGACAATTAATATTGCTCCGATACCATGTAGAAATTTGATGAATAAATCACTTATTCAATGGAGATTAACCTGATCACACATCAATTTCGAATTGCATGCATAACACATAATCTCTTCTACAATTAATTGTCACATGCGGAAAGAATAGAAGCGATAGCACATCAAATCATCACACACATTAACACAGTATGTATGGGGAAAGCTTATGGCTGAAAACCCCGCAGCTATAGTATATTATAAATGGAGAGAACATGCAGCAAATACATAGTACAAACTCCTCACAAGTACTCAGTACTATCTCCCAAAGCTACACAAAAGCTAGCTTGGTTTTGAACAAGTCACAGGTTCAAAACACACCCACTACTTCTCTACCTCTATTGCGCAATCAGGAATTTGGTCTAGTAGAAGTTAGTTTGAATCTCACGGCTCCAAGCTAGCAGCAATTTTCATTTGTTGTTTACTCAAAGTGTGGTGCAAATCTCATGCACAACTGATGTAAGTAAGGAGTGCTTGATAGCTAACTCAACCCTTTCATCTACCTCGCATAAACCCCTTTAGGCCTCCCATGCACTGAGTTAAACTGATGTTTTCTTTAGTTGAATAATGAGTTAATACTTTGTGAATTAAATAATATTTAATTCACACAACTCATCTCTAGTGTATTAGCCAGTTAAACTAAATACAACTAGTTCAACTAGTTAACCAGAACACCATCTCCATTAACTGTCGCATCAACTCCACCGAACTCCGCCACTTGAGCTCTAACTGAATTCAACCATGCATTAGCTCACCTAACCCATAGGAAAAGCGTAAATCCTTCTGGCAGCTGCATGTCCCACCTCCGGGGGTCAAACTGAAGTGCTCCAAGAGAGTAAACTAAAGTTTAGAGTCCAAATATTATTAAGGGTAAATAATATTTGACTGTTCTATTTTTAGCCCGCCAGTCTAAAAATAGACTTCGAACTAAATGCTAAAAATAGAGATCCATATATTTTTACCAACTCGACCAATCATCCAAGAATAGCATACTGCAGCTCCCGGTCCATGATCCATATGTTTGAAAATAGACATAGTCTAAAAATAGACTTTCCGACAAAAAATCACATGTGTGGTCCCCACCTAGTTTAGGTGATCACTTTCCAACTAGGATCAGGAAAGATGTTTCAGGAGGCCTCCTTCACTGTTTCTTGTTGCCATTTTCAACACAGAGAGTGATCTCTCTATATAAGCAAGGGTATATGTCTTTGGAGCTCAAAGTTTAAGATGTTAGGCTAGTTATAAGGCTCAGGGTCTGTTTGTTTGATTGTTTGCTTGGTTGTTGGTTATCAGGAAAGAAGGGTTCAGTGTAATACAAGGATAGCAAAGAGGAATAAGGTAGAGGTGAAGTATTCCAGGAAGCATTCAAGACCATTGGGCAATGGAGTCAGGAAAGGATTTGATTGCTAATCAATAAGCAGGCCTTCAATTTGGCTAGTCATCTAAAACATTGGATCTTAAAGATGACAGTGTGGTATGGAATGAGGGGAGAGGAGGGACAGTAAAGGTTTGGAACGCAAAGTTAAAGACCAGCTGGTCACACAAGGATCCTAGTGGACAGGGCTAACTCTAATCCCTAGTGTTCCCAAATATTCCAGCTAAATCCTTAACAAGAAACATCTAAGAACTTATTCATTTAATCCATACATCAAAGAGCAGGCAATAACATCCACTACACTGGTTAAATCAACTGAAATAAAATCTTAGATAACACATATAGCAGAAAACATCAAAGGTAAGGAGAGCAGAAACATAGGGTACCTAACCAGGGTAAATCCTATGCCAATATTCTGATGCAAGCCAGTAGAAAAGAAATGAAATGAATTAAAACACAGAGATAGGAAATATCACCGCTGCTTTAGATCAGGATCCAAAGAAATGTTCTTGTCATATTAAATATAAATATCAGTCAAGTACAACATTTCCAATAGCTAAATACTCAGTCTGAAACCATATTCCTCAGCCTATCTTACTACTTTACACAGAGACTGTGTCTCAAAAGAAACTACTTGCAATTCTCTGATAACTGATCAACAACCTTTACAATGAGTTTCTTCATGAATTTATAGCTCCAGTGGAGCAGAGAAGGTAAGTGAAAAACTAAATGTAGCATTAAAAACTCAGAAGAGGAAGAAGGCCGAAGCCCACTCTGTGTAAATTCTGTGTATTTATCTCTGGCACTCTTTTGGGTGAAAGAGTGGTCTTCTCCAGGCTTCTGTTCACTCTGGTATGTCTCTGGTGTACCTTGGATGCAGTAATCGGTAGTACTTCTGGTGCATAAACAAGAGGTAAATAAATGATGCTAGGGCCTGCCATACTGTGCAGCAAATGCTTCTGATAGCCTAGAACTGTTGTAGGGGAGGGGGGGAACTTCTCTTGGACACAATGTATACTGAAACCATAATGTGTACTGTGTCCATGCCCAGGAACAAACATTTCTGCTGATTTGAAACCCTGATTACATTTTTTTTTGCGCGCTGGACCTCCTGTATGATCCTCGAGATTTTCGGTCCGGTACTCTGCCTTTAAAACTCTGGATTAAGGCTTAAAATCCTTAATACTGCACGTTGAAGTCCTTGATTATTAGCTGGTATTTCTCTGCGGCTTCATAAATGTCTCAATATGAAAAATCTGGGTTTTAATGGTGCTGGATAATTTTTCCATGGTGATTGAACTGTCCTGGGATAATATTTATGCCGCCGCTACCTTTCCGAGCATTTCCATTGTAGTACCAGCTTCCAAATTCAACTTTATCTGTGCAACACGCCATTACAATAGTACATATGAACCAAGGCGGTTTCATGCCTCTTTGAAACCCTGCAAAACACGAAAACTGGTTAGGAAGACCATGCATGGGGTCGAATGATGTGGATTACTATGAGGATGACAGTGGGACTGCGCATGAATGGTGAAAAAACGCAGAGTAATGATGGAGAAGTGCTCTGGTGGAAGGTTGGCGAAAATGCAGAGAAATTTAACGTAAAAACCTTAAATTCGACCTTTTGAATGAATATATATGGATGGACGGGCGAATATACGATGGAACACGTGGAAGGATGACGTGGAGGTACGGGGTCAACGGTGGTCGTGTGGTCAGATCTGGACCGTCCGATCTCTGAGGAGATCGACGGCTGGGGACGCGGCGGAGGGCGATGGACAGTGGGCTAGGGGTACGGAACCATGGATTAACCCACGCATAGCTTCGTGGAGCGACAACTGTTGGATGGGGGATCGAAAATCGGACGGCTGACGATGATATCGCTTTGCATCCATGGACGAACTTTAATGCACAATGAGATAGCGGTTTTGAAATAGTGCCGCTGCCATGCATCAGATGATGTATGGAATCGCTGACCGATCGGAAAATACCGCCTGCCTCCGAAAGGCGGTGCGATAGACACCGGATGGTTTTTGAATGGTGCACGGTGGGGACCACAGGGGCCGGTGCATTTTGGACCGTCGATCTGGCGGGTAAATGAATGGTTAAGATGCACTGATCAGCGATGAACAGATTTAACGGTAGTTGCTGCAGGGGCGGCGATCGCCGTCCATTCCGTTTAGATCAACGACTATAAACGCGCCCGATGAACATATGAGATAAGCGCTCTCCGCCTTGGCGCCTGGTCATGGCGCTGGGTCATGTGGAGGGATATGTACAGGGGGCTAGGCCGAAAGGGGCTAAGGCCCAATTACATAGAAAACATGGTTTTTGGCCCATTTCAAATGAAATTAAAAGCCAAAATGGGTAATGATAGAGAGATAAAGGGGTCTCTTGGATAAACCAAGGGCGGATTCATGTTTTAAAGGGGATTTTGGGGATTATAGGGGAATTTGACAAGGGAAAAACAAGGGTCAAAATGGGGGGTTCTGCAGGGGTTCAAGGGCAAATGAAGGCCTTTGAAAACACAACTTGTCACAATCAGAGAGGCTTTATAATGGGAATTAGCAGAGGGGTTTTTATCAAGGGCAAAGACACAGGAGAATTCAAGGATGATGTGTCTTCAGGGGAGATGCATTCCTTGAAGGCTTAAAAACAATTTAGCCCCCTACTTTGCCTGTCAAAAATTTACAGGGGGGCTAACAGTGGCTCCACATGGGGATGGCTTCTTCTTGAAGGAGTCAAGAGTTTAGAGGATAAATCTTTGGTGTAGGCCAGATGCCTGCTGCTTGGCACATCCCTTTCTTTCTTTAGCTCAGCTGCCACAATATGAAGACATTACATCAGTAGAAAATTTTTTCCCAACAAACAACCTACCCTTCCTACAATCCTAGCATTGTTTCTTCTGGGGTGCATTTGAACTAGCAGGCCCTTTACATCATTTATTTTAATAACAGAAAATAAGCCTATTCTAAATCTACCCTTATTAATCCAGGAGACCAGATTAGACTGTTGGTCTCATATGTTTCTCTACCTGATCTAATATCTGCTGGGATTAAACTGTCAAGCAAATTTCTTCTCTACATTCTACAACAGAAATTTAAAAACAACCAAACTAGGATTAGACAGTCTAGTTTGTTGTGGATCCAAGGCATAAAGATAGTTGCACATGGACAGAAACTTGCAGAAAACTGAAAACAAAACTTTGAAGGCTTGAAATCTGAAGTTTGAAGCATCCTTCTTTATTTGTGACTCAAGTTTTGAGCTTGTTAGAGTCACTTTCTTTCCTTCATTTCAGCTTTGGTTTTGGGCTTGTTAGAGCTGATTCTTCTTCTTCTTTGCTGGTCCAGGTTTTGGGCATGTTTGAACCAGCTATCTTTGCTTTCTTTGGCTGAGGTTTTGATCATATTAGAGCCAATATTTGTATTTCATAGGTTCATGTTTTGAGCATGTTTGAACCTCTCCTTTCTCTTTGTTTTTTGAAACATTTTTTCCTTTTCTTGAAAACAAAATACTACAATGGTATGTACAATGGGAATGGGAACTAGAAATTGGAAATCAGCAGAAGTAGTGTTTGAGCATCCTGCCATTGACAGGACCCCCAAATAGCTCTGTACCATCTAATTCTTATAGAAAAAAGGCATTGGGACCCACAGTGGCATGGATGATGTATGGACCTTGCCACAAACTGTCAAACTTGCCGTGCTTTCCTTTGTCCTCTCTCCTTGAGTCCCACTTCAGAACTTTATCTCCAATTTTAAAATCAGCAGCTTTGGTTCTTTTGTTAAACAACTTCTTTATATTTTCCTGAACTTTCACTTCTTTGTTGTAGACCTCCTCCCTTGTTTGTTGGAGATGCATTGTCTGGTTTATCCTACTCACCATATTGTCTTCTTCTGTTTGAATCTCTTGGAGCAGCTTGATCACTGGTACCCCAAGGCTGGTAGGAAACACTACTTTTGTTCCATAGACAAGCTGATAAGGTGACATGCCAATGGATTTCTTTGTTGCAATCTTGTCAGCCCACAAAGAATGTACTAACTTGTTATGCCATGACTTTTTGTTCTCTTCCAGCAGCTTTTTGATGATGATCACTAGGCTCTTGTTTGATGATTCAGCTAATCCATTACCTTGAGGGTAATAGGCAGTTGAATGACCGAGTGTAATTTGATACCTGTGAAAAAAATCAACTATTTTCTTAGATCCGAAAGCAACATCATTATCAGTGATTATTTTCCTTGGGCAGCCTAACCGAGACAAGATATGACCTTCTAGGAAACTAATGATGACTGAATTTGTGGCATTCCTAGTAGGTATGGCCTCTATCCACTTAGTGAATTAGTCTGTGGCTGTTAGGATCCATTTGTGTTGAGCAGAATAAGCAGGGTGAATTTCCCCTATGAAATCTAGGCCCCATTGCAGAAAGGGACCTTCAACAATGATGGGTTGTAGAGGTAAAGGAAGGAGTTTTCTTTTGCCTTCAAAAATCTGGCATTTGTGGCAGGCAATTATCATCTTATGGATATCATTGAAGAGTGTGGGACAATAGTAGCCAGCTCTGAGCATTTTGTTTGCAGTGGCCTTCCATCTCAGGTGGCCTCCACACTCTTCTACATGGAGTTCTTGTTTAATCTTTTCTGCCTCAATTTTTGGCAAACATTTAAGCAACATGCCATTTGGATTCTTCCAGTATAAACAATTATTCAATATGCAGTAGCTTCTGGCCTTTAGCTTTAAGAATCTGGCCTTGGTCTTTGATAGTTCAAGAGGGGCATTGAGGTGTGTAAGCACATACAAAATGTCAGAATACCAAGGATAGCTCTGAAACCTTTCCTCAACAGTGGGATCAAGCAATCCCTGCTGCTCATCCAAGGCATCTACCATGTTAATGTCTAGAGCTTGTAGATTTGATTCAGCCATCAGTTGTGCTAAGCCCTGACCTTTGATCAGTTTGGTGGGTTTTATCTCAAGGTCGTACTCTAAGATCACAGCAATCCATTTGCCCCTCTTTCCATCTGGGTCTTGGGACAATATGTCTTTAACCACTATATTTGGCACATAGGCTATGGTGTGGGAATGCAGTATGTACACCCTAAAGTCTTTTAGGGCCTTAATCAGAGCATAGGCATGTTTCTCCATTATGATGTATTTCAAGGGTGCATCCCTGAGTGCTTTGCTGAAGAAAGAAATGGGTTGTTCCATTCCCTCCGGGATTTTCTGCAGTAGCACTGCCGCTATTGTATGCTTGGAGGCAAATGAAAAAATCAGGAAATATTTTGAGAAATCTGGGTTGATTAGGATAGGAGCGTGGGTAAGTGCAAGTTTTACTGATTCAAAATATTTCTTGGCTTCAACAGTCCACTTAAATCCTACACCTTTCTTCAGCATGTTAGTCATATTTCTAAGGTGTTCAGCTAAGTTAGGAATAAATCTCCTTAGGAAGTTGATTTTCCCAATGAAGGACTGTAACTCTTTGATGTTTCTCGAGTGTGTGATTTGTAGTATTCCCTCAACTCTTTGTGGGTCTATACTAATCCCTTTCTCAGATATGATATGGCCAAGAAGTTTTCCTTCTTGCAGCCCAAATACAGTCTTTTTAGGATTCAGTGACAGACCATACCTTCTGCATTTTTCAAATACTCTTCTCAGGTGTTCTAGGTGTTCTTCCTCAGTCTTAGAATAGACTGTTATGTCATCCAGATAGATGACAATGAAGTGTCCTATTTCATCTGAAAAATCTATGTCCATTTCTCTTTGGAAGGTTGCGCCAGCTTTCATCAATCCAAAAGGCATCTTTATATACATAAAAGTGCCCCATGGAGTGGTAAAGGCTGTCTTGAGTTGATCTTATGGGATTACTAAGACTTGGTTGTAACTTGAGAAACCATCTAGCAGGGAGATCCTTTTAGAGCCTACTACCCTTTGAAGAATATGTTCCATTTTTGGCAAAGGGTAATTGTTTTTGAGTGAGGCTCTATTAAGATTCCTGAAATCAATGCATAATCTGATCTCACCTGTTTTCTTTCTCACAACCACTAGGTTTGATACCCAGTCAGAGAACCTTACAGGAACAATTATACCTACTTCATACATCTTCTTAATCTCTTTTTCCACTGCAGGCAATTGTTTTGGGTTTATTCTGCGAAGTTTTTGTCTAAAGGGTTTCTAATTTTCTATCAAGGGTATTTTATGCTGTATAATGTTTGTGTCATAAGCCCTTAAGTCCTCATAACTTCTAGCAAACACATCAATGAATTCCTTGAATAGGTCAATGTATTTCCTTTTCATGTTTGCAAGAAGGGACTTAGCCAATTTGATCATCTTGGGTTTATCTTCAGTGCCTATGTTGCATTCCTCGACATCAGAATTTGCATGCTCTATAGTGGGATTTTTTGCTACATCGTCAAAGTCAAAGAGGTCTTCTAAGGGTGCCAGACCTCGAGGTATGTTCTTATCTTTGGTCTGCAGCACCTCTACTTCTTCGCTATCTGCGTTTACAAATTTTTCGTTTGGGTTTCCAATCTGTCCGTTTAAAGTGTTTATTTCTATGTTACAAGGTGTCTCTTCCTCATCTGAGGATTCTTCACTTAGGCAGCTACTGTCAGATTTAGAGTATGAAACAAAAACTTCAAACTCATTCCTGCCTACCAAGAAATCTTCAATCTGTTTATCTCCTTCAAAAACCTGCCAATATTTTTCATTATCCGGCACTGCAAGTCTGAATTTGGTCTGAATGATGATCTGTCGGTCGCTTGGAGTCTTAGGGTATGAACTAGCTAGGCAAGCTAATATGTTTGCAATGACATTTTGACTCCTAGGAACAAACACTAATTCGTATTCAACAAATGTTTTCAATAAATCCATAGTGTCATTCCTGTAAGATCTCAACCTAGGACGTTTCGCTGTGTATTCACCATTCACCTGTTTGATAATCAGTTTCGAGTCCCCACGCACAGTTATCCTACGGGCTCCTAACTTCCTCAGCAGGTTTAAACCTAGGATAAGATCCTCATACTCGGAAATATTGTTTGTACATTTGAAGTGCAGGTTGCAGGCATGGCTCTCTGCGTAGTCACTCTTTGTGTTACGTATCCACACTCCTGCCCCAGCCGTTCTCTTGGTGCATGACCCATCGAAATTCATTTCCCACAAGGGTTCATTTTTCGTTCTATCATCATTTCCTTCCTTGCAGCTGGGTTCGCCATTATTCTGGATTATAGGGGCTGCACTAGGCTGTGGGTCATTTTGTTTTTCGTCATGTGTGTGGAAATCAGAGGGGTGACTAGTTGGTTGATTGCATTTTGTTTCTGGTTCACTTGGTGTTGTTGTTTCAATGCATTGTTCAAAGTTTTCTACGTCTTCCTCCTTTGAGTCTAGGGTAGCTTTTAAAAATGTTTGGTTCGTTTTCTATCATTCGGGAATTTTTTTGTTTTGTATTCCTTCCTTCTCCCCAGATTCATCATTACAAAGGATGAAGGAGTCAGTGTCCGTAGCCAGTAGCATAAAAGAGAGTTTTCAAGCTTTTCTGTCACCAAACCGTGACCTATTTCTGTGCTTTTTCCAGACAATCTTTCTTTGTTTTCGTTGCAGATTGGGATTGTGGCATAAGCCCCATCCACATGGTTCCTCATGCAAATTTTTGCTCCCTCATGATCTTGAGCAATAGTGTGACGTCATACTTGGGTGGCACATCTGCCACAACAACATCGATGACCATACATTTTGCTAGAATATGGGTAAGGCTCACACATAAATCTTTGATTAGGCCAAGACACTTTACCCTACTAGAATCAAATGAATATAATTCTTTATAGGGGCGAGTTATATCTAGGCCTAATTTTTCCATCACTACTTTAGGAATCAGGTTGTGTGATGCCCTAGAATCATGCATTTCATTGTGGAGGATCTTATCAGTGACATTGGAGACCGATAGGCAGAAAGGTGCTGTACCATCTCTTCCTAGTCCTCTTTCTACTTGGACAAATGTATGGGTAGCGATCTATCATCACGGGATGATAGCAGTCATCGTTTCTCCTAAATTTAATGCTTTCAAAATTTAGCCTTTATATACATCCTGAGTGGCCAGCTTAGAGAGTGGGACATAGATTTTAATTTTTGCAATCTCACTCTCCAAATTGAAAGTGGACTGACTCTTTGGAATGTTCAACTTTATTTGGTTAGCCACTGCCTTAGTGGCTAAATCAGTGTGCTGATTCTTGTTATGTGCAGTGTTTGTGACATTTTTATCAGGAGCACTAACTGCAGTGCTAGTGCTGCTAGTTGGTTTACCTCGTGTATCAGTGTTTTGGTTGTCCTTTTCTTTGTTCTTTCCAGACCTCTCAGCTGCAGATTTGTTATTTTCAGCAGTTGCTTTAGAAGTTTTCTCAGGTATTTTCTTGATGGTGAACTCAGAAGCTTTTGGTTTGGGAGTTTCTTGGCTCTTTTTGGTCCTAAGTTCATACTGTCTGACCTGCATGATGGCATCTTCAAACCCAAGTCTGTAATCATCAGATTCTGATCTTTCCTCATCCCAATATGAGGGTAAGGGCTGATCTTCTTCTCTGTAACAGTTATGGATTGAATCCCTCTATTTCAAACATGTTTATCATGTTTCCCTCGGACTCTTCTATGATTCCCTCATCTTCATCAAGAAAGTTCTCTTGGAATGGGGGAATAACTTGCTGATCTGATTCTCTTTGTCTGTTGGGAGTGGCATTGTTTCTTCTAAAGTTTTGGTTCTGGTTATGGTTTTGATTTCTGTTTTGGTTACTAACAGTGACAACCATTTTTTCCATCATTTGGTATAGCTTCTCCAATTTTTTAGATAGATGGTCATGATTTGGATCAGATGTGGAAGCTACATTGTCATCTCTATATGTTACCCTTTTCTCAGCTCTCAATATTTTTCTTTTCTCAATCAAATTAGCCTCTACACTCACTGCTCCTTTTTGCATGTCTTCCAACGTGTTGTAATCTCTTTCCCTAAGCTGGTAGGCCATGTCAACATCAAAACCTTCAGGATATTTTGCTAGAGCCATGCCTTGGGGAGGTTTCATGTGTGGAGGAAGAGCATTGTAAATGCTATTAAATCTCGTTGTGTAATCATGGACGCTCTCTCCTACGTTTCTTTTAAGGCTCATATATTTTGCTAGGAGTTGGCGAGGGTTGGCCTTAACCTCCCATTTGTGTATGAAAGTTTGATATAGAGATGGGAGATCATTAATGCTACCCGGAGGTAGGCCCTTGAACCATTTCTTCACATCACCTCCTAAGCTCTGGGCAAAGATTCTCATTTTGACTGTATTATCATCTATCTCCTTGTAGTCAAAATAATCTTCCATCCTATCTACATGGTGTTGGGCTGTGGTAGATTCTTTGGCAGTGAAGTGCGGGATATTTGATTGATAATCATTGGGTAAGGGTACTAGAGGCTGAGGTAAAACTAGAGGTGCATACCAGGCTGCCATGATGATGTTTTGCTGAGATAAAGGGTTGAATTGGGCAGCTGGTATATGGATGACAGGGATATTATCACCAGCAGAAATCTGATGAGCAGATTTAGGGTGACTGAGCCCCAAGTTCTAAATGAAGTGTTTATCAGGAGGTGTAGATGGAGGGGTCTGTCTATTCCCAAGGTGCTTACCACTTTGAGGTGGTGAAACAGGAAACTCAAGGTTTGACTGGTTTAGGACACTGAATGACCTAGTTCTTGGTACATTGTTTTGAGTGCCTAGGTCGAAAAATGGGTCTGATAGAGCTGTAAATTTTTCTAGTGTAGAGTTAGCTCTATGGATGTGGCTGGAAATAGTTGTTTTTTTATGTGTAGGAGATCCCTTGAGGATGCTATCAGGGTTTTCAACTATTTCAGGTGGGTCTGGGTTAGGGTAAGCTCTTGTGTGAATGGTTCTGTAAGCCAGAGTTTTGTTCCTAACCAAGCAGCTTAACCCTACTTGTTACTTCTAATGTGGTTGATGTTGTTATGGATTTGGTCTCCCAGTGGAGTCTAATGTGAACCAAGATAATCAGCAGGCCTATTGATCACCGGTGGAGTCTTTAAATCATTTATGAATTGTGGAGTCACCAGGTGGAAGGTTTAGGATGTTTTTGGAGGGTGTGTTGTCCACTACAGTGCTTATGAGATGTCCCCTTTCTGGGATATCTTCCAGACACAACAAACTCTAACCAGAGATTGACTGGGAGGGCGTTTACCAGATATGTCACCTCTGAAAGAGTGTGAGATCTGGAGGCTACCTGGCCCTTTCCAGACTCAATCTAAGAGTGTGGGAGAACACAAAAAATGGTGTAGAGGTTGATTTGTGAATAGGAATTCTTAACTTCCAACCTAACCAGAGATTATAGGTTTCTGAGGTTTTTATGATGCAATGAGGTGAGAAATACTCAGAACATTCCCCAGCGGAGTTGCCATTATGTTGGGGTTCCCATGTTTTGGCAAGGTTGGAAATACCAAAAGATGAGACAACATCAAACCACTTTCAGATCTCAGGATCTAGCCCTCCTGGGTCCAGAGAGGGATCTCTCTAGATAAGCAAGGGTATATGTCTTTGGAGCTCAAAGTTTAATATGTTAGGCTAGTTATAAGGCTTAGGTTCTGTTTTTTTGATTGTTTGCTTGGTTGTTGGTTATCAGGAAAGAAGGGTTCAGTGTAATACAAGGATGAGCAAAGAGGAATAAGGCAGAGGTGAAGTATTCCAGGAAGCATTCAAGACCATTGGGCAATGGAGTCAGGAAAGGATTTTCTTGCTAATCAATAGGCAGGCTTTCAATTGGGCTAGTCATCTAAAACATTGGATCTTAAAGATGACAGTGTGGTATGGAATGAGGGGAGAGGAGGGACAGTAAAGGTTTGGAACGCAAAGTTAAAGACCAGCTGGTCGCACAAGGATCCTAGTGGACAGGGCTAACTCTAATCCCTAGTGTTCCCAAATCTTCTAGCTAAATCCTTAACAAGAAACATCTAAGAACTGATTCATTTAATCCATACATCAAAGAGCAGCACAACATCCACTAATCGGTTAAACTAACTCAAAATAAAATCTTAGATAACACATATATAGTTAAAAAGAAAAGGCAAAGGAGAGTGAAACATAGAAAATTTCAACTATAAATCCTATGCCAATATTTTGATGCAAGCCAGTAGAAACGAAATGATATGAATGTAAACACAAAGATAGGAAAACATCATTGCTACTTCAGATTAGGATCCAAAGAGATGTGCTTGTCATATTAAATAGCAATACCAATCAAGTACAACATTTCCAATAGCTGAATAGTCAGTCTGAAAACGTCTCCTTCAACCTATCTTACAACTTTACACAGAGACTGTGTCTCAAAGGAAACTACTTTCAATTTTCTGATAACTGATCAACAACCTTTACAATGAGTTTCTTCATGAATTTATAGCTCCAAAGGAGCAAAGAGAATGTAAGTGAAAACCAAATGTTGATTAAAATCAAGAGGAAGAAGGCCGAAGCCCACTCTGTGTAAATTCTGTGTATTTATCTCTGGCACTCTTTTGGGTGAAAGAGTGGTCTTCTCCAGGCTTCTGTTCACTCTGGTATGTCTCTGGTGTACCTTGGATGCAGTACTCGGTAGTACTTCTGGTGCATAAACAAGAGGTAAATAAATGATGCTAGGGCCTACCATACTGTGCAGAAAATGCTTCTGATAGCCTAGGACTGTTGTAGGGGAGGGGGGGAACTTCTCTTGGACACAATGTATACTGAAACCATAATGTGTACTGTGTCCATGCCCAGGAACAAACATTTCTGCTGATTTGAAACCCTGATTACATTGTTTTTTGCGCGCTGTACCTCCTGTATGATCCTCGAGATTTTCGGTCCGGTACTCTGCCTTTAAAACTCTGGATTAAGGCTTAAAATCCTTAATACTGCACGTTGAAGTCCTTGATTATTAGCTGGTATTTCTCTGCGGCTTCATAAATGTCTCAATATGAAAAATCTGGGTTTTAATGGCGCTGGATAATTTTTCCATGGGGATTGAACTGTCCTGGGATAATATTTATGCCGCCGCTACCTTTCCGAGCATTTCCATTGTAGTACCAGCTTCCAAATTCAACTGTCTCTGTGCAACACGCCCTTACAATAGTACATATGAACCAAGGCAGTTTCCCGCCTCTCTGAAACCCTGCAAAACATGAAAAATGGTTAGGAAGACCATGCATGGGGTCAAATGATGTGGATGACTGTGAGGATGACAGTGGAACTGCGGACGAATGGCGAAAAAACGCAGAGTAATGATGGAGAAGTGCTCTGGTGGAAGGTTGGCGAAAATGCAGAGAAACTTAACGTAAAAACCTTAAATTCGACCTTTTGAATGAATATATATGGATGGACGGGCGAATATACGATGGAACACGTGGAAGGATGACGTGGAGGTACGGGGTCAATGACAGTCATGTGGTCAGATCTGGACCATGCGATCTCGGAGGAGATCGACGGCTGGGGACGCGGTGGAGGGCGATGGACAGTGGGCCAGGGGTACGGAACCATAGATTAACCCGCGCGCAGCTTCGTGGAGCGACAGTCGTTGGATGGGTGATCGCAGATTAGACGGCTGATGGTGATATCGTTCCGCATCCACGGACGAACTTTAATGCGCGATGAGATAGCGGTTTTGAAATAGTGCTGCTGCCATGCATCGGATGATGTATGGAATCGCTGGCCGATCGAAAAATACCGCTTGCCTCCGAAAGGCGGTGCGATAGAAATCAGATGGTTTTTGAATAGTGTGCGACGGGGACCATAGGGGTAGGTGCATTCTGGACCGTCGATCTGGCAGGTAAATGAACGGTTAAGATGCGCTGATCGGCGATGAACGAATTTAACAGTAGTTGTTGCGGGGGCAGCAATCACCATCCATTCCATTTAAATAAACAACTATAAATGCGCCCGATGAACATATGAGATAAGTGCTCTCCGCATTGGCGCCTGGTCATGGTGCTGGGTCATGTGGAGGGATATGTACAGGGGGCTAGGCCGAAAGGGGCTAAGGCCCAATTACATAGAAAACATGGTTTTTGGCCCATTTAAAATGAAATTAAAAGCCAAAATGGGTAACGATAGAGAGATAAAGGGGTCTCTTGGCTAAACCAAGGGCATATGTGTGTTTTAAAGGGGATTTTGGGAGGATTTTGGGGATTAGAGGGGAATTTGACAAGGGAAAAACAAGGGTCAAAATGGGGGGTTCTGTAGGGGTTCAAGGGCAAATGAAGGCCTTTGAAAACACAACTTGTCACAATCAGAGAGGCTTTATAATGGGAATCAACAGAGGGGTTTTTATCAAGGGAAAAGACACATGAGACTTTAAGGATGATGTTTCTTCAGGGGAGATGCATTCCTTGAAGGCTCAAAAACAATTTAGCCCCCTACTTTGCCTGTCAAAAATTTATAGGGGGGCTAACAACTCCTACATAAAGTGAGTAAAACATAAATAATGGAAGTAACTCATGGTAAGAATATTTATTTACACCTTATGCCTATCCATTTTTTATGCCAAAACTTGCTTAAATTATGGTGGGAAGTAATTGATGGTAAATATGTTATTTACTTGAGCATAAGCTATTTTCAAGGATTTTATTTTTGGATGGTTTTCATGCAAATCTTTAAAAAAAAAATCACTACACAAATATCTAAAAAATCATGCATGGATATTGCAACCATATTGATTGGACATAAACTATGTAAGAAAGTTATACACATGACATTATATTGTGCAATACCTTCAAGTTATGGTCCAATCAATTGTTTGAAAAATGTTTTTTTTAATAATATTGAAAAATAAATATTTATTTTCTAAAGTTAAGCATTATAATTTATGTTGGTCAATGCTAAAATAATAGTGATCAATAGGAAAATGGATTGTTATAGTCTTTTCCTTGGCACACACCAATAATGATTCCATAACCATATTTAAATTTAGTTAATAAGCACATAAAAAATTAATACTTACATTATAGTAATATTCTTAATCATGGATATTCACATCCACTTTACCATGGATATTATTAACTTGTAAATAACTTTTGTTACAATACCATAGGCCAATACCATGCCTTATCAACACAACATTACCAAAAAAAATAAAAAAAATAAAATGTAATATATATTAGACCTTACATATATCATTGATTATCTAGAGTGACAGTTATCAATCATAAGGATAGAGAGAGAGCAGGGAGAGAAGGATAGAGGGAGGGACATAGTGATAGAGATAGAGGGGGGAGAGAAGGACAGAGGGAGGGAGATAGTGATAGAGATAGAGTGAAGAGAGAGAAATAGATGTTGGACATTGGATAAACCAACACTCCCTGTGTGTTTCGTGACATGGACTAACTGCCTCTAGTGGATCCTTATCTCTAGCGATGTGATCGTTGACTAACACCTGCGGGTTTTGGTCTAACTACAATCGTGATTCCCAACAAGTGGTATCAGAGCACATATTATGTCTTCGAGAATATCTTCAAGTCTGTTCTAAAATAGTACCTCACAAAATGCTCTCAATTGAATGTCCAACAGGTGACTGGTTTCAAGATGAGCTTATGTGACAAGGCTTCAAGGTTTGATTGTTTGAGCCTCCACGGAGATGCACCCAAGTCACTAATGTATGACCAATTCACAGTTCAACGATATTTCATGCCACTAAACTATTCAATAGTTCTTCACAGACCAGAGGTCTGAAGACAAGCAACTGTCCAAGGTCTGAGCTCTTCTCAAACTGAGTTAACAAGTAAATAATCTGAAGAGGTAATTGATCACAATGCGAAGTCTCCACCAATTGTTGTAGCTCCTCCCACAGATCTGAGCTCCACAAAAATTTTTCCACAAAAAACTTGTAAATCTGAGCTCCAATCTCGAGGTGATTGTCTGCGTATTACCACAGATTTAAATCCAAGTTTGCAAGCACAGGTTTGGAGTCTAAATTTTAAAGTAGGTCCAACCTCTTTAATGGTGAGTGTTCCTTCTATATATCACTTAACCGAGCTCCTCAAGAGGACTATCCACCTCCTAGGAACCACTCTGCAATCCAATGGTTTGTATCAGACTTCCGAGTTTTAACAAGTCTTCAAAGAGGTCTGCAATCTGAATCTAAGGTCACTATTTTGTTCATAAATTTGAGCCACAAGAATTGAGCCTCAAGTGACTATACCAAATCTGAAGGTGTAAGATCGTTGTAGCTCTGAAATTTGAGGTATGGTGCAATTTTTCCACAGTCAAGGCTATTTTCTATGCCAAAAATAGAATTGTAATACATGACTATCCTAAAAAACTTTAATAGAATTTTCCCCAAATGGAGATACCAAATCCTCCTCAGCCTCCTTTAAATACAATCCTCGTATCTGTGTTTTTCTCAGAAGATTATGACCGAAATCCTTGAATGAAATGAGGGTTTGTGGTCTCTATATATACATATTTTGTTTCTTGAACGAAGGGACACGTCTTTGGAGTAGGCCGACATGGGTAGGCTAGCACAGGTCGGCTCAAGGACTAGATTAATTTTCTCAACTTGTAAATTATATATCTCCCAGCCTATTTGGAGTTTTGGGCCAAGTGATAGCACATTGGAAATGAAAAAATATGCTCTAAAAGATGGCATAGGAATCAACTTGAGAGGTTGCCTCCAAGATCCTAAAAAATATTTTTTAGTGACTGGTCATAAATTAGTGCAAAATTAGAGATAGGGCAGATAGGATTTTCTTGTTATTCTTCTTCATGGTTTGGATTCTTCATCATAGGTTCATGGTGTCATTATGTAGGACATGCATGTCATCGTGATAGTATCAATCATTCATGTTATCACGAAGGTATAACATCATGTATTCAATAATAGTGCAGGTCTTCCAACCTTCATCAAGTGCAACATCATTCGGATAGCTTTAAATAATATCTTCCTAGTCTTCCAACCTTTATCAAGTGGCATAAAAATCGTGGTCATTCATTTAGTGTATGATGTCATCAATGGCATCAAGAGTTATCTAGACATCTTCATGGATTGACATCATTATTGATGGTAACCTAGTCAACCAAGGGTTATGGCATCATCATCTAGAACCAGGCATCTCACGAATATTTTTTTCTAAGTTGGTTTAATCTATTGATATAGAACATAATGTACAAAATAGGACCAACCTCCAGGTTGCAAATCTAACCAATGCTTGAGGCAGTTTGAGTCAAAAAAACAAAAAATAGACCGCCCTTATGGGGGAAACCAGCCACATAGATGCTGCCCATGATTGGGAAACCAGCATTAAGAGAGTTATATAGAAAACAAAGTTTACATATCTAGAATTATCACAGTATTTCTAGTTCCTGTGCATACACATGTAGTAAATCATTGTAAAAAAGGAGGAAAGGGGACTTGACAACCAGCTAGTTGTCCGTGTGTGAAGGCAGAATTTCCTCCACAATTAGGCAGTTGTAGTCATCCTCGACACCTTCATCCTTTTCCTTGGAATGTTGGGCAGTATTCTCCGATGAGGAAGTGGAAATTGTATCCTGCTTCTGTTTGTCAGAAAGAGAAGAGTTGTTGCCATTGTTGTCGCTGCTAGAGGTCTCCAAACCAGTTTTAATAGGGAGGGCCAAAGATTTTCTGGAGTCCTTGGGAGGCCTAACAGAAATCGTGGACTTCCTTCTGCACTTGCTGGGGCCTGAGACACTGTTATCATTCTGCTCCTCCTAGAACGCTACCATGATGGTTGGAGTAATTATGGGCTTGTCAATGGCGCTGCAGAAATGAAAATGGGCGACATTGCCAGCCGGAGGTGGAGAGAAAGATACAACCTGGTTGGGAAGAGGTGGAAGAGAGCCAATTCCTCTCCCACGGCCATGATTACATATCATGTGATGCCTTCGCGGCATGATGGTAGAGTGGGAAGACAGAGAGGCCTTGTGAGAGGAAAAAGAGGTGGAAAGGGAAGGCATATTCTTGCACAGAGCTGTGAGGGGAGACTAAGTAGGCGAACCAGTAGGCGTAGATGGGAGATAGGAAGGCGGAGGAGAGTGAGGGGAATTTCAAGGTGAGCATGGGTGCGGTGTGTCATTAGAGGGAATATGGAGGCGGAAGTGAGCGCATGGAGCAGAGACTGGCAAGGTCACAAGAGGGCTGAACACAGAGAATCAAACTGAAGGCAGAGTTGCAGAGAAGGAGCTCAGGGGGGCAAATGAAGAAGTGAAGAAATAGGGAAAATGTGTCTCCATTGAAAGCATAGAGCAAGTTGCAGTAGGTTGATGGTGGGACATGTGAGCAGTGAATGCTCAATGTCGAAAACCAAGGGCCTTTAAGGCCTTGGTACCATTCTCTGAGGCGGGCAAGTGGCTAGGCCAGATGCCACTCCAAGGGCCAGCCACCGTATTGCCATCTTTAAACACCCTCATCCAGGATAATGTTATCCTTATGCACCAGTTGAGTTCAGTCATGAATGAGATAGTCATCATTGGTACAGTTCAGAGAGCCCTTATATAGGGGAAGATTTTGTTCCACTCCCTTATTGGCTAGGCGATCCGTAACCTTATTAGCAGTCCGCCAGATATGCTTGAAAAAGATGGCCTGAAAGGTTTTGAGCCAACATTCAATTTGTTCTAATCTTGTCAAGAGGTTCCAGTTGGTAGAGACTTTAGAGGCAGGGGTGCCTGGTTGGAGATGGGTGGAAGCCTCGATGAGGATTTGAGAATCCCCTTCTACTTCCAGGGGGAATACATTTTCTTCTTCTGCAATTAGGAGTCCCTGCCATAGTCCTTCTAACTCAGTTGAGTTATTGGAGTCCCGACCAATCGAGCCAAAGAATATTTTAAGAGTGTTTCCTGAAGCATCTTGAAAAATACCTCTAAAGCTTGCCGCTCCCGGGTTTCCTTTAGAGGCGCTGTCAAAGTTCATCTTGATAGAGTTGATGTGAGGAGGAGACCAGGAACAGGGAGAGTTTGGATGGTCGGAAGGGACAGAAACGGGGTGGTGATGTAGGGGTATGGATAGATGCCATTTTTCCCATATGATACTCTCAGGAGGGGTGGAGGGAAAGTCAGAATCTTGCCAAGATTGGAGAGCAATGGTTTCCTGAAGGTTGCTGTAGAGGCTCATCCAAAGGATATCCAGGGGGGTGCTTTCATCTTTGAAAATTATTTTATTCTGTTCTTTCCAAACAGTCCAGAGAATGAAACCAGGGAGAAGGGACCATAGGCTATTGAGCAGATTCCTGTTGAAAGGTTCATAGAGCCAATGTCGAATGGTGTTAATGACGTCTCCCTTGATTCTACTCGTTCTTCTGTAACAGATATCAAATCTTTCCCACAAATAGTTAGCAAGGGTGCAAGAGTCCAATAAGTGTGGCATGTATTCTACATGCTTGGAGCAATTGAGATAGTGAGATGGTCCAATGAAGCCTTTTTTCAGGAGATTGTCCCATGTGAGAAGCCTCTTCTTGCTAAGAAGCCAAAGGAAGGTGGATATTTTGGGCCAGATGCCTAGCCGCCAGACTTTGGTCCAGAGAATGTCCTTTTGAACTTACACAGTTTGGACAAGCAACTGATATGCCTCTTTGGTGGTGAAGGATCCACGATTAACTTATCTTCCTGATTTGAAAAATAGATTTTCCTACAGTTTAAATATTGATCAATTTCCTCATAGGTTTCATCCTACCAATTCTCTTTCCAATGAGCTGCCGGAATCCATTGCCTATAGCCTTGACTAGGATGTTGATGCTAAAATCAATTGATTTGATTGTTCGCTGACTGTTGTAGAACTTTTTTCCATTTCGGTTTCTGAAAGATGTTTTCCAGTGCTGGCATCTATTGCCATGAGTCTTCCCATAGTCTGGCTAAATTGCCAGAGTTGATCTCCCAAAATTTGTGGGCTTGTATAAAGGCACTATGTTGTTTAGCAGCATTCCATATGAGAGAGCCAGAGGTCTTAGGTGAGATTATGATAAGATCTACAGTGGGTCTATCATTTGCATATTTGGCAACCCAGAGTTGGATCCAAGGAGTAAAAGGCTTGGAGATCCATTGACACAATATCCGCGCCCCCATCACTACGTTACTATGTAGTGGATATCTTATACTGAGACCGCCTTCAGTTTTTGAAACCCAAGCTTCTGCCCATTTCACAAGTGCCCATTTTTTGTTTAGCCCCGTAGAACCCCAGAGAAAATTGCGTTGCATAGTTTTAATCTGCTTTAGGACCCACTTGGGGGCTGCGAGTATAGAAAAAAGATATAAAGGCATATATTGGAGGACGGCTTTGATAAGAACAAGTCTACTGGCCATATTGAGCGATCTATAGGTCCAAGAGGAAATATGGGCCTCAAGTTTGTCTAGAAGCTCTTTCCAGGAGGAATTTTTAATATCAGAGTCAAAGAGCGGAGCGCCAAGGTATTTGGAATGGAGAGCTGCTATGGAGAAACCTAGGAGATGGGAAATGTTGCTTTAAGTGGGACTAGGCATGTTGAAGAAGAAGATATGGGATTTTCCTTCATTTATGGTGGTGCCAGAGGCTTCTGAGAAGGTATCTAGCAACGATTTGAGAGAGCTGGCTTCTTGCACAGAGGGTGGCCAGACAACATATTGTCATCCACGAATTGTTGATAGGTTAATTTCTGGCAATCGTAAAGGGAGAGACCTCTGAGAGTGTTGTTGGAGGCAACATGCTTAATGAGACGGCCTATCCCCTCTGCCATGAGAACAAAGATGAAGGGGGAAAGGCGATCCCCCTATCGTATGCCACGAGTGGAAGAGAAGGGAGTAGAGGGATTTCCATTGAGCAAGATGGAGTACCTGGGGGTGGAGATCGTGATCCAGCGTGTCCACGTAGGATTGAATCCAAAAGCGAGAAGCATTTGATTGATGTACTCCCAGCTTAATTTATCAAATGATTTAGAGAGATCAAGTTTTAGAATCATACCAGCCTTTTTGAGACGTTTCAAAGAATGGATAACTTCATGGGCGAGAATTATACCATCGAGAATTTGGTGGCCTTCTACATATCTAGTCTGTTCCGGTGAGATGAGCAGTGGGAGCAGTGGTTTGAGCCTATTTGCAATGACTTTGGAGATGAGTTTGTAGATGACATTTCAAAGAGAAATGGGCCTGTACTTGTCAGGAGTGCTAGAGTTTTCCTCTTTGGGTATTAGGGCGAGGAAGGTAGTATTAAGGGACGGAAGTATCCAAGGAAGAGTCCTAGATTCCTCGACTAGGTCCCACACCTCCAATTTGATATGCTCCTAGAAGAAGTGGAATAAATTTGCTGTGAAACCATCGGGACCTGGGGCCTTTCCATATTTGAGTTGTGTCATTTCCTGCTTTACTTCTTGAAGGGAGATAGGTTTGAGCAACATAGAGTTATGATCCTCAGTGATTAGTTTAGGGATATGTTGGGTGATTCGGTTGATGGCTGGCCTTCTATCTCCGTCCGGTTCCTTGAGAATATTTTTAAAGTGGCAGAGGAGCTCCCGTTCTATGTCCTCTTGTTCCTCAAGATGCTCCCCCTGACTATTGTGGAGGAAGGCAATATTTTTCTGCATCCTTCTTTGAATCGTGGAGCGATGAAAAAATCTAGTGTTTTTCTCCCCTTCCTTAAGCCAACGGATCCGAGACTTTTGATGCCAAAGGATTTAATCTTGGCAACGTTGCTCCTCTAGTTTTATGAGAAGGGTATTTTCCATAGCGTCGTAAGTTTCTGATCTGCCTTCCTTGATGATGCATTGTTGTAGCTCACCCATTTGTTGTTCGATTTCTTTCTAGTGAGAAAAGATATGTCCAAAGCTTATTTGATTCCATTTTTTGAGCTTAAATTTGAGGTGTTTAAGCTTCTGCTGGAACTAAAACATTTTAGATCCCTCAGGAAGGTGGAAGCCATTCTAACAAGTGATTACCATCTCTTTCAATTCTGGGTGGCTGAGCCAGAAGGATTCAAATCGGAAAGGTCTTTTGTTGGCTTTTCCTGGGCGAGACCATTGCAAAAGAATGGGCCAGTGTTTAGAACCTGCAAGAGGAAAAATTGAGGAGTGAAAGTCACCTCCTAAATGGATGGCATTGTCTGAGATGAGGAAGCGATCCAATCTGGAGGCTATTTGATGAAGGCCACTTCTTTTATTGGTCCAAGTATGAGTTCCATTGGAGAAAGAGAGGTCTATCAGCAAATTTTTTTGTATAAAATATTTGAAGCTAGCATTGTCCGTCTCAAGTCTATTTTTCCCCCCCATTATTTCCTCCAATCTGGTTATAATATTGAAGTCCCCCCCGCATATCCATAGAGGATGACGTCTAGTGGAGTTGAGGGTAGAAATTGTGTAGAGGAGAGCCATTTTATGCTGTGGTCTTGAGGAAAATATACATTGGTGAGGTGCCCATGTGAATTGGAGCCAACCAAGTGGAAGGTGGCTTGTATGAAATTATGGTTGGCATGAAATTCTGACAAGGAGATAAGCTGGGGATTCTAGATAATGGCCAACCCTCCTGAGGCGCCAGAGGCGTCACCTGAAACTGATCTGCAGCCCATCCAAGTTTTGGTGAGGATGGCTTACAAAATGTTGTTGTTACATTTTGTCTCCTGGAGGAAGACTATATTTGGATTGTATTGTTGTATCATATTTTTTATCATTTGATGTTTGGAGGGGCTATTTAGCCCTCTTACATTCCAAGAGATTAACTTCATTGAGAACTTTGGGGGATAGGCCGATAGAACTTAGTCAGCTTGGGATAACTCCCTGATTCCACAAGAATTTCTCCCACTATGATTGTTCTTTGTACATCTGTCTTGCGCCCTCTTTTTTTAGATTCTTTAATTATATTTTTGCCATCCCAGTGACTACTTGCCTGAATTCATAAAGAGTTGTTTTTTTGCGCGCGAAAGAGTAAAACTTCAAGGCTATCAATTTTCCTGTTGGGAATCTTGTCATAGTCCTTTTGATGGCAAGCAAGCTCCAAGGCCAGAATGTCCAAGTCACCAAGATCGATGCTTTTAGTTTCCTCTTCCATATAGGTAGGCTTGTTCTTGTCATCTTTGGAATCATTTGATTGAGAGGCAGAGGGGGGATCTCCATATATTTCCATCTGAGAATTTTTTAGGACAATGGCTTTGTCCTTGTTGGTCAGGGGTGGGGAAATGTTTGGCATAGAAGGATAAGGGGACGTGGATGTCTTTTGAGGCAAGGGTTTGGGGTCAGGAATGTTAGAGGTCGAGTTATCTGAGGAAGGTTGCAAGAGGCCTCCTTCCGAGGAAGCATGGGAGGTGACGATTTCAAAGCTGTTGCTGGTGGAGGGAATGTTAGGACTGAGGGCATTGCAGAGGGATTTTTTGTGTGCTTCCTTTGACTGGAGACTTTGGTGAATCCTTGTGCATCTGTGTTTTTCGAAGAAGGGGCCGGTTTGGGTGGGGTGTTCAGAGGGAAATATCTGAAAAATATGACCATGTTAATAGCACTTTCTGCAACGAAATGGAACATGTTCATAATCTATAGTCTGTATCCATTCAAATTAATCATGAAAGAGGCTTACCGAATCAGTGAGGGCTTTGGCGAGATGCATGTAGACACAAATCCTTGCATAGGAAGTGTATCGTCTCAGCTTAGTTTCTTCCACGATCTTGATGAATTCCCCCAGTCCATTGCCAATTTCTTTAAGGGTTTCCTCATCCCAGTATTCCAAAGGTAAGGAGTACATGCGAATCCAAACTGGTGCCTAGTTGAAGTCTTCCTTGTCTATGTTGAATATTTCAATCCAATCACGGAGATAAAGGCCTGCAGAGTTGAAGAAATAAGGGCCTCCATCAAAGATGTGATTCCTGTCCTCCAAGCACTTGAAAACGGCTGTGAAGAATCCTTTTGGGCCTAGCTGCAAGGTGGCATGCCCCTTGGCCTTCCATTTTGAGACGATCCATCCCTGAAGCACTTTTTCATTTCGCCAAAGGCCTATAAACTTGCCAATGAGAGCGTGGTCCTTCATGAACTGAATGTGCCCATTGATGCGATGTCCAGAGAGATCTATTTTGATACGGTCTACTGTGATCGGAATACATGTAGCAGAGGAGTCTTTTGGTTGAGCATTTGTAGCACTCTGGGAGTTATGCTTGTCTTTTTGCGCCTCATTGGATTTCATTTGCCCTTCTGCTGTGTCAGTGGATTTTTTTTGAGCGGAAATGGTCGGACTGGAAGTGTCAGAGGGTGTAGTAAGAAGGGGGGGGGGGAGGATCCCACCCCTCCCAAAGGGGTTTCCATGAGAAGAGGTCAAAAGCGTTCATTTGGAGCATGCAGAGGAGTGATGCGAGGCCGCCGCGCGAAAGGGGGAAACCTGAATGGCTTCATTCTAGGTTTACAGAAACCCTAAGCTGAGTGCCTCCTGCCTGTCGTTACCCAAAAATTACCCTGGGCATCTCAAGAATATTGACATCTTATTCAATGCCATATTGACATCAATGAAAACCTTGATTAACAATCTTCCCCTTTGTCATTGATGTTAATATTCTTGTCCTTCCAACATTCTCTGCCCCTTTGACATCAATGGAAAATGGGGTGCCCAAGTACTCCCCCTATCAAGCTAGTTAATTTCTTCATGAATCCTTCATAGGTATGTTACTCCCCCTGTCATGGTGCTCTTCCTTTTGGAAATGTGGTCCATGATATGTTTGAATTTCTTTATGTGGTGAACCAACTTCTCCTACCTGCATACCTGCATAAACTCTTCTAGTTCAAGAAAACTTGCTGCCTTGTAACAAGTGGAAGAAAACTAGTTCATCAAATGAATAAGGGATCATGTTCTTCAATGAAGTTACTCTCAAGAGCTGATCTATCAAAGGATTATCATCCAAGTGTGACTCATCAAGGTTTTCATAAGGCCCATTCACAGATAGCCTCTGCAATAATGGTCAAGAATCACAAGCTCCCCCTAATAGTATGCATAGTCTTCTTCTTGGCATAAATTCAACATCAAACCTTGTAATATCATCTCTGCCAAAGATGTCTTCATCAAATCAACAACATGTGTTGTTGGCTGGAATGTTCATGAGACTTCCAGATTCAACTTGCTTCCTTCTCCATGCTTGTGTAACTTTCTTCTCTGGCTTGGTTGTCATGGTTTTAGCTTGTTTAGGAACCCAAGTCAAGTTACAATGACGTGCCATATGTCTAAGGTTAAGGCAATTGAAGCACTCTATCTTGTTCATGAATAAGAAATCATGACTTATTCTTGCAAAATTGCTTCTAGGAGATTGATGGGGACCATTATACTTGTCTTTGTGATATTCCCTACAATATTTCACCATGTGCCCAAAGTTTGTACAAGAAAATAAATATCCAAGAAATATACTTTGGCACCTGGGAGATGAAGAGTTCCCTGAAGTACTTGTTGGGTAAATTTACTGGGTAAATTAACATGAGCATTTAATTATCAATCTCGGTTTGTAGAACTTAGAAGCATCTCAAAAATATATGGATTTCAACTGTAGTCAAGTTTTAGAAGATGAATTATTAAAAGGAAATTCATAAATATAAATCTAACTTAAACGATTTCTAAATTCAAGTGTAATTATAAGTAGAAGAATCTCCTAACTTGAGAGATTTGTTTGTCCTTATCTCACAATATTACCTCATCAATTAGAAATAAAAAAACTTCTTAACTAAAAAATAGATTAAGATACATGAATTAATAATTGAAGAGGCTCTTCACTGAAGAGGTCCTGGTTGTCCTTCATCATATATTCATTTATCAGTAATGCTATTGTTAAAAACAGAAATTCAAAAAAAAAGCAGGAAAGATGAATCTTAGTTTTTAGTCTCTTAATCAGATAGAAGAATTATTTAACTTTAAATACTGGTTTGTCTCTTTGTATGTAGAATAGAAACAAGATTAAGATCCATCAACAATCAAAGCATGTAAAGGCATGTAAAGATGAATTATAACTGAAAATCTTGATTAGATAGAAAGAGTGTTTAACTTTAAACACCTGTTTTTCCTTTCATATGCAGGTTAAGAATGATCATTAAATTCATCAATACTTGAAAATAATTAGCATAAACAAATTAAACATAAGAAAGCTAATTTAGAAATTGTAGTTACGAAATAAACTAAGAAGTGTACTTAGCTCAGTGTGGGGGCCCTCCACCCTTGCCTTGTATACTGAGATTACTTTCAGCTACTGAAACTTATTCAACTCTCATGCACAAGAAAATGATAAATTTTGTCTTTTGTTAACTTTTGAAAATAAGAATCTCAAAGTCTCAATTTTTTCCTACTGTATTCTCCTTTTCTTCTACACTATTCTATATTCCCTTACTTGGAGAAAGAGCACTCCTATTTATACATGAGTGATTTGAAAACAAGATAAAAAACTCATAATTACAAATCCACTTTTCTCTCAACCAATATCCCTATAATTACAAGATATGATCCCTTCAAATCCTCACTCATCTCTCACAAACCTTGGATAAGATAAGTTATCCAAATCTCCATGATCTTCTCCTTGGAATCTTCCATGATCTTCTCCTTGAAATCTCCATTATCTTCTCCTTGGAATAAGCTTGAACACTTATCCTTTGAATTATTGAAATGGTTGAGGAAATATTCAAGAGGATTTCGAATAATTCTTCCAAATAATCCTACACATTACAAAACTCATCCAATTTTGAGATATTAGTGAAATATGTCAATTTTCCAATAATTAATCATATATTCTCTTATAATATTAAAAATAAATAAATTGGAAAATAATGAGGTGAACCCATGGAAATGGTATGATGAATGGTTAAATGAGGTGATGGAATATGAGGAATGGCAAGGATAAACATGATGAAAATGCGACAATTACGAGACCCAACAGTACTTTTGAAGTATTTTTGCCTTAATTATTTGTTGATATACATTGCCTTTTGTATTCTTGACATCATCTGTAAGTCTCCTTGGAGAAGGGTTTCTTCTAATGTCATCTTGACTCTTTCCTTTGTTGGAAATGGGAGTATCATTTCTTCCTGGCTTCCTCACATCCTTGTTGTTTGAAGCATTATCATTATTGTTTAAGGGTTCAACTGCATAGCCAAGACCTAATTTATCAGGGGGGATCTTTGATGACTTAGGATTTAATCTAGGGTTTGAGAACTCTTCAAGTTATTATTCAACAAGTAAACTTCCTTTTTAAGAGAGACAATTTCTCCTTTCAATTTTTCACAATCTTCATCTTTCATGACTAGTTGCTTCTTCATTTATTCCATCATCACTGTTGCTTCGTGTGCGTTGATTTAAAGGGAGATGATATTTGATTTCATGATGAATATTTCTTCATTCTCCTTTTCTAGACTGCTCTCCATTTCTTCTTTTATTCTTGTAGCTTCACATATTTTGGCCTTGAGAAGATTGATTTCTGATTTTAGTTTGAATATTTCTTCATCCTTTTCTTCTAGTTGAGATTTAAGAGAGGAGACCTCTTCCTTGTATTAACCAATCTCCGCTTCAAGATTGTTCAAGCTCTTAAGTCTTTGCTTGAGGTGGCTTGAAAAAGTTTCTTCCCTTTTCTTTGCCTTATGCATTTGATTTGTCATAGATATGACTTCTTCATGATGCTTTCTTTTGTTTTGATGAAATTCCTCTTTAATTTTGGCAAGCTCCTCATCTCTTTCTTGTACTTGAAGCTTGAAAAAGTCAAATTCCTTACTTGGCTTGTCTTGGTTACCATCTTATGCTTTCTTCTTAAGTTCCTCATTTTCCTTTTTCAAACTTTTAATCTCTTCCATGGAAGCCATAAGTTTATTCAGGAGATCTTCTTCAAATTCTTCTTTGTTCTCTTCATCTTCTAGGTCTTCTTTAGCCTTGTTGTCATATCTCTTATCTTCAGCTTCCTTGATGGATTATGGAATTCATTCTTGTTTTCCACCATCTTCTTTACTAGATATCATTGTTAATGCTCCTTTTGAGTGAATATCATGAAGTTTGTCCCATATGACTTTTGCTGATGAACATTTTTAAAAATTGGCCTTCACAAAATTTGGTAACCCATTCAAAATTTCCTTCATTGCTCTTGCATTGTACTCCTTGGATTATTCCTCCTTCGTGTAATCAATAATCATTTATTTCCAAACTTTTATTCCTTGAGTCTTCAAGAAATTCCACATTCTTGCCTCCCATATATCAAAAATTCCATTTGAACAATGGAGGCTTCGCAAATTGATTGACTTCAATTTCAATGGTTGAGGAGGACACATCTTTAGGAGGATATGAGAATTTCTTCCTTGGCTTTTCCATTTGTGTTCTATTGATCAACCTTCAAGATGTTAGGCTTTGAGTGAAGATATTGGCTCTGATACAAATTATTGGGAATCACGATTATTGTTAGACCAAAACCTATAGGTGTTAGTCAATGATCGCATCGCCAAAGATAAGGATCCACGAGAGGTGGTTAGTCCATGTCACGAAACACACAGTGAGTGTTGGTTTATCCAATGTCCAACAATAGAGAGAGAGTGATGGGGAGGAGAGAGAGAGAGGGAGAGAGAGGAATGAAGAGAGAGAGGAGGGGAGGGAGAGAAGGAGAGAGGGAGGGAGAGAGAGAGATGGAGTTGGAGGGGGAGAAAGAGGGAGGGAAGAACAAATACATAGACATGTATAAGTAGAGATAGGGAATGACAAGGGAGATATGGATATACAGTGAAGGAGATAGGAGATTAGGGAAGAAAGAGGGAAGGAGAGGAGAGAGAGGGAGACATAGATATGGAGGGGAGAGAGAGAGAGGGAGACATAGAGATGTAGGGGATAGAGAGAGAGAGAGGGAGACATAGAGATTGGGGGGGGGGGAGAGAGAGAGAGAGAGAGAGAAATGGAGGGGAGAGATAGAGATAGAGAGAGAGGGAGACAAAGAGATGGAGGGGGGAGAGAGAGAGAGAGAGAGAGAGAGAGATGGGGGGAGAGACAGAGGGAGGTTGGAGAAAAAAGGAGAGAAAGGAAGGAAGAGAGAGAGGACTTGAGAGAGAGAGAAGGAAATAGGGAAGGAGGGAGAGAGAGATTGGGGGGAAGAATAAAGACATAGAGAGATAGATATGGAGAGAGAAAGAGGGAATGACAAGGGATATATGGAGAGAGAGTGAGCGAGAGAGGAGAAAATGAGGGAAGAGAGAGAGATAAGGATGGGAGAGAAAGAGAGAGGGAGGGAGAAACATAGATGGAGGGAGGAGAGAATGAGATATGGAGGGAGATAGTGATATATTTGGATGTGTGTGTGTGTGTGTGTGATATATATATATATATATATATATATATATATATATATATATATATATATATAGAGAGAGAGAGAGAGAGAGAGAGAGAGAGATGGGGGGAGAGAAAGAGGGAGGTGGGGGAGAAAGGGAGAGAGATGAAGGAAAAGAGATAGGACTAGAGAGAAAGAAGGAGAGAGGGAGGGAAGCAGAAAGACAGAAAGAGAGAAATTTGGAGAGAGAGAGAGAGAGGAAAAGGGAGAAAGATATATATATGGAGGGGTGAGAAAGGGAAGAAGAGAGATCCAAAGAGAGGGAGGGAGGGAGAGATAGATATATTATATGGAGTGTGTGTGTGTGTGTGTGTGTTTGGGGGGATGAGATAAAGAGACACAGAAGGAGTGGTGGAGGAATATATAACCAGCCTAGATCCATCATAAATTTGGATCTACCAAACACCTAGAGGGATCAAATCTCTTGAGGTGCAAACCTATTTTAGAGAGAAAAAATATTTGATACCTATGGGTTCTTGAAGATTCAGATTTAAGATGGATCAAGGCTATTGAATTAATGTAGTTTTACTTATTTAAATAATTTTATGTTTATTATGACACTCATTATTACTACTAACCATATAAATAAAATGCCTAGTAAAAGCCACATGTATTAATTCATGATAAACATCAAAACAATTACTCCCTCCAAGATACATTTCACATTTCCTAGGTTTTTTTTTTTTTTTAAATAACTAAGTTATAACTTCAATTTGAATTATTACTATTATTAATTATATAAATAATTAATATATGAGTTAAACATATATACATTTTTAAAAACATGTAACAATATTCATGTAAATTCACCTTTGCTTTATCATATAAATTCTTAACTTATAAACAACCTTTGTTATTCATATGAGGAGTATACATGTTTCAACCTCCAAGGACTATTAATTTTCAAAAATAAGGCTTGAAGCCATTATATCAAAGCTCATCATGTCACTTGTGAGAATTGAACTTGGGTGGAGAGGATCTTAATTATTCCTCCCAACTACCAGAGATAAACCCAATTGCAATAAAAAAAATAAATGTATTTATAATAACTAACCTAAATCCATCTTAACCTTGATTCTATCAAGCATCGAGAGGGATCAAATCTCTCAAGGTGTAAACCTATTTTTTGAGTGTAAAACTTGAGGAAAGGCTTTCACCTTGGGAGATTTGATCCCTATCGGTGCTTGATAGATCCATGGTTAAGGTGGATCTAGGCTGGTCATATCTCCCTCCATATCTACTTCTTTGTCTATTTATCCCATTCCCCCAAACACTCTCTCTCTCTCTCTCTCTCTCTCTCTCTCTCTCTCTCTCCATATATATCTATATCTCCCTCCCTACCGCTCTCTGATTCTCTCTTGTTCCCTCTCCCCCCTATATATATCTCTATCTCCCTTTGTATCTCCTTTTTCTCTCTATCTCTATCTCCCTTTGTCTATCCTTCTTCTCTATATCTCAATCCCCAAACATACACACACTCTCTCCATATCTATTTATCTCTATCTCCATCCCTCTTCATCTCCCAACTCTCTCTTCCCCTTCCCTCCACCTTTCTTTATTTATGTATTCCTTATTCCCTCCCTCTTTATCCCCTCCAAGTACATCTCTCTCTACCTCCCTCTCTCTTTCCCTCCTCTCCTTCTCTCTCTACTTTATTTCTCTCTCTCTTCCCTCCTCCTCTCTCTCTCACACTCTCTCTCCATCTCTCTCTCCCTTTTCACTCCCTCTCACTCTCCACCTCTATCTCCCTATTTTTTTTTCTATTGTCTCTCTCCCCCCCTGCAAATCCATCTCTCCCTCGCTCAATATTTCCTTCTCTCTCTCAAGTTCAATATATCTTCCTTCATATCTATCCCTTTCTCTCTCCCCCTCATCTCTCTCTCTCTCTCTCTCACGCGCGCGCGCGCATTCATCTCTATGTATCCCTCTCTCTCCATCTTCCCTACTCTCATCTCTCCCTCACTCTCTCTCCATCCCTCCATTGTAATTCCCTCTCTCTACCTCTATATGTCTGTATTTGTTCTTCTCTCCCTATCTCTCCCCTCCAACTCCATCTCTCTCTCCCTCCCTCTATATTTCTCTCCCTCCCCTCCTCTCTTTCTCTCTTAATTCCTCTCTCTACATCTCTCTCTCCTCCTTATCACACACACTCTCTATCTTCCCTCCATCTTTGTCACTATCTCCCTTTGTCTCTCTTCCTCTCTCCCTATCTCTTTCTCTCCCCCCCCCCCCCCGCCTCTTTCTCTCCATCCATATTATTGAGAATTGTCACTCTATGTAATCAATGATATGTAAGTTAAGTTTTTATGCACTTATTAATGGGTGAAATCGCGAAGTTGGGAAACTCTTTTTGGTGGACGGCTAGAATTTGGGAGAAATTTTTAATTTCTCGTCCGAGAAAATATTCAACTCTATTTCTCGACCGAGAGTTTTAAAAACTCTCATCCGAGAGTTTTATTGGGTTTAACCAGAGTTTAAAATATCTCGGACGAGAGTTATGCATTTTCTCGTCCGAGAGTTTTATTGACAGAAACTCTCGGGAAGACTTTCGGATGAGAGTTAAAAAAACTCTCGGATGAGAGTTAAAAAAACTCTCGAATGAGAGTTTTAAAAACTCTCATCCTAGATTTTTATTCCTATAATAAAACGCCAAAATTATTAAGTTGTTAGAATTGGTACCTTATTTTATATAAAACTCTCGGTACTTTAGAATTAGTACTTTATATAATTTTAATAGTACTTTATTGAAATTAAAAAATGATAAAAAAATAAAAAAATTATAATTTTATTTTAAATTATTTTATTATTATTAATGATAAAAAATACATGAAGATTTAATTAAATAAAATTTGTTAAAATATTTTGTAATATCAATATTATATAAAAAAACTAAAATATTTTATATAAAACTAGTTGATATATTAATATAAATAAAATAAAATTCTAAAACATAAATCAAAATAAAAACAACTATATATATAATATTTTTTTTGAAATTAATGAACAAATTTAAATTTAAAAAAAAATTGACTAAATGCAATGAGGTGATAAAGGAGACAATGCATAGCACCTTAATATCGTTATAAATTCTTGGAAATCTTGAGAAATTTTTGAAGTGAGATGAGCTTCTTGGAATGGGTCACTTTATCTTCCACTTCAGTTTTACATGATTAACTTGAAAGGAAGTCTATTTTCCTAGGTATGGATGTAAGGGGATAAACAATATTATTTGAACATTGAGTGAGATGCCCTTCTTGGAATGGGTCCTCTTATCTTCCACTTTAGTTTCACAATACTAAATTGAAATGAAGTTTATTTTCCTAGGTATGGATGTAAGGAGATAAAGAATATTATTCGAAAAGGAAAGGAATGTTAAGTGTGACATTCCAAGCAGAAGTGTATGGCATTGGAGAATTATGTTATTGCAGAAAACTAACCCTTAACCCCTTAACCCTTGACCCATAACCCTTGACCCCTTAAACCCTAATTCCTAACCCCTAAACCCTTAACCCCCTAAACCCTAAACCTCTAAACCCTTAACCCCTAACCCATTTACCCCCACTAAACCTCTAAACCCCTAACCCATTTAACCCCTAAACCATAAACCTCTAAACCCTTAACCCCTACCCCTAGCACATTAACCCCTAACCCATTTAAGCCCCTAAGCCCCTAACTCCTAACCCCTAAAATCCTTAACTGCTAAATCCCCTAACCCCCTAAACCTCTAAACCAATCCTAACCCATTTAACCCCCTAACCCCTTAAACCCTAATTCCCGACCCATAACCCTTGACCCCTTAACCCTTGACCCCTTAAACCCTATTTCCTAACCCCTAAACCCTTAACCCCTAACCCCTTAAACCCTAATTCGCAACCCATAACCAATTCAACACCCTAAACCCCTAAAACTCTAACCCATTTAAGTGTGGATTCCATTTAACCCCAAAAAATATAACCCCCAACCCCTAAAATCCTTCACTGCTAAATCCCCCAACCCCCTAAACCTCTAAACATGTAACCCATATAACCCCCTAAACCCTAAACCTCTAAACCCTTAACCCCTAACCCCTTAAACCCTAATTCCCAACCCATAACCCTTGACCCCTTAAACCTTAATTCCTAACCCCTAAACCCTTAACCCCAACCCATTTACCCCCACTAAACCTCTAAACCCCTAACCCATTTAACCCCTAAACCCTAAACCTCTAAACCCTTAACCCCTACCCCTAACCCATTAACACCTAACACATTTAAGCACCTAAACCCCAAAACCCCTAACCAATTCAACACCCGAAACCCCTAAAAACCTAACCCATTTAAGTGTGGATTCCATTTAACCCCCAAAACCCTAACCCCTAACCCCTAAAATCCTTCACTACTAAATCCCCTAACCCCCTAAACCTCTAAACCTGTAACCCATTTAAGCCCCCAAACCCCCAAACCCCTAACCAATTCAACACCCTAAACCCCTAAAAACCTAACCCATTTAAGTGTGGATTCCCTTTAACCCCAAAAACCCTAACCCCTAACCCCTAAAATCCTTCGCTACTAAATCCCCTAACCCCCTAAACCTCTAAACCTATAACCCATTTAACCCCCTAAACCCTAAACCTCTAAACCCTTAACCACTAACCCCTTAAACCATAATTCCCAGCCCATAACCCTTGACCCCTTAAACCCTAATTCCTAACCCCTAAACCCTTAACCCCTTAAACCCTAAACCTCTAAACCCTTAACCCCTAACCCATTTACCCCCACTAAACCTCTAAACCCCTAACCCATTTAACCCCTAAACCCTTAACCCCTACCCCTAACCCATTTAAGCCCCAAAACCCCAAAACCCCTAACTCCTTAAACCCTAATTCCCAACCCCTAACCAATTCAACACCCTAAACCCCTAAAAACCTAACCCATTTAAGTGTGTATTCCATTTAACCCCCAAAACCCTAACCCCTAAAATCATTCACTGCTAAATCCCCTAATCCCCTAAACCTCTAAACCCATAACCCATTTAACCCCCTAAACGCTAAACCTCTAAACCCTTAACCCCTAACCCCTTAAACCCTAATTCCCAACCCCTAACCAATTCAACACCCTAAACCCTAAGAACCTAACCCATTTAAGTGTGGATTCCATTTAACCCCCAAAACCCTAACCCTTAACCCCTAAAATCCTTCACTGTTAAATCCCCTCACCCCCTAAACCTCTAAACATGTAACCCATTTAACCCCCTAAACCCTAAACCTCTAAACCCTTAACCCCTAACCCCTTAAACCCTAATTCCCAACCCCTAACCAATTCAACACCCTAAACCCCTAAAAACCTAACCCATTTAACCCCATTAACCCCTAACTTCTAACCCCTAAAATCCTTAACTGCTAAATCTCCTAACCCCCTAAACCTCTAAACCAACCCTAACCCATTTAACCCCATAAACCCTAAACCTATAACCCCTTAAACCCTAATTCCCAACCCATAACCCATTCAACCCCTTAAACACCTAAACCTCTAACCCCTTAACCCTTGACCCCATAAACCCTAATTCCTAACCCCTACCCCATTTAACCCCCTAAACCCTAAACCTCTAAACCCTTAACCCCTAACCCATTTACCCCCACTAAACCTCTAAACCCCTAACCCATTTAACCCCTAAACCCTAAACCTCTAAACCCTTAACCCCTACCCCAACCCCCTTAACCCCTAACCCAATTAAGCCCTAAACCCCAAAACCCCAACCAATTCAACACCCAAAACCCCTAAAAACCTAACCCATTTAAGTGTGGATTCCATTTAACCCTCAAAACCCTAACACCCAACCCCTAAAATCCTTCACTGCTAAATCCCCTAACACCCTAAACCTCTAAACTTGTAACCCATATAACCCCCTAAACCCATAACCCCTGACCCCTTAAACCCTAATTCCCAACCCATAACCCTTGACCCCTTAAACTCTAATTCCTAACCCCTAAACCCTTAAACCCTAACCCATTTACCCCCACTAAACCTCTAAACTCCTAACCCATTTAACCCCTAAACCCTAAACCTCTAAACCCTTAACCCCTACCCCTAACCCGTTAACCCCTAACCCATTTAAGCCCCTAAACCCTAAAACCCCTAACCAATTCAACACCCTAAACCCCTAAAAATCCTTCAGATTACCAAACCCTAACCCCCTAAACCTCTAAACCTGTAACCCATTTAAGCCCCTAAACCCCAAAACCCCTAACCAATTCAACACCCTAAACCCCTAAAAACCTAACCCGTTTAAGTGTGGATTCCATTTAACCACCAAAACCCTAACCCCTAACCCCTAAAATCCTTCACTGCTAAATCCCCTAACCCCCTAAACCTCTAAACCTATAACCCATTTAAGCCCCTAAACACTAAACCTCTAAAACCTTGACGCGTAACCCCTTAAACCATAATTCCCAACCCATAACCCTTGATCCCTTAAACCCTAATTCCTAACCCCTAAACCCTTAACCCCTAAACCCTAAACCTCTAAACCCTTAACCCCTAACCCATTTACCCCCACTAAACCTTTAAACCCCTAACCCATTTAACCCCTAAACCATAAACCTCTAAACCCCTAACCCGTTAACCCCTAACCCATTTAAGCCCCTAAACCCCAAAACACCTAACCCCTTAAACCCTAATTCCCAACCCATAACCCTTGACCCCTTAAACCCTAATTCCTAACCCCTAAACCCTTAACCCCTTAAACCCTAATTCCCAACCCCTAACCAATTCAACACCCTAAACCCTGAAGAACCTAACCCATTTAAGTGTGGATTCCATTTAACCCCCAAAACCCTAACCCCTAACCCCTAAAATTCCTCACTGCTAAATCCCCTAACCCCCTAAACCTCTAAACCTGTAACCCATTTAACCCCCTATACCCTAAATCTATAAACCCTTAACCCCTAACCCTTTAAACCCTAATTCCCAAACCCTAACCAATTCAACACCCTAAACCCCTAAAAACCTAACCCATTTAAGTGTGGATTCCATTTAACCCCAAAATCCTAACCCCCGACCCCCTAAAATCCTTCACCGCTAAATCCCCAACCCCCCTAAACCCATAAACCCTTAACCCCTAACCCCTTAAACCCTAATTCCAAACCCATAACCAATTCAACACCCTAAACCCCTAAAAACCTAACCCATTTAAGTTTGGATTCCATTTAACCCCCAAAACCCTAACCCCTAACCCATAAAATCCTTCACTGCTAAATCCCCTAACCCCCTAAACCTCTAAACTTGTAACCCATTTAACCCCCTAACCCCTTAAACCCTAATTCCCAACCCCTAACCAATTCAACACCCTAAACCCATAAAAACCTAGCCCATTTAACCCCATTAACCCCTAAAATCCTTAACTGCTAAATCGCCTAACCCCCTAAACCTCTAAACCAACCCTAACCCATTTAACCCCCTAAACCCTAAACCTATAACCCCTTAAACCCTAATTTCCAACCCATAACCCATTCAACCCCTTAAACACCTAAACCTCTAACCCCTTAACCCTTGACCCCTTAAACCCTAATTTGTAACCCCTAACCCATTTAACCCCCTAAACCCTAAACCTCTAAACCCTTAACGCCTACCCCTAACCCATTTAAGCCCCTAAACCCCAAAACCCCTAACCCATTTGACCCCTTAAACCCTAAACATACAAACCCCTAAACCCTAAACATATAAAACCCTAACATATAAACCCCGAAACCCTAAACATATAAACCCCTAAAAATTCTGAATAAAAAATTTAATAAAACTCTCGGCCGAGAGTTTTCTAAACTCTCGACCTAGAGTTTTCTAAACTCTCATCCTGGAGTTTTCTAAACTCTCGGCCGAGAGTTTCATTGGGTAAACTCTCGGGCGCAAACTCTCGTCCGAGAGTTTTTTAGACTTTCGGCCGAGAGTTTGGCCGTGCGGTTAAATGTAACTTTAGGTGGGTTAAACTCTCGATCGAGAGTTTTATAAATTTCTCGTCCGAGACATTATCTCGGCCGAGAGTTTCTGGTCAACGAAAAACCCAGAAAATTCTGCAGTTTTCAGGAACCTGCAACTTTGGAGGGACAGAACACCTACAAAAACAAAATGTTATATGTCGGACCAAGTACCATTAGATTCATCTCTGAATCTAGTTTCTGATGATATGAGATTTGTGGAGTTTCATTAAAAATTTCAAATTTTTATTAATTTTTTACTAAACTGTGTCACTATGGAATTTCATTGTTTGAAAAATTACACTGAATGAAAATTCAATAACTTTCAAATGACGAAACCAAAAAATTCACTGTTTTTTTGTCTTCGTCCATTTCAAAAAATAATAAAAAATAGTGATTTAATCTAAAAATTACCGAAAAATAGTCTGTGCACTAGTGCAATATATGCAGATTATGATGCTATGGTTTTTTTCCAAAAAATGAATAACCTTCCCTAAAAAAAGTTATGGATCATAAAGTGACTATTTATGTTTGCCTGAAAATTTCAAGTATATGCAGTTAGTAAAAAAGAAATTTACCCCTCTATATGTCAATATTTTTTTTTTTAAATATGGGTACGGAGGTAAGACAATTCTCTACAATTCTTGTTTTTATGTCAAAGCATAATTTGCCATAAAAATATGAGTTTAGTGGAGTTGAAGTTGAAAAACATAGAAAATTACAATTTTCAACGTCAAAAAAGGGCAAAAGTTGTTTCCCAACTTCACATTTTCACCCTATTAATTAAATTTAAATATGGTTATAAAATCATTATTAGTTCCTGCCAAGGTAGGACTCAAACAATCAATTTGTATATTTCATTATTAGTTAAGCATTGACCAATGAAAATTAGAATGTTTAACTTTGCAATATAAATATTCATTGTTCAATATTATTACAAAAACTAATTTTCAAACATTATTACAACCTTTGCCTAATATAATGCCATGTGGATAAATTCTTTACATATTTATGCTATAATTTATGGATATTATCACGATTTTCATGCATGGTGTTTAGATATTTTTGGAGTGATCTTTTTCTTAAGCTTTGCAAGAAAACTATCCAAAAATAAAATCCTTGAAAATAGCTCATACTCAAGTAAATAACATATTTACCATCAACTACTTCCCACCATAATTTAAGCAAGTATTTTGAGAAAAAAATAGATAGGAATAAGATATAAATAACTAGAAATTGCACCACATGTTGCAAAGGAAACATCGTAAGATTCTGGTATAGGAGAGAATAGCATATAAGAAAGAAGAGGTATTAGGAATTTTCTAAGCTCCAACTGATTCTCCAGAATAAGGGGTGGATAATTGTGTTCATTGGACCTCAAATCAGAATATCCATATTGGGTAATTGATGTGGAAAAACTTCTTTTTTATTAATTGCATGTAAGATGTGTTTTTTTCATAATGGATTAGACATTTTGGCCAAAGTACTCAAGACCTCTATATGAAGAAATCTGCATGTTTATTTTTTTGCATGAAGGATGCACTTGGTTTTTATGACTTGGCCAGACTTCACCCTTCCATGAAATTATTTACTTCTATCACATTCACAATGTTGATTCCTCTGATACTACTCCTAGAACTCTGACTCTGCTCTACAGCTAGAATTATTTAATGGAATAAAAATTTATCACTATGACATGTTGTACTTCATAAGAGACTACTAAGAAGCTTAAGTATGGTAAATCCACCTTCACCTGTCATTTGAACATAAATCATAGTGTTATCTTAATCGTCAATTTTATGGATAAGAGACATTTGGCCCATTTTTAACCCTTCCAAATTCCAAGATTTTTCATTGCACTTCTCATGTGTCTCAGGGAAAATGGATTCCATACATTCAAAGTTATGCCTTTTTAGGGCTTGTTGTAAGGTTGGAAGCTTCTCTTCACCATACAAACAATTGTTACCGACCCCTTTAAAGGTAAATTTAGTGTTATTTAAGAAATGAGAATTATGAACATTTATTAGTATTGCTCAAGATAAATCATGTCCTATTAAATAATTTGGAAATTTAAAAAAGATCACATATTTTAAAAAAAATTGTTATTAATTTAATTTTTTATATATTAAGAAATAATATTCATGAATTATAAAGCAATTGTAACATAAATAATATATAACAAAAAAAACCATGTATTTTTGGAATAATAAAATAGTTGTAAAAAAAAATACAAAACAATAAAAACTATGTATATTTGGATGTATGAAAATTTTATACATTTTATTAAGTAAAAATTTAAAAGAATAATGGTTATAAACATTTAAAAATAATTTTATTAAATAATTAGTTTATATCCAGAGTTAATATTGATTTAGGTAATCTTAGTCCCCCCTATAAAGAAACTACATTCCACATGAATACCATGGGTCAATACCATGGGCTGTATTTATAGTTCATCATTATGGAATAATAAAATAGTTGTAACAAAAATAATATAGAACAAGAAAAACTATGTATATTTGGATGTATGAAAATTTAGATACATTTTATTAAGTAAAATTTTAAAAGAATAATGGCTATAAATATTTAAAAATAATTAGGCCATCTTAATTCCCCCCTATAAAGAAACTACATTCCACATGAATACCATGGGTCAATACCATGGGTTGTACCTAACTTATTAAAAAAAAATAAACTAACATTATAAAAAACACATATAAAAATATTTACTTGATTTGGCCTAAAACATTTCAATTGTCTAACATTTGATCCAATGGCTCAAACATGGACACAGTGGCAGCTAGGGGATTTATTTTCAAATAGTGATGCCTTACTGCTTAAATATACTTACCAAGAGTTAATCCCCATCATTATTTCTATTTTGGGCACTTATGTAGGAGTAAAATTGTAAATATGTAGACTTGCTAGAGGTTACTACCCACCATAATTTATACAAATTCTTCTTCTTAAGCAAACAATTTACTTATCCATTTCACATCTATATTGACGACTATTAATTTAACATTGACAAATATAATTTGTAATTATTTATGCAATTTTTCCCCGGGATAATTTCTAGCTTGAGTTGGAGGGACCAAACTACCTTTCAAAACAAAATTACTATATAACAAATTGATTTTTCTTAATTAGTTTTTAACTTTTTATTATTAATTGAGCCAAGATTAAAGGTTTACACTCACTTAGTGACACTACAACATCTCCATCATAGTGTTCTTTATATTACTTTTAACCATTATAATTTTTTAATTGAGCAACATATAAATGTTAAATATTAAATGTTTTATGCCTACACATTTTCTATATAGATAAACACATAATATTTATACAACATTATATATGTTATGTGTTTATATTTTTTAATTGAACCCACATCTATATTAGTGGAGAGCGCATCTCAACACAATAATTAAAATATATAAATATAATATTTTTTCATGATAAAATATTCATTTTAATTATTTATATGTAATTTTGTGAAAAAAATAGACATTTACCTCAATATAAGATTTAAAATACCTAGCTCCTAGGGGTGGGGCTTGTTGGCCAGTGACTCATTGTTAAGGTGTTAGTGATGCTTTGTGGGTCATAGGTTCAAACCTAGACTTACTCGTGCACCATACTTGGGGCAGTGTTGTTGCACATGGAGGTTGTAGTGGAAGCCATCAACGATCCCGGCGAGGAGGTTGTAGTGGAAGCCACCGGTGATCCCGGTGATCCGATCCCCCATGTCACGTGAGTACAAGATCCAATGTGTTAGTGGAAGTCATCGTGGATTGACCCCATGGCACGCGAGTACAAGATCCCATGCGTTACTGATTCCGCAAGTCAAAAAAAAAAGAAAAAGAAAGAAAAAGAAAAAGAAAAGAAAGAAAGAGAATAAGAAGAAGAAAGAAATAAATAAAAAGAGAGATCATAGAAGAAGAAGAAAGAAAGAAAGAAAGAAAAAAGATTTAAAATACCTAAAGAGAGTTCATAGCTCTCATGTGAGAAAGAGAATTATAGTATTCACTTAACAAATTCATAATACAAATGTCATTTCACTAATAATGATTTGTTAATTTGACCCATTTGTCAATAAGAGAATGTGAGAATATATAGATCAATCATTTAACTTATATGACTTTACTAATTATTATTGGGAGAGGCTCCCTAGCCCAATATGGAAGAAATGTTGTAATGTTATGTAAACAAAAACAATAAAATAATAAAAATAAAAATAACCCTACATTAAAATTAAAATAACTTCAAACTAAAATAAGAGAAATAAAAATAATACTATATTGTTATTATTATTATTATTATTATTAATTTTTTTTGGGTAGTTACGATAAATTTGACTGGATCAAGTTATTCTTAATTTTTGAGCTCTAGGTTTATGAGAACCCATGGTATAAGGGGAAAGACTTTTTATTTAAAGAAATAAAACTAGCTTATATCCATTTTAATTCTCGATCTATCAAGCATTGAAAATGATCAAATCTCTTTTGTACTCAAAAAAGAGGTTTCCACCTTGAGAGCTTTGATCACTCTCAGCAATTGATAGATCATGAGTTAAGATGGATCTAGACTAGTTTAAATAACCTATTATACATTTAGAATTGATATGCTTTGACTTCTCTATCAAAACTCATATTTGTCATGACACCTACCATTATTATATTGACATCTACATATATGTGTCTTGGTTTCCCTATCAAAGCCCAAGCCAATCATGACAACTACCAGTATTATATTAATATCTTAACATTGATGTTTTACAAATTTATTTATTTATTTTAAATATTCCAAAATGTATTGGTTCATTTTATTTAAATATTCAATAATAAATAATTTAATGATTAAGTTTCATTTTGGAAAAAATATGAAAGATAACTTGATTATCAATAATATTTATTGTTGATTTTTTTATAGTGGAAAAACCTATCATAATTCAGTTATTTTTCAATATCAATCCCATTTATTGTTATTTCTCTGTCTCTGTCATTTATATAAATATAAAATTTTCTCACATGATTCTTAAAAACATAAATATAAAATATATAAGAATTTATAGATGTGTTTAAAAAAGATAAAGATTAAAATAATATGAATTAAAACTTGAGTTTAACTTATAAGAAAGAGAGAGAAATCTAAAAATATAAAAATATTTTGAAAAAATAAAAGTTAAGTTGACAACAATAATACTGAAAAACACACATCGATATAATAAAACAATTTTCATTCTTAATTAAATCATTATTTATTTTTTTTAATATAAAATAAAAAAAAAAAAAAAAAAAAAAAAATTACCTGTAACACATTTACATTATTTAAAAATCAACCCAAAAAAATTTCTACCCAAAATTTAGAGCAACTAAAAATTAGAGCAATTAAAAAAATTAATTATAACAAAATATTACTATCTTAAAAAAAATTACATCTATAACACTTCTGCATTATTAAAAAAATAAAATAAAAAATCAACGCCAAAAAATTTAGACAAAGTAAACAAAACGTTAATTATATACTACACAAAGACTTAGATGGGCATTGCCTTTCAACTCAAAAATAAGGGAGAAATAAATGGAACCTACTGAAAATATGAAAACATTTTCTTTATATTGTTTAACATGTCCGTGGCTTTTTAAGAGTGTTTTTTTCCTTTTTTTTCCTTTTTTTTAATGATTTGTCATATATTTAAATAATTATCGTTACGTTATCTTTAAATATTGTTTAACAGGTGTGGTCTTCTTCAACATTATGTAGGTATGTTTCAATTTTATTTTAATGATGGAATCTTATTTAAATGTTTTTTTTTACATTCGCATTTATGAAAGATAGAAAAATAGTTTTTCTTATACTAATTTATATAGATTTGAATAGAAATAGAATTTATTTGATTTTTTTTTTTTAATATCTTTAAATTAAAATATTGGTTAATAAATATGGTTTATTATTTGTTTTACATTTTAAGTAAGTTAATAAATGTAATAAAACATTTTATTGAATAATATATTTGATAATTTTTTTGGATAGGGTGAATAGGGAGGTGAATTTCTAAAAAGACACCAGACGACTACTTTCATTAATTCAATATGGTGGCGAGGAGGAGGAAGGTGTCATGTGTGATAATGTGGTAGTTATGGTTTTTGAGGTGGTGATTATGGAAATACTAAGTAATTTATTTTTCATCTGATTGAATTAATAGATTTCAGGTTTATTATTGCATCAACTAAATTTACTTTGTGTCTCAATGATTTCATGTTAAGGTGTTATTTTTTGAAAACAACTGGTTTTTTTTTTGTCAATTTAGTAGTGTCTTGTTATTTTCTATTTATCTTTTGAAAGCAGGTTACAAGAAATAGTAATTTGTGGCCTCAACCTGTCCAGAGGAAACCAGGTCTGTTGGCCACCTTAAAGCGTTGAAAGCCATCCAAAACTGAAAAAGTTTCATTCTACTGTTTGTTGCATGAGCAATCTGTCTATTTAGTCTATTATCAAAGTAACTGTTAGGACCCATAGTTCTTTGCAAAAAAACAAAATTCATATTATAAAAGAAACTAAGTTCCTATCCGTCTGAAGATTCAATTAGGGCAGGGTCCTTTACAGTGGATCCTGGCATGTCAGCGTGTTGCAGTTGTTGGATCTTCTTCTCCATTCTACCAATACGATCAGTGGCGTGGTATTGGGTGACCTTGATGTGTTGTAGCTGAATGCCAATGTCCTGCAATAATTCTAGCATTTTTGGTTCTGGCTTCTCTCTAGTAGGATGAATACTCTGAATTGTCTTGGCTAACAGTCTGATTGAACAGTGAAAGGCAACCTTGGGAGTTTCCAGGATCAGTAACAAAGTCCAAAATTTCTGCTTCTACTTCATTATCTTCTTCATTGCTCTGAATTTCTCTTTCCCATCCATGGATTTCCTGTTTGACCTGTGATGAATTTCCAAGTGAGTAGGTGGATGAGAGGTTCATTAAAACCTCTTGATTTATCTTCCTCCCTCTTTTCCTGTTCTTCTCTTCAGGTTGGAGCATCTTCTATTTCCCTTTGTCAGTAGTATGGGCCAAAGATTTTCTTTTTTGCCTCTTAACCATTGTGAGCCGACTTATAGTAAGAGTGTGCTCTGGAATAAGAACAAGCAAGTATGAAAAGGAGATAACGATTAAAATTTGAATCTTGTTACCAAGAACATCATTTGGACAATTCTGATGCTCCTCAATAGTAGTATGAGCCATGTTATCCTCCCCGGTAGTATCATGGATAATCCGTTGAACCCAAAAATGACATAGTTTCCAGTTATAAGAGGAGAGACTACAGACAACTGTGACGAGACAGAGCCAGGTTTGAAGGCTGTGTTGTTGATTAGCCAACAAATGTTGACAGGAAAACAAAGAAAACAGAGTATAGTATACACAGACCCATAACCTCCTATTTTGATTCATATTATTTTTAACTTTGTAAGGAAGAACCCCCTCGCGTTCATACTCGAGACTAAGTATAATCCTCGCTCCCTTCCCTCTACTAAGGATAATAAAAAGGAAGGGGCAACACAACTAGAAATCCTTGACAATTCTATACTTAAACTTAGATGTCTGCCTGCTGCTAAGGTAATCAATAAACGTAACATAATAGCAGAGGAAGGATTTCTTACTAGTGACCTGTATGCGACAACAAAACTTCATGCCCCCACTATTTAGACAGGAATTACCTGCGAACTGAACATTGTTTTTGTTAATTAGATAGAGACAACGCTTACTTACAGACATATGACTGTTAAATTTACTAAGGCAGGGATCTCGAAAGCAAGGCTCAACCAGATTTAATTGAACCAACTCAGACCAAGAAATTCGACAACTGAAAAAACTTACTGAACTTTTCCTAACCAAATGCATTTCCAAGATTTTGGTAATGAACATGGATTTAAGAAGGAAAGTTACATACCCCAGCAAAGCTATGAGTCTGGTGCTAATTATACCCACTTCTGTTCTCACCCGCCTCTGCTCGTTTGCTGTGACGGAGGAATTTATTGTTATATATCCTTTCTTACCACTAATAAACCCTGCTACCAAATTGATTTTTCCCCCTCCCGACTCTGACAACACAGGTTGTCCTTCTAACTCCGCCATCATACTCTTATCCTTCGCATGTCTCCATGATTTGGATCTGGACGGCTTAAACATGGCTCATTTATTATGCATGAACAGCAGTTTCCACTTGGCTTGTTTCATTGTCGGCGACCTCGTTCAATGAGCACCTCGATCGAGGGTCTCATGATCCATAAGATTTCTGTCTATAATTATCTGAAGAGGATGTAATTCGATATCCCAGGTTCTATCAGTTGGTGTTACATCCGATTGTCTTCCAACATTTCGACTCCCCCAATTTGCTAGATAGTCTGCAGCCTCATTACCTATCCGACGGACATGCAGAGGTATCAGATATTGGATATCTCGAATGAGAGACCCTATTTCTCTAATCAGATTGGTTGTCCTCCAGCTTCTGCTAATCTTTTCCCAGGGAGAGCCTTGTTGTAATTTCTTTAGTACTCTTGTTACCATTACCGAGTCTCCTTCTACAACGAGGCGTTGAAAGTTTTACCTTTTTGCTATTATTAATCCCCGTTTGACTGCCGATAGCTCTGCTTCATTATTGGTTGCATGTCCTATGTCCATTACATAAACCCTGCAAACTACCCCTCTGGAATTTCTTAAAAGCCCTCCAGCTCCTGCCTGCCCGGGGTTTCCTTTTGATGCTCCATAATAGTTTAATTTGATGAAACCATTCTATGGTACTTGCAATATTTCCTGTTTAGTTCTTCTAGGAGGTCTAAATTTCCATAAATTGGCTGACATCATTTCGGGTTTGAGATTTAGACTAGCCATGATTGCATTTCAATACCTTTTGTCTTCCACTCTTCCTCTGTCCAATTGTATGTGAGAATTGTCTCCCGAATATTTTCCATCATTTTTTGCCAGATTTGATCCTTGTTTTTTAATTCACCTCTGAATATCCTATGGTTCCTTTCTTTCCATATTCCCCATAAGAGGAACCCCAGAAATAGTCTCCAAGCTCCGTTCAATACCTCACTTTTGAACCCTCCCTTTCGCCAACGAAGGATTGTTGTATTTATATTTGTGTTATCTCGATCCATTTGCAGAAATATCCTTTCAATGTTATTCCACATTATTTCATCCATTTCACAATTGTTTAGTAGATGCTCTATTGATTCATTTTCTTTCTTACACATGTAGCAGATTGATGGGCCATTCATTCCTCTCTTCTGCATCTGATCCCAAGTTAGAATTTTCTTGTGGCTCAGAAGCCAGATGAAATACTCCACTTTAGGCCAATGGTTGATACCCCATATTTTTCTCCATATGCTTATGTCATTATTATTGTAGTTATTTGCGTAAATATTATAACCCTCTTTGATTGTAAACATGCCTTGACTTTCATACCCCCATCTGAGTATATCCGTTCATGTTGCCAGTACTATTTTCCTTGTACTCAATTCCTTTTCAAGATTGCTCCATTGTCTTGTTTTCGGTGCACCTAGCCAGTGAATTTTCTCTTTCCATCTTCTCCATTTGTTATTTTGATGCTGGCACAAATAATGATTAATCAATCTGTTGTCTGGAGTGTTTGTGAAAAGGAAAAGTTCCCCTAAATCGAGTCTGCTGAAAAGTTTTTCTCGTTGTTGCCAGGAATCTTCCAAAAAAAGTGTTGATCTTCCTTCCCTAACCTCCCAAAAACTATGTTGCCGTATAAGATGTCTATTCTGAGAAGCCAGATTCCATATTGTGGAGCCTTTTGGGACTCTATCAATTTTTAATCTTCCTATTTGAGATTAGAGCACACTGTATTTATGTTCCCATATGCATTTCCATAAGTCTTGGCCTCCTTGAACCCATATCCACCATAATTTAGCTCCCATGATTTGATTTGAGACATAGGGATCTATAATCCCTAGGCCCCCTACTGATTTTTATTTTTTGAGTTGATCCCATGCCAAAAATGCCCATTTCCTTCAATCTTGCGCTCCTTGCCAAAGGAATTTTTTGAATAGTTTAACTAATTGGTTGCAGACACTTTTTGGTGCTGCTCTGCCTGACAATTGGTATACTGGGAGTGATTTTAAAACTAATTTGACCACAATTAATCGACCTGGAGCATTCAGTACATGAAATGCCCAATTTTTCAATTTCTGACCCACTCTAGTTATAAGATCTTTCCAGTCAGCAATTCTTAGGAAGGAAGTATTCAGGGGTACTCCTAAGTATCTCATAGGAAACTTCCCTATCTTGAAGCCTAAGGTTCTTGCTAAAAAATTATGCACATGCTCATGAGTATTAAAGAAATAGACATTTGATTTATCATTATTCACAAGCGTACCTGAAGCTTCCATAAATAACGTTAAAATTTTTAAAATAGCTCTTGCTTCTCTCAGCGACGCCTGGCAAAATAAGAGAATATCATCAAAAAAATGTTGATGTGTCAAGGAGAGATCTGGACCCGAGAGTTTTAGTCCATGTATCTGTCCTTCCCTCAAAAATGCTTTAATTAGCCTTCCCAGTCCCTCTGTTGCTAAAATGAATAGGAAAGGAGATAGCAGATCCCCCTGCTAGAGGCCTCTAGATATGTTGAAGGGCTTGGATGGAATCCCATTTAGAAGTATTGAAAAATGTGGAGATGAAATGAAAGAATATAGCCATTTAACCCTGTAGAAATTAGCTGAATAAATCACTTATTCACTGAAGATTAACCTGGTCATATATCAATTTCGAATTGCATACATAACACATAACCTTCTTCTACAATTAATTGTCACATGCGGAAATAACAGAAGCAATCTCACATCAATCAATCACACATTAACTCAGAATGTATGGGGAAAGCCTATAGCTGAAAACCCCGCAGCTATTGTGTATATTATAATGGAGAAATCAAGTAACCAATAAAGTACAATACTCCTCACAAGTACTCAGTACTCTCTCATGAAGTTACTCACAATCTAGCTTGGTTTTGAACAAGTCTCGGGTTCAAAACACACCACTAACTGCCTTGCCTCTATTGCGCAATCATGGCCTGTATATGAAGAGGTTCAAGGTTCGAATCCCCTTGCCTTGATTGCGTAATTGTCATGGACAATTTCTCCAAGTGTAATGCAAATCTCATGCAAAACCAATCTACCAACTGATAGCTTTACTCACCCTTTCATCTACCTCTTCCACTGGTCTCCACTGAACTGATCATGCACTGTAGTGAACTGAAGTATTCTTGAGTTGACTAATGAGTTAATATTTAGTAAATTAAATATTATTTAATTTACTCCACTCATATCTAGTTGATTAGTTAGTTAACTAATCCCAACTAGTTCAACTAAAACAAACAGAACACAACTCCACTACTTGTCCCGTTAACTCTTCCAAAACTCCTGCCACTGAAGTCTAACTGAAGCCAACCATGCAAGATGCCATCAAACCCTAGGAACCATGTGATTCCTTGTGTCAGTTGCATGAGCCACCTCCATGACTCAAACTGAAGTGCGCCAAGAGAGTAAACTGCTGTTTATAGTCAAAATATTATTAAGGGTAAATAATATTTGACTTCCATATTTTTAGGAGATCAGTCTAAAAATAGCACGGGTCCTAAAAATAAGGGTCTCATCTATTTTTACCGACATGTCGCATACTTTAAGAATCTCCAAGTAGAATTCCCAAATTATGCTCCGTATGTCTAAAAATAGACATAGTCTAAAAATAGACTTTGCGCCAGAATTTGCCTACGGGCCCACTTAGTGAAGGCGACTTCATTTCACTAAGCTCCATCATCTTGCTGCATTCTCAACAAACCCATCTATCATCGAACCCGAAAGCTTTTAGAACTGCAGTCAGATAGGGCCAACTGATGCGATCATAAGCTTTGGAGAGATCTAATTTTATAAGCATACCTTTCTTCTTGAGTGACTTTAGAAAGTGGATTGCCTCCTGGATTGCAACAATGCCATCCAATATTTTCTTTCCTTTGACAAAACCTGTTTGCTCCGGGGATATCAAGCTAGGTAAGATTGGTTTCAGCCTGTTCACCATGATAGTTGATAAAATTTTATAGAAAACATTACATAGAGCTATGGGTCTGAACCCAACAGGGGTGTCTGAATTTTCCTGTTTAGGAATAAGAGTTAGAAGAGTGGCATTCAAGACTGGATACACATTTCTATTCCTTCTCGATTCCTCCACTGTATCCCATATGTCTACACCCATGAAATTCCATGCTGCCTTAAAAAATTCAGTTGTGAAGCCATCCGGTCCCAGGGCTTTATTCCTTGGCATATTCATAATTACTTCTTCTACTTCTTCTAAGCTGATTTCTCTTAATAATGCTAAGTTCTGCTCTCTTGTGACTATAGATGGAATATTTCTTGTAATTCTTTGAATGGCTTCCTGTCTATTTGGTTCCAGCTCTGTGAGTAAGTTTTTGAAATGATCTGTAAGTAATGTTTCCATATCCTCATGTTGGAGTACTCGATTTCCCTGTTCATCTTTTAAGGAAAAAATTCTATTGTTTTGTCGTCTTTGTATCATTGTTTTGTGAAAAAAATTAGTGTTTCTTTCCCCTTCTTTTAACCATTGCACTCTTGATTTTTGCTTCCATAGTATCTCCTCTTGCTTTCTTCGTTCTTCAAGAAGACTGAGAGTTCTTCCTTCTTCGACTATTAGGTCCTATGTTCTTCCATTCTGAATCATAGTTTGCTGAATGTGTTCCATTTTATTTTTCAGTCTGATCTGATCCTGATGAATGTTGCCAAATTCTATCCTGTTCCATATTTTAATTTCTGTTTTCAATTGTTTTAATCTAAGATAGAAAGTATGCATTTTATTTCTTCCTATTATTCAAGTAGTTTCCCATCAATGTTTAGCTTTTTCAAGGAATCTTGGATCTCGCAACCAGAATAATTCAAATCTAAAAGGTCTATTCTTTAGACCTTCTTTGATATCAATTTCTATACGGATAGGCCAATGGTCAGATCCAAGGGTTGGGAGCATCACTTCCTCATAATATACATCAAGACTTACTAAAGCTTCTGAAGCAAGGAAGCAATCTAAGCTCGCTGCAATTTGATGTCTTTCTCCCCTTATATTATTCCATGTATGCATACCATTTACCGTAGGAATATCTACCAGATGTAGATCTATTAAAAGGTCCCTGAAAATTTCCATTTATGGTTCTTCTCACCTTATTCCTCCTCTTTTTTCTGTTGAATCTCTAATTAAACTGAGAGGGGGGGGTGAATCAGTTTAATACATTCCTGATTCTTAAACTTTTCATTAAAATTATTTACACCTTCATTTCAAACTCTATTTGATGTGAGAGTAATTTTAGAATGTAATCAGAAAGTATTAGTTTAATAGAGCAGTAGACTTAATATGAGAGCAGCAAGTATTAAGCAAATAATACATATCATATCAATACATAAATATCATGCACAGAGACACCAGATATAAGTGGAAACCCATAAAGGGAGAAAACCACATATTATTATTGTTGTGATACAAAGGCAAGCTCCAACTCCCTCTCACCACTGTTTTCTGCAGGCACCAACCTACAGGAGGCTCCTACCTCAATTCTGCAAGCTACAACTTGCAAGGAAGCACCAACTCCCTTCAGTTTTCTGCAGGCACCAACCTACAGGAGGCTCCAACCTCGGTCAGCTACAACTGACAGCTATCAGGCTGCAACTTGATAGGGAAGCTCCAACTTCCTCATTTTCTAAAACTGAATGTTTGCTGATTTACCTCAGATATCAGCTCTGTTCTGTAGCTTCTCTTAATCTTCTCTGCCTTCTATATTCTGCATTCTCTCTATATATGCTCTCTTCCTTGCTCTCAAAAACTCTCTCTGCATATCAAGATGATATTATTTATATATTTCCTCACATGATTGTTTGTATTCTGCTTGGAATTCGAAATGGAAAGTCATGTCTCTTTGCCTTCTGCATTCTCACTCCTTTTATCAGCTTACTCAGAAATTATAACTGTAGGTGTCAATTTTAACATTACAGTGGGAATTTGTTTTCTCTCGGAGACTTGCCAATGCATCACAAACAATAAAAACAATTAAAACATTTACATTCGAATTACAATGTGAATTCCAGCTCACTCATTTTGTCTCTTGGCTTGCTGTGCATTTGTCTTTTCTCTAACTATCTCTTTGTCCCTTTCTCTTCTTTGTATGCCTTTCTGTTTATGGCTGCTGCGTAACTCCTGAATTTATGAACTGCATTTTATTTTATTTTTTACCAGCGCTTTATATATAAATGAATCTGCTGACTGTAATTCAATCCTTTACACGCAGCAAGTGTCTTGTTGATGTGGCGAGTTCCGCAGGCCGAAACATACATATATTACAATTTTATTACATTAATAATCGCCCTCCCGTTAAGCTGAGGCCCGTGGGTCTACAGACCACGCGGCATGTTTTAATACAACCGCAACCATGTTTTATATATCTCACAGCAATTATTTTATATAAACAATCGCCCTCCACCTTAAGCCGAGGTCCGTGGGTCCACAGACCACGCGGCACTTTTCAATACAATCGCAACAACTTTATATATATATATATTTATATATTTATATATATTTATATATAACAGCGCCTTCACAAATTTCCGTTTGCGATTAGAACTGGAACTCAAACACTTGTTAATCATAGTTAATAAGCCCATCGGGTCCGGGCTTCAATCGTAGCGTTTTACAAAGTCGTGCGATCAATCGGAGAGTTCCGATTGCGATTGAGATTCCGGATGCGATTTGCATATATCAACTCCCGCTTATAACACGATCGGGTCCGCCATTTCAATCGCAACATATTACAAAGTCGTGCGATCAATTGAAGAGTTCCGATTGTGATTGGGAACTCGGATGCGATTAGCTCATAAACTGTGGCATATAACTCGATCGGGTCCGGCCTTCGATCGGAGCATATAACAAAAGACTTGCGATCAATCTCGGATGCGATTAGCTCATAAACTGTGTCATATAACTCGATCGAGTCCGGCCTTCGATCGCAATCGCAACTTTCTGTTGCGATGTTCCGCTGCCCTTGCGATCTCCGATTGCGATTGGGGAGAGGTCCCACCATCTAAAACTTTTGTTTTGTGCGCTCCATAATATAACAGACATATATGTATACTTTGCCAAAGGGTTAAGCGATTCCTGGAATATGGTTTATATATTATATGTAACGCCCATCGGGTTAGGCGATTCCCGGAATAATGTTTATGAATTATGTTAAATCTATAACGCCAGTTGGAGTGTGCAATTCCTGGAATTTGTTTTGCATTATATGCGTAACGCCCGGCTTGGGGTATGATTCTCGGAATTATACATACGACTGTATCTGCCGGCTTGGGCGATTCTCGGAATTTTATAACGGCTCTACTTTTGTCTTTGACTCTGTCTCTGCTGCTCCTGTCGCTCTGCCTCTACCTCTATTGCTGAGATAACGGTTCTGCCTCTATTATATTCGTTTCCTCTGCCTTCATTTGCTTCTTTGCTGCCTCTTTGCTTGAGCGCTGCCTCCTTTGCTTGAGCGCTGCCTCCTTTTCTTGAGCGCTGCCTCCTTTGCCATCAATGACAACATTTCCAACATTTTCTTCTAGATTTAATAACATGTTAAAATCCCCACCAAGGAGCCAGTACTTTTCCTCGTGCATTTCATTTAACTTCCTTATATCTTGTAAGAACACCTCTCTTTCTCCTGGAATTGGGGGAACATAAACTATTGATATTTGTATCTTTTCATTAGATCCTATTTTCCTGAACGTACCAGATAATATTCTTGGAAGTCCTATCCAACCTTCAACTTCAATTTCTGTAGGGTTCCATAATATAGCTATGCCTCCTACTGTTCCTCTGGAGTCTATAGCCATAACCTCAAAATGGGGTTTGAATGAATGAAAAATGGCAGACATTTTTATTCCGGAGACTTTAGTTTCTTGGATCATCATTACTTGTGGTTTCTCTATTTTCAATCTTTCCTTAAGATATATTTGTTTGCCTTTACTATTTAGGCCTCTTATATTCCACGAGAGTACTTTCATTGATTAACTTTTGGGGATTTGTTGGAATACCGTTGTTAATGGTATTATCTTACCTATATTTATCAACATTTCACCGACTAATTGTATGGATTCCTGTAGAGTTCTCCTGCCCCTCTTTTTTGTTCCTTTTATCTGAGTATTAGGTCCTTTAACAGCCGATTTACCTGGGTTGATCTCTTCCTTTTTTGCTTGGGCTGTTAAATAGTTCTCGAAATTTTCTTTATATAAATTTTTCTGTTCTGGAGGAATGAATCTATCATCCAGGTTTTTCCATTCATTCAATAATCATTTTAAAACTTTTTCCTCTACACTCAAGTCCTCTTTATTTTTTTCTATATCCATTGGTATCTGCTCCGTTTGAATATTATCCTCTGTTTCAATCTGATCTTGCAGTGCCTTACGTTTTTCTATCTGGGATTTTGAGGCACTTTTCACATGGCCAGGCTCAGAACCTTCTTCTTCAACATGAGATGTTTCTCCTGCCTCTTACAACACCTCATAACGGTTCATGGCTACTTTCAGCGCAGTTTGATTCATCGTATTTGTTGAAGCTTTATTAGTTCTTCGTTTTGCTATAACTGTAATAAAGCCTTCTTCCTTGTCACGACCCTACTCAGAAGCATTATTTTGACGATTAGACTGTTGTTCCGCACTGGTTAGAGGGCATGATTTGTATAGATGCCCATACTCATGGCATCTCCGACAGCGAAAGGGAATATGTTCGTAGTCAAGGAGTTGTAGCCAAAATTTTCCATCATATTCGAGTTCTATATTTTCAGGAAATGGCTCTGAGATATTCATATATACACAGATTCTTGCAAAAGAAGTGTAACAACCTCTTCGAGTGGTTTCTACTATTTTAACAAAACTGCCTAAATATTTACCTATACCCTCGAGAATTTCTGGATCCCAAAAATCCATTGGGAGACCAAAGAGACGCACCCACACAAGTGCAGCAAGAAATTGTTCTTGGTCTGGGTTATAGCATTCTTCCCATTGTCTGAGAAAAATCCCTACATTACTGTAAAAATACGGACCTCCTTCAAAAATTCTTTCCTTATCTAACAGGTTAGTAAAAATGACTGTAAAAAAACCTCTGGCCCCAAATTTGAGGTCAATATGACCTCTGGGTTGCAATTTTATTTGTATCCATTTCAATAGATCTTTTTCTGTAGACCAAAGACCGATAAAATTACATATCAGAGCGTGATCCTTCATATGTTTTCTGTAATCATCCAGTTTATTCGTTGGGATGATGAATCTGGGTTTCTCCACAGCTCATGGCAAACATTGGCCTTTCATCTCTGCTTTCCAATCTGCTCCCATCACCGGAGCAGTCTTCTCTTGAAAGCCTCCAGCTTTTTTTCTGCTTGATTGTTCTCCACTGGTGATGTTCCGGTAGGAGGGGGTGCTACCCCCTCCCGAAGCTGCGGTCATTGACACACCAAAGGCGGTGGCCAGGACAACCTCTCAGGCTGCTCGCGCTTCTCCAAAACCTAAGGGACTGTCATTTCTTGGAGCTCATCTTCTTCTTCTATGGGATAATCATAATAGTTTTAAATGATTTTTGTGGCAAGATTTGATATTTGTTGTTTAAACTGTAGCTTTTATGGACATAGTAAAGTAGTTATAGCGGCAAGTAGAAGGAAAAAACAATTCCAATACTGGATGGATTTTAATTCCCTCAGGAGTTTCCTTCGGGAAAGTTGAGGCTACTATATCCATCAGGGTTTGTATAGAAACTTGCTTTTTGATAAATAGAAAATAAAAAGGCTCTACCAAATTCACAAAAAAAAACAACTCTCCCAACTATCATTCTGTCTCTATCTATACCATTGAATCACAAATATTAGACGATTAAAAATCTATACACCATCTAATTGTACACAATCAAATTAATAGTTAATAAATAATAATTAATACGGTAAACTATATAAACCAGTTAGTAAAAAACTATATACAACGCTCCCTTCTTCGCTCGCATTACTTTGGGGATTTGGCAACACAAGTCCCCCCAACTTCTCTATGTGTTCGGGGATTTGGCAACATAAGGCCCACCAACTTCTCTGTGTGTTATTGCTCGTCCTCCCTTGCAACTTCATGATCACATGTCAGTGCTTCAGCTTCCCCACCATCATTACTTATTCTTCTTTGACAAATAATTTCTCTACAATGGATGAATTTTTATGTGTTATTTTATTTGTTTTGCTTTCAGGTTAATTTATAAAGTTTGTACTAACTCTTTTTCATTTTGATTATATATATATATATATATATATATATATATATATATATATATATATATATATATATATATATATATATATATAATCAAAAATCAAAATCTGTATATTTTTATGGGAATATTATGATATGTCTCATTCATGGTTGTATATTTGTCATATTTTTTTCTATGCTATGTATCATTATTTCATGTGGGTTTAGTCTTTTCGCTATTGAATTTTAACTGCAACCAACTATGATGTACATCATACTCTTCTTAGCTGACACAAAATACACCATGATGCACAACTTAGTCTAATTAGCTAACCCAAAATAGTGACACTTTTACTTCAAAAATTTTAAATTATTTGTTTATACTGATGTTTCACTTCAAATCTTTGGAATTTTTATTTTTGTAGTCATTGTGAAAGTTTGAAAGAGTTAGTTGATTAAAATTTATTTATTGATTTTTATTATGTTTTTTAAATTAGGTTAAATAGTTGAAGTAATTTAGAAGAAGTTCAAGATTATATTTAATAGTTTTTGCTATAATACCAAGAGTATATCAAAACCAAATATATCACAAATTTATTACTTGGAAAAAGCAACTCCACTAAAGTGAGGGAGCCTACTTCTTAAGCCTTATATTAAAGAACCAAAAATATACCCCATAAAAAATTGAAACTCGTAAAAAAAAACCCTGATTAATATAAATTTTAACTCTCTTAGTTAATGTAAGTGATTTTTTTTATCTTCTAGCTTTCAATGACATTTTGATTATTATTTTTTATCTTCAATAATTTTTTAAATGTCACGATTCTTCTTGAATTTATGTCTTAAGGCTTTTCCTTTGCAACATTTGGTGCAACTGCTAGTTATGATCTAATAGAGAAGTTTGGGTGTCTAATTGTTCTTACTGTCCATTATACTTCCCCCTAAACTTTGAATATCCATCCTTTATTCATGTTAGTCTACATCTTCTTTCCATCAATCCACATTTACCTTGAATCCATCATTTCTCCTTGTGACAGCCTCATTAAGAGTTAACTAGTATTAACTAGTTAAAGACAATTTTCTTATTTTATTTTCTGGCAAGAAAGACTTAAATTATTATTGTTTATGAAACAAATTATTTTTGTTGAGTTATTAAATTAGGAGAAACTAATTAATGAAAAGAAATATTTTTAAGTTGTTGGTAAAAGGTTTCCAAGAATAAGAGGTGGTTGGGAATAGTTGGAAAACAGTCACCTACTCCTCTGAGGATAAAGCTAAATCCCAGAGGAGGAGTAGGGGTTCTGTGAAATTGGTAAAAGGGGAGTATTTTCTAGAGCTGGTTGGGACCAGTTGAAAATAGCTTACAACAACCCTTGCAAAACCAAAAGTTCTGAGTGTGACTGGATTGGCCATCCAGAGGTCATAGCAGAAGAATCCACTATTAACCCGTGGCACCGTCCAGATTCTGGAGCTAGGGGGAAAGTGGAGGACGTAATAACCTCCCTTGAATGGTTGAGAGGACCACAGCTTAAATTTCTTAATCCAGATAATTTTTACTGTGTAATTATAAGCAGGTTATTCAAAGTTGGAAAGAATTCTTTACACAATTACAGTGATGTAGTTACTGTTTCTAGATAGGAAAACTTGTTAATACGTGTATGATGTTTGCAAATGTGTGAGACAGACTAAATGGTAGTACTACCTAGCTTATGTTTTCTTTATTATATTTTCTTAAAGGAGTTATGGTTTAAATCTTTTCAAGCTGTGCGAAAGAAAAACTGAGAAAAGTTAACCCATTCTACGGATAATGTATAGACGGAAGCAACATAGCATGTAGTACTGTAAAAACAAAAGAAAAAAGAATATGTTGTATAATCGTTACATGGATAATGTATAGTATATATACAATAATTTCTTGTACTGTGGAACATAAAAATCGTAAACATAACTTACAGGAAGGAAATCACAATGAAAAGAGAAAACGCATGAGAATCTTGCATGTTTATATTTCAAGAGAAATTATTACTAGTACAGGGAATAGGACCGACGAACTGTCGACCCTAGTCTTAGGAATAAACCTAGAACAGGGGTACGTTGTTCGTGGTTAAAAACCCCAAAATCTATACACAGGCGAAATAAATCGGTGACCCGGACACCGTAGTATGAACCTACAAACTATGTGAGAAGTTAGTAGAGTAATGAAAGACTGTATCTCGAACAAAGAAGAAGGCCAGTTCACAATTACCAAAGGATCTAGAAAATATAGAAATCTTTATCGACAGTAAAGGATTCACAAAGATTAGCAGTTAAATGTAGTGTACATAGTTTCAATATAAAAAATATCTATTCATAATAAAGAATGGTAAACCCAGAATTTGTTCCTTTTATAGCGTAAAGATCAAATGCATGCAACAAAAAATTATGATGAAAACTGGACAAGAGAACCCCTGTAAAACTTGAAATGCACAGAATGGGAAATCTATTCGAAAATGTCAAAACAGACTAGATCATCTATAGTTAAATAGTCAACCGTAGAATATTACAAAAATGTAAATGGCAAGGCATAGATTATGATACACATTCATAATTTGTTTCAGAGTTAAATGCGCTCTGAGCCTCAATAAACCTGAGATTAAACCCTATTATAACTCTTATACAAATTTGGTTACATATTGTTAAAAAAATCCAAGGTTGGGGTTTCAAACCCTCGGGGTTGGGGTTTCAAACCCTCAACACAGATAAATTGCTAAATGATAAAGAAAAATCCGAGAATATATAAGCTAGGACCATAATCGGCACACTGATTATCTATGAAAAAACGGCATTCCTGCGAAGATTGTTTAGATACGTGGAAAATTCAAAGGTAAAGTTGTCAACTGGGCCGAGGATAACATAGCCTGAGAACTCAAATGAAGCCACGATTGTAGTTTGGACAGGATCGGATTTACAAACCTACACCCTCATATCCAATGAAAAATTGGTTAACTACTGCATGTGGAGTAAAACAAGCGAATGCACAACAGATAAACCTAGTTAAAGTTCTAAAGAGTTTAATACCTGAAGAAGGTTGAAACCCTCGTTGGAGACCATCTGCAAGATAAAAGACTTCAGAGGTTAAACCATTAAAATGCACGATGGATGTTCAGACTTTTGTTAAACTTAGTAATAAGCATGTAGAAATAGTCTCAACATACCTTTGTACCCGTGAATCCTTTCTTCCTCCTTGCATCTGCTGTAACAGGGTAAGAACTACCGAGTTACCATCTATGAGGAGGAATTTAACCTATATAAAATTTCAGTCAGAAATGCCAGTGGATAAACTGAGGTAGAGAACAAAACCAAAGATGAGATAACAGAGCTGAATGCTGTGTATTGGAACCGTTGTAAAAGAAGACATACCTTTAAAGGGGTAAAGCGAAGCTCACAAGAAGGGAGCCGAGCCTGGAAACGTCGAGGAAGCATGAGAATAAACCCTACTTTCTTTAGCTAGCTGCATATCCACTGCAGAGCTTCCCATCGAAAAATCAGAGGAATCCCAAGTAGAGAACAACTGTATCGAGGAGAGTAACCTCTGAAATGTGAACATTGAATGGAGATGACAAATCACCATGGAGGAGCCTTGTACAATGCCAAGTGTAGGGCGATAAAGATCTCCGTAGCATGTCCAGATCTCCATAACAATATGACTTGAAACCAAATAAATCGTATCTAAAATTATTGATGTTTGAATTAAATTTCCATACGATTCAACAGTTGTTAAACTCCTGATTGGTAGTATGGCGGTGTAAGGCATAACATCCAACATGGTGTATATAAGTTGGAAATTACCATTGATTGTTGCATATGTGAAATATTATTACAACCTTAGTTTTGAACACAATGACCTTCGACAACATCATTATATATATATTATAACCATGTTCTCATATTATAATAGTGATATGATATGGATGTCGTATTTGCATGATTAATTTTTATAATGATTAGAGCTATGTAAGAAAATTTTTTATTTGGGTAATTACTTTAGGTAAGAAGGCGACAAGTGGTATCAGAGCCGGTTGCTACACTGGGATCCTAAGGGTCTACTAACAGTGAAGCTATGTATGTGTATAGTGCACTGAGAGAAAGCTAGTGATAATGAGAGGAGCTACAGCATCACAGTCACAACCAGAAGAAACTCAAGCACCAAGAGTTATGAATCCAGAAATGTGGGTTCAATTAAATGTGGAGCAGCATCAAAAGACCAGCCGGTTACTCGAAGAACAGCAGCACCAAACTGGTTTTTTGTTGAACACAGTGCAACAATTACAAGAGGAAATGTTAAGACTCAGAAGGATAATGAGCGATTGTTGCAAGATCAGGAGAAAATTTTAAAGAGTTTATCAGACAAACAAAATTAGGAGATGGGGCATCCCAGTGCTGAAAAATAATTATCAGCAGAACAAGAAGATTAGCAAACTAGAAACAACACTACAGGCAGAGCTAAAAAGAGTCCCTCCCAGAAAAGAAAAAATAAGAATTATAATGAGGCAGAGTCAGGCAATTTGTCTGACCAGCAAGACAATAAGAGATAGAAAGTGGAATTACAGGGGGATTTTCGCAAAATTAAACCACCAACTTTTGATGGTGAGGCCGAGGAGGTAGCTAAAGCCTGGTTAATTAATATAAATAAGTACTTCTAGGTGAATGAATATAGTAGCAATCTGAAGGCCAGATTGGCTATATACCAGTTACGGGAAAAGGCCACTCTGTGGTGGGAAGAAGTGAAAAATGTACGTAGTATTGATGAACAGGATATTACTTGGGAATTGTTTCAGCAGTACTTTAAAGATAAGTACTTGACAGAAAGGTTTTATGATGACAAAGCTAAGGAATTCCATGATCTTCGGTTGGGACAAATGACCATGGATGATTACGTCACTAAATTCACTTCCTTGTTACGTTACATTCCTTACCTCCGAGAAGAAAAAGCCAAGGTACAAAGGTTCTTAAGTAGCCTACCTACTCATATGAGAGAACAAATATAATTTTTTAATCCTCAGACCATGGATGAAGCCATTCATAAAGCACGAATGTGCTATCAGTAGTCCAAGGCCAAGAGTGAAGGAGGAAAAAGTTGGTAGCCAAAGAAAAACCAAAAAAATAATTCCAATTTTAAAAGCAGTAAAAGTGGAAATTCTAAAGGCGCGGCACGGAACTCCATCAGTAAGAAATTTGGTAGAAATCACCAAAGAACTAAATGGCCAGGGGAAGAGAATCCCACGGAGGCATCTAGCAAGCTAGAGCAGGGACAGACCACAAAACCTCCTTTGCAATGCTGGGGCTGTGGAGAGGCTCATTATTATAAAAACTGTCCACAGCGAAATAAAAGTGAAACTGTAGCAAATCTGCAGGAAGCATCTATGGTAGGGGATGTGGCGCGTAACATACCCCGCATCAATGCAGCCTTGGAATATCGGCAGGATGATTTTCAACCCACAATGATCGAACTAGAAGGTACTTTACTAACTAAACCTGTTTCAATTTTGGTAGATCCTGGAGCAAGTTTGAGTTACGTAAGTCCTAAAATAGTGGAAATGTGCAAGTTAAAAGAGCAGAAATTTAAGAATTCCTGATTAGTTCAGCTAGCTACCGGGACAAAACGAAAGGTAACTGCAAAAGTTCCTAACTGTATATTGGAAGTAGCAGAACAACAGTTACAAGTAGATTTAAATATCTTACCATTGGGGTATTATGATGTGTTATTGGGTATGGATTGGTTAGAGAGACATTGGACCCTAGTGGACTGCAAAGAAAATATTATTCACTTCAGAATGCAAGATGGCACGTGAAAAGAAATTCAAGGAATTAAAAATCCTGTGCAATTACGACCAATAACAGCATCCCAAATGGGTAAGTGTATCAAAAAAGGATGTCAACTGTATGAAATTCAAGTAGGATATGCAGACTCCAAGGAAAAGGCTCCAATAATGGAAGATATTCCTGTAGTACAGGAATTTCTGAATGTATTTCCAAAAAACATTCCTGGTTTGCCACCCAAGAGGGATATTGATTTCACCATTGAATTGCTGCCAGGAGCCTCTCCGGTGTCAAGAGCTCCTTACAGAATGAGCGTGCCAGAACTAACATAACTAAAGATACAACTACAAGAACTGTTAAAGACAAAGGCTATATTCGTCCAAGTGTGTCTCCATGGGGAGCACCAGTTCTATTTGTTAAGAAGAAAGACAGAACCTTACACATGTGTATGGATTACAAGCAACTTAATAAGCTGAATGTTAAAAACAAATACCCCTTACCCAGAATCGATGACTTATTCGATCAAGTAAGAAGGGCTAAGGTGTTCTCTAAGATAGACTTAAGATCCTAGTATCATCAGATTCGAATTAAAGATGAAGATATTTTCAAAACAACATTTCGCACTCGTTATGGGCATTATGAATTCGTGGTGCTGCCCTTCGGATTGACAAATGCACCAGAAACCTTTATGAGGTTGATGCATAGCATTTTTCATCAATTTTTGGATAACTTTGTGCTTATTTTCATAGACGACATATTGATATATTCTAAAAGTGAGGAGGAACATAAAGAGCATTTGAGAATAGTTCTGAGAAAGCATCAGCTTTATGCTAAGTTTAGCAAATGCGATTTCTTTAAAATAGAAATCCAATAGCTGGGACATGTTATATCAGTTGAAGGAATAGCTGTTGATCCAGAAAAGATCAAAACTATTATGGAATGACGAGTACCTCAGAATGTGGCTGACATTAGATCGTTTATGGGATTAGCTGGTTAGTATAGAAGATTTATAGAGGGATTTTCTAAAATTGCTTTTCCTATTACATCTTTGCAGAAGAAGGGAAAGCTTTTCAAATGGACAAATGAATGTCAGAACAACTTTGAAAAGCTGAAACAACTTCTGACTACAGCACCGGTACTGAGAGTAGCTTACCCTCATAAAGACTATGAAGTTTGTACTAATGCCAGCAAAGAAGGAGTGGGAGCGATATTAACTCAAGAAGGTAAAGTGATAGCCTACGAGTCTAGAAAACTGAAAGATCATGAATAGAAATATTATGCTTATGATCTGGAGCTTACAGCTGTGGTGCATGCTCTCCGGGTGTGGAGGCATTATCTGTTGGGTAAGAGGTTTGTACTTAAAACATATCATAGCAGTTTGACTAATTATTTTAAGCAATTAAATTCTAGACAAGCAAGATGGAATGCCTTTTTGAGTGAATTTGACATGGACATACAGCATGTTAAGGGAAAGGAAAATCGAGTTGCAGATGTGTTGAGCATAAAACTGCATGGTATTTATGCATTATACTATAATCAACTAGAAAGCCAACTGTTGGAACAGCTAAAAGAAGAAGCACAGAAAGACCCAGAATATAAATTCTTGTGGCGGAAAATGAAGGATGATAAGAAGCAAGGCAAGGCATCCGAGTATGGAAAGAATGAAGATCAAGTGCTGAATTTTCGAGGAAAAATTTACGTGCCTAATCGTACAACTCTAAAGGAGTTAATACTAAATGAGTTCCACCGCAGCAATTACGCTAGTCATCCGTGATATCAAAAAAGGCTTACTGCAATAAGAAAGGTATATTATTGGCTAGGTATGCGTAAGAATATTGTTGAGTATCTAAGCAAATGTTTGGAATGTCAGCAGGTAAAGGTGGAGCACCAACATCTTGTAGGACTATTGTAGCCCATACCCATTCTTGAATGGAAGTGGGAGGATATCTCCTTATATTTCATCACAGGACTACCGCGAACAAAAAGATATAATGACTCAATCATGGTAGTGGTAGACAGATTAAGTAAGTCTGCACATTTTATACCTGTACAGTCTACATACAAGACTGTACAGATTGTTGACATATTTATGAAGGAAATATTCAGGTTGCATGGCATACCAAAAACTATGATTTCATACCGGGATGTTAAATTCACATCTGCACTTTGGAAAACCCTATTTACGGGTTTGGGAACACAAATACATTTCAGCACTGCTTATCATCCTCAGACTGATGGGCAAACGGAGCGGGTAAACCAAGTATTTTAAGAAATGTTGCGCATGTATGTGATGCAGTAGCCAACTAAGTGGGAGGATTACTTGCACCTTGTTGAGTTTTCCTATAACAACGGGTATCAGGAATCTCTGAAAATGAGTCCCTTTGAGGCATTGTATGGTAGGCAATGTCGAACACCTATAAACTAGAGCAGTCCAGAAACAAAATTATTGTTGGGACCTAAAATGTTGGCTGAAATGGAAGCTAAGGTAAAAAGAATAAGGAAGAATCTAAAGGCTACGGAAGATCGACAAAATATTTATGTAGATAAGAAAAGTTCTTATTGTGAATTTGTGGTAGGGGACCATGTTTACGTGAGAATTAAGCCCAAGAGGAGTACCATGAGATGGACCTCTTGTGCCAAATTGGCTCCCCAGTACTGTGGACCTTTCCAAATACTGGAAAGGGTGGGACCAGTAGCCTATAGGTTGGCCTTACCTAGTCATATTCAAGTACACATTGTGTTCCATGTGTCTTTGCTGAAGCGATATGTACATGATGAAAAACATGTGATTCATTAGCAAAATATTTAGGTAGGAAAAATATAAGAATCCTAACTTGAAGTTTTGAATAAATTGATGCATACTAACTTGAAAACACTCTTTTTTTTTTTTTAGGTAGAACTGGATGAAGAGTTTCTGGTCGAGCCGCAACGCATACTTGACCAAAGAGAAATTGAACTCCGCAAACGAGTAGTTATCCAGATGAAAGTGCAATGGAAGCACTTCAGACCGGATGAAGCTACTTGGGAGGAAGAGAAATTTATGCGAGAAGCTTACCCAGAGCTCTTTGCAGAGCTGGGCTGAAACACCGAGGACGATGTTACTTCCAGGGGGGAAGTTGTGACAGCCTCATTAAGAGTTAACTAGTATTAACTAGTTAAAGACAATTTTCTTATTTTATTTTCTGGCAAGAAAGACTTAAATTATTATTGTTTATAAAACAAATTATTTTTGCTGAGTTATTAAATTAGGAGAAACTAATTAATGAAAAGAAATATTTTTAAGCTATTGGTAAAAGGTTTCCAAGAATATGAGGTGGTTGGGAACAGTTGGAAAACAGTTACCTACTCCTCTGAGGATAAAGTTGAATCCCAGAGGAGGAGTAGGGATTCTGTGAAATTGGTAAATGGGGAGTATTTTCTAGAGCTGGTTGGGACCAGTTGAAAATAGCTTATAGCAACCCTTGTAAAACCAAAATTTTTGAGTGTGACTGGATTGGCCATCTAGAGGTCATAGCAGAAGAATCCACTGTTAACCTGTGGCACTGTCCAGATTCTGGAGCTAGGGGGAAAGTGGAGGACATAATAGCCTCCCTTGAATGGTTGGGAGGACCACAGCTTAAACTGCTTAATCCAGATAAGTTTTACTGTGTAATTATAAGCAGGTTATTCAAAGTTGGAAAGAATTATTTACAGAATTACAGTGATGTAGTTACTGTTTCTAGATAGGAAAACTTGTTAATATGTGTATGATGTCTGCAAATGTGTGAGACAGACTAAATGGTAGTACTACCTAGCTTATGTTTTCTTTATTATATTTTCTTAAAGGAGTTATGGTTTAAATCTTTGCAAGCTGTGCGAAAGAAAAACTGAGAAAAGTTAACCCATTCTACGGATAATGTATAGACAGAAGCAACATAGCATGTAGTACTGTAAAAAAAAAAAAAAAATAGAATATGCTGTATAATCGTTACATGGATAATGTATAGTAGGTATACAATAATTTCTTGTACTGTGGAACATAAAAATCGTAAACATAACTTACAGGAAGGAAATCACAATGAAAAGAGAAAACGCATGAGAATCTTGCATGTTTATATTTCAAGAGAAATTATTACTAGTACAGGGAATAGGACCGACGAACTGTCGACCCTAGTCTTAGGAATAAACCCAGAACATGGGTATGTCATTCGTGGTTAAAAACCCCAAAATCTATACACAGGCGAAACAAATCGGTGACCTGGACACCGTAGTATGAACCTACAAACTGTGTGAGAAGTTAGTAGAGTAATGAAAGACTGTATCTCGAACAAAGAAGAAGGCTAGGTCACAATTACCAAAGGATCTAGACAATATAGAAATATTTATCGACAGTAAAGGATTCACAAAGATTAGCAGTTAAATGCAGTGTACATAGTTTCAATATAAAAATTATCTATTCATAATAAAGAATGGTAAACCCAGAATTTGTTCCTTTTATAGCGTTAAGATCAAATCCATGTAGCGAAAAATTATGATGAAAACTGGACAAGAGAACCCCTGTAAAACTTGAAATGCACAGAATGGGAAATCTATTCGAAAATGTCAAAAACAAACTAGATCATCTATAGTTAAATAGTCAACCGTAGAATATTACAAAAACGTAAATGGAAAAGCATAGATTATGATACACATTCATAATTTGTTTCAAATTTAAATGTGCTCTGAGCCTCAATAAACCTGAGATTAAACCCTAGTATAACTCTTATACAAAGTTGGTTACATATTGTTAAAAAAATCCAAGGTTGGGGTTTCAAACCCTCGGGGTTGGGGTTTCAAACCCTCAACACAGATAAATTGCTAAACGATAAAGAACAGTCCGAGAATATATAAGCTAGGACCATAATCAGCACACTGATTATCTATGAAAAAATGGCCTTCCTGCAGAGATTATTTAGATACCTGGAAAATGCAAAGGTAAAGTTGTCAACTGGGCCGAGGATAACATAGCCTGAGAACTGAAATGAAGCCACGGTTGTAGTTTGGACGGGATCGGATTTACAAACCCGCACCCTCATATCCAATGAAAAATTGGTTAACTACTGCATGTGGAGTAAAACAAGCGAATGCACAACAGATAAACCTAGTTAAAGTTCTAAAGATTTTAATACCTGAAGAAGGTTGAAACCCTTGTTGGAGACCATCTGCAAGAGAAAATACTTCAGAGGTTAAACCATTAAAACGCATGATGGATGTTCAGACTTTTGTTAAACTTAGTAATAAGCATATAGAAATAGTCTCAACATACCTTTGTACCCGTGAATCCTTTCTTCCTCCTTGCATCTGCTGTAACAGGCTAAGAACTGCCGAGTTACCATCTCTAAGGAGGAATTTAACCTATATAAACTTTCAGTCAGAAATGCCGGTGGATAAAATGAGGTAGAGAACAAAACCAAAGATGAGCTAACAGAGCTGAATGTTGTGTATTGGAACCGTTGTAAAAGAAGACATACCTTTAAAGGGGTAAGGCGGAGCTCGCAAGAAGGGAGCTGAGCCTGGAAACCCCGAGGAAGCATGAGAATAAACCCTACTTTCTTCAGCTAGCTACAGATCCACTGCAGAGCTTCCCATCGAAAAATCAGAGGAATCCCAAGCAGAGAACAACTGTATCGAGGAGAGTAACCTCCAAAAGGTGAACATTGAATGGAGATGACAGATTTCCACGGAGGAGCCTTGTGCAATGCCAAGTGTAGGGCGATAAATATCTCCGTATCATGTCCCAGATCTCCATAACAATATGAATTGAAACCAAATAAATCGTATCTAAAATTATTGATGTTTGAATTAAATTTCCATACGATTCAACAATTATTAAACTCTTGATTGGTAGTATGGCGGTGTAAGGCATAACATCCGACACGGTGTATATAAGTTGGAAATTACCATTGATTGTTGCATATGTGAAATATTATTACAACCTTATTTTTGAACACAATGACCTTCGACAACATCATTATATATATATATATATTATAATCGTGTTCTCATATTATAATAGTGATATGATATGGATGTCGTATTTGCATGATTAATTTTTATAATGATTAGAGCTATGTAAGAAATTTTTTTATTTGCGTAATTACTTTAGGTAAGAAGGTGACACTCCTCATCTATTTATTAGACATACACTTAATTTGCTATTTGTCTAATGACACTAACCAAAGTTCATTTCTTGATCTATGCAGAGTTAAAATGCCATGAAGGCATGCTTCTAGCTTTGGCCGCAATGGTAGATCAAGGTCAAGAGGAGCTGGAGGAGCTTGTGCACGATCTGTGGACATTCATGTGAGGGAACATACCAAAAATTCATCCCAAATGTATTATGAATAGGTCCCTCAACACACTTCGGAGGAGATTGATCTAGAGGAACAAGAAATCATAGGAGAGTCGTGTAATTCATAAATTGGATATGTATTTTGAATCTCCTGCCCTAGGAAGGTTGCAATCCAGAGACACCAAAAACTAGAGGATTTTTGACCTTTACAGTGACAATAAGACCTTGGTTGGTATACTTCTTGATAGAGATGAAATTTAAGAAGAAATCCTTCTTCAATGGGATGAAGTTCAACCTCAACTAAGGATATCAAAGCAAGATTTCCAGCACCAACGTAGCCAAGACCTAGTCATCACTATGGATTTTTTGCACCTAACATTCAGAGTTTGAAGGATCCTCTCCTCCATCAATTGCCACTTTTCAATAGGTAAATTAGTTTATCATGCTTACCATTATAATGTTTTTGTTGTGAGTCTAAAGGATTAGTTTTATCTATTTCAACATGAACATAACTTCTAAGCTATTCATAAAAATTTTAAGTCATTGTTTTCTTATTAAAAATATTACTTAGATTATCTAGAATAAGAAATTTCTCCATTATTTTCTAGTTTGGTTTCCCAAAATAAACTTGAGATTTTTGTATATTAAATTTTTTTTTTTCAAATAATAAACAATTAATAAACTTAAAAACAACAATATTTTAGTAGTTTAAATATTATATTTCTATATATTAAAACAATTTAAATTAAAATTAAAAAAATAATTTTAACTTATGATTAAAATTTATTATATAATAGCAATTTTTAAATAACCCTTATTCTTTCAATAATTATAATTATGTTATAATTTTTTTATGGTTATGTTTTTGCTTTTTCCTTCTAAATTGTGGGTAAAATGTTTTGGACCATAAGGGGAGATGTACATTGGATAAGCATCAATTATGTGTAAATTTAAATTGTTTTACCATCATCATATATGTAGATTTGGATAAGATTAGAATGTGTTTTTTTTCAGTTTCCCAAAATAAACTTGAGATTTTTTATATTAATCTTTTTTTTTTTCAAATAATAAACAATTAATAAACTTAAAAACAACAATATTTTAGTAGTTTAAATATTATATTTCTATATATTAAAATAATTTAAATAAAAATTAAAAAAATAATTTTAATTTATGATTAAAATTTATTATATAATAACAATTTTTAAATAACTCTTATTATTTTAATAATTATAATTATGTTATAATTTTTTTATGGTTATGTTTTTGCTTTTTCCTTCTAGATTGTGGGTAAAATGTTTTGGACCATAAGGGGAGATGTACATTGGATAAGCATCAATTATGTGTAAATTTAAATTGTTTTACCATCATCACATATGTAGATTTGGATAAGATTAGAATGTACTTTTTTGATTTCCCAAAATAAACTTAAGATTTTTGTATATTAATTTTTTTTTCAAATAATAAACGGTTAATAAACTTAAAAACAACACTATTTTAGTAGTTTCAATATTATATTTCTATATATTAAAATAATTTAAATAAAAATTAAAAAATAATTTTAATTTATGATTAAAATTTATTATATAATAACAATTTTTAAATAACCCTTATTCTTTTAATAATTATAATTATGTTATAATTTTTTTATTGTTATGTTTTTTCTTTTTCCTTCTAAATTGTGGGTAAAATGTTTTGGACCATAAAGAGAGATGTACATTGGATAAGCATCAATTATGTGTAAATTTAAATTCTTTTACCATCATCACATATTTAGATTTGGATAAGATGAGAATGTTTTTTTTTTTTTTTTTTGCAATTTTGTATTTACGTTGAAGTCAATTGAAAGTGTGGGCTAAGGAATGAGGTTTTAAATTTTTTATTTTAAAAATATTTTAATTATAGATACTGTAGATCGGGTTTGATTGGAAATATTATTCATTAAATTTTTTATTTTAAAAATATTTTAATTATAGATATTGTAGACCAGGTTTGATTGGAAATATTATTCATTGACTAATATTGGTATAGGAATCGTTCAATAAATGTCACTGGTATTTTGATGTATTTTGATTATGCACGGGTTTGATTGGAAATATTATTCATTAAATTTTTTATTTTAAAAATATTTTAATTATAGATATTGTAGACCAGGTTTGATTGGAAATATTATTCATTGACTAATATTGGTATAGGAATCGTTCAATAAATGTCACTGGTATTTTGATGTATTTTGCTGGTATTTTGATGTATTTTGATTATGCAGATCTTGATTGGAAATATTATTCATTATCTAAGATTTTTTTGGTATTTTGATTTATTTTGACTTATTTAAATTTTGAATATATATTGGTTTTTTTTACTGAAATTTCAATGTTTAAAAAAAAAAAAAATTAAGAATTTTAATTTTGGTAAAATTAAATTTTAAATATTACCGTTGAATTATATTTTTATGTTTTGATTAATTAAGAATAATAATATTTAGGAGTGGTAAGAGGGGAGGGGTTAAATGGTTATGAGAAAGTAAATGTGGCAAAGTATTTATGGGTCTCGAAAGAATGATAAATAACCTTATTGAAGTGTGTGCTTTTCTTCAAGGAATTTAAATAGCAATAGAACATTTAATCTCCTCATTCATTGTGCCGAGAGATTCTTTCTTATTAATCTTGCATCACACAAAAGGAACTATCCCAAAAGGTAGAACAATGGATGTAACATACACCGTTAACTTCACATGGAAATGTAAGGAGATAAAAAAAATTTATACAAGTTACTCATGGGTAACTAACCATTCACCATTAAATATTCCTTACTCATCATTACATAGAATTTTTACCAGTTCATAGTGTAACTTTTAGAATAGGAATAGTAAACTCTTTAACCATTAACAACCTCCATTATAGTACATTAATGCAATTACTGTATGATGTAACCTTCCATTCATTTAATTACTCCTATAGTCATCACATACTTGCCATTATGAACATCATAACAAGAAAGGAATCAACATCATCAACTTGACACAATAATCAATCACACCATTGAACACCAATATACCCTGGAAACCTCGTAGGGTGAAAACCAGCAAACGTTTAATTTTATTATTAAACGCTCGTAAGGGTGTTCAGCCCATCACTCAATGGCTTATAAGGGAGACCATCCCTTAACCATCGTTTATATAATCTTACAAGGAAATATGGAAATATCTAGCTTAAAGCCATTACAATAAATATGATACCATTTACCCTCTGGTCTTCATATCTTCAGATCTTCACATCTTGGTGGCATGGATGTACCTACAATGGACCATCGTACGTTGGACCTTCCTGCAACTCGCACTCATTTGCATGAACCTTAATCATTTACCTGCCACCAGGACAAGCATAATTTTCCTTTGTACATGGCAAGCATGATATTCCTTTGTACATGTCACCATCATTCCCTGCTATGATGCCTTCAACACAAAATGATGTGAAGATTCATGAAGTATTAATCAATCATTTCACATATCTGTACTATAGTAGCTTCTCCATCTACTCATGTACATTCATGACAAGCAAGTAAAGTACCTTGACATTCTCCCTTTAACAACACATACCTAATATGTGTTGGTTATAAATCATAACAATAACTAAGGGTTCCGTCGCATAAGCACACATTCCTGCAAGACAATGGCTACATCTCCCAAGCTTTTCTTTAATATAAACTGATACATCAGTTAAGATATTTATGCATGTGATTTACATAAATTCAATCAAAATAGCTAACCCTTAAGCTATTACTTTTAGTGCAAGGAATGCAAGCTAACATAACAAATGTTTCTTCCATGCATGCGAATGCATATTGATTCCAAAATACTCTCCCTAAAGGAGTGCTTACACAACGAAGCACATAACCTCCTTCACAAGTCTTCCCAAAGAAAATCTCGATGCTAGTGAGCATGTAAACATATGTAGAAATACGCAATTAAGAATATAAATACATGTCTTCTTTCCAAAGATTATACTAAGCAATCATATTCAACGTAGTTTAACACTACAAGCTATCTTTCTACATACAAATGTATATTATTTTTCAATAAAAGCTAATACATATGTTGCATGCTTATGCATGATCCTCCTCCAAAAGGAATTAACTTCATAATCATGATAATATAAAAGTAAACACTTAGTTTTTTCCTCTAAAGGATTAGTTCCTTTAACCATGAATTTATTAATAACTTAACTTTACCATCACCATGGTAATTTATTCATGTATTTATTAAATAACTAATATTTTAAAACACCATGGTAATCTACCCATGGTTTTATGAAATAATTAATCTCCATCAACACCGTGGAAAACTACCCATAGTTTTATGAAACTATCCATGGATTTATTAATTCATTACTATTCACAACATGGTTAATGAATCTTAATTTGAGAAAACTTCTCTTTTTTTCTTCATTGTAAAAGAAGATATTTCAAGAGTCTATTCAAAAAATACTTTGGACTTGTTATCATTTCATAATTTAAATGAGTACAAAGTCTCTTTTAAAATAAGAGCATTCATCTTCTATTTTCTTGCTTATGCAATATTATGTAAATATTTTTATTAAAGAGTTATCCTCTTTAATCTAATCAAGAAAATCTATTTTAAAAATAAAGTACCATAACTAACCCTTATTTGGGCATAAGAGCTAGATAGACCCTTTAAAATAATAACAACTTTAACATGTAACCTTTGCAAACCCTTGCAAAGGGATTAACACAATCAGCTTATCTTCTACTCCCAAGATAAACACATTTTTTCGAAAATAGTCAACAGTGATTTTGTTTTCAATCAAATCCAAATAATTTAAATAGTCAACAATGATTTTGTGTTCAATCATATCCCAATTAAACTAATAAAATACCACTTTCTTTGTATGTGTAACTTATCCCAAGAGATATGAGAAAGATCATTAGTATATTTTCTATTTTCTAATAATCTTTTAGCAGAAAAAACAATATGATATATATATAATCTTTTTTTATATCTTTTAACTCACAAAGAAGAGATTATATGATAAATAAATTTAGCCAAAATTATTATCTTGGTAGTTCCATAGTGGAGGCACTTTGTAGTGTGTCATGCCAACGTATTTTTTGAAATATATGACAATATGAATGCCATATAGTCTATAATTTTCATAACATATATATATCCCCACGCCATGTTAGATATAAACGTGGAAATATCACTCCACGAGCTTCGGTTAACAACCATGCCAACGTGTATTTAACATATGACAATGTGAATGCCATATAGTTTATAATTTCATAATATATATACGCCCACACCATGTTATATATAAACGTTGATTTGGTTTAATGTAATGCTCTTATCCATTCGACTATTAACAAAGAAAAACAATGGCATTACGTACTATTTGTAGGCGTAGATTTAATATATTTCTTTTCTGGCAGATGTTGCAGGCGGTCTCATTCCACACCGACTCCAGCTCCCAAGGCGTTGAGAGGGACTACATGAAATTATCGTCCCACGGGTTCGAATGATAATTCGCTATGTGCCTCATTATTTCTATTTCCACGCTATAAGCTTTCACCTTACCGCATCATTCAGAATGTTAAAGGGAGGGCAGTCATTCAGACCCCATCCTCTAAATCATCGAGTGGCATCTCCTTCCGTCATAGTCTTCAACCAGACAGTGCAAAGAATTTGTTATCGCCTCCAATTCTCGATTGTTACACATTAAAACATAGAAAATAACACACGACTTCTCAAATAGGGCAGGACGACACCAAGCCTGTGTGAGTGAGAAGATTTCCCTCTCCAAAGTATTGGCTCCCGTAAATAAATAATACCCGTTCAGGAATTCGTTTTACATTAACTGATTCAAGAATCTGTTTCATATTAAACCAATTCTTTACTTTCTTTATTAAACAGTTAAACTCCAAATATATTTACAGTATTAATTCACGTAGATTGAGGAGGTCGGTTACATACTCCCCCCCTTAAGAGAACATCGTTCTCGGTGTGCTTCTTTCACTGAAGTTAAAACTTATACTCATGATATAATAATATAAACAACCCAAAGGGGAGTCCTTTCCCTTCACAATGAAACACTTTCGTTTCCTTAAATGCCTTTAATTGAGACAATAATGTTTTTATCCATAGTCATAAGCATGCATATTGCAAGAATATTTCATTTTTATTTCTAACTACTTATTCCTTAATCAACTTACCAATTACTATTGAAAGAAATGATGGCTTTTACACAAGCTCTCATAGAATGGTTGAACACCCATCAACACTTCCTGGAAAGAGCCTGTAATGTATGACTAACAATTCAATCACATTAGTCATGTAGTTTTCAAAATGAAAATACTTGCAACTACTAAACATTATTGCAATATAAAGAGATGTTTTAATCAAAGTACTTCCATAAGTACTTAGAGAGAACCAACCCTCTCATCAATGCATCACGTGCACATTGTCTTAGCTCCTGCTAAAGACATCCATACAGTACTTAAAAAAGTACTCAGAGAGAATCTAGCTCTCTAATCGTACCAATGGTCAATCCATGAACCATAGGCATATCCTAGCATCTGCTAAGACATTCAAACAAATTAGTAATAAAATAAATGAACTTATACATTCAGTAATTCATTTTCCGAGCACTAAGCTCTTTATATTTATCTGGAAATTTAGTCTTTCAAGCTGTGGTCCTCCTAACCATCAAGTGAGGCTATTACATCCTCCACTTGCCCCCTAGCTCCAGAATCTGGATAGTGCCACGAGTTAACAATGGATCTTTCTGCTATGACCTCTGGATGGCCAATCTAGTCATACTCAGAAAAGCCTGGAAGAGAAATTCGGGACAGTCCAGTCCAATTCTCCAATTCCAGTCACACTCAGATTTTTTTGGCTTTACAAGGGTTTCTGGAAGTTATTTTCAACTAGTCCCAACCAGCTCGAGAAAATACTCCCCCTTTACCAATTTCACAGAACGCCTACTCCTCCCCGGGGATCCAGCTTATCCTTAGAGGAGTAGGTAACTGTCTTTCCAACTGTCCCCAACCACTTCCTATTCTTGGAAACATTTTTACCATCAGCTTAAAAATATTTTCTTTCATTAATTAATCTCAACAAATTAAATAATTTGCTTTATCAACAGTGATGATTTAAGTTTTTCTTGCCAGATAAAAGAAAATTAAACAAATTGTCTTTCGCTGGTTAATACTAATTAGCTTTAATGAAGCTGTCACAACTTCCCCCCTGGAAGTAACATACATGTGTTGTACATTAAAACATGATACTTTAACATTTACTGTTGCAATTCACATTGAAATGCTTGCGATGTTTTATTTTCACAGATTTTCTGTTTCGATTAAGCTACCCATGCTTACTATCAGAAACAATGCTAATCGTAAAAGCACATATTATCTTATGCAAACATTTCCAATTCCCATAATGTTCTGTTCCAACAGACTGACATATGAAGTAATTATCATAATCACTTCACAATTTTCAAATAGCTTTAGTCAAAATCGATTTCGTGCATATAACCTTCATTAGTTATTCATTCATAACTAGTCAATAGTTTTAATGCATCCATGACGACTCATGCAAACACTAGTTAGTCAACTAGTCATTTTGTTAAGTTTCATAACTTGATACATTAAGAGACTTCATTCAATTTAATTTTAACACTCTATCATTTTATAGTAGGACTTTCTTCATCTTTTGCATTCATGCATTGGTTTCACACACCATCACTATTCACGTTCATCTTTTAAAGTAGTGCATGGTAACTTAGAAATTTTATTGCATGCAAAAACAATTGCTTCTTTTCAAGCTCAAATGAAAAGTAACTATTTTTCTTTCATGTTTTTATACTTTCTTTCTTAAAGAAATAAAGCATAATACAAATATTAATCTCATATGCATATTCTTATGCAGAAAAAGTATGTTATAATAGCATGTACTTTTTTTTTAAGAATTCTCTTAAATGGAAACTAATCTCATGCAATGCCATGTATATAACAATTCATTTTTAGAGGAAATCAACATGCATATGCATAGACTTCTTAAAATAAAATAAAATAAAATACTTATCTTTATTTCATTTGAAGGACTTCTCTCCCTACTGCAGTACTCATCCTCATTAGGAAATTCACATTGCTCTTCTACAACAATGTTTTCTTTTAGCAGCATCGATAAGATTTTATAACATGATTAGATAAAACCTTAATCAATAAATAATCAATCTTTGAATGATCCTTTAACACCTATTCATGTGCATATATGAGATGTGAATACAATGTCACAACATGCTTTCTTCTAACATCTCTACATTAGTGTGAGTAAGTAATTATCAATTCATGTCAAATAACTCCCACATTATTATGACATTTTTCACACACTCACACATTGGTACAAGAAAAATCACTATATCTGTTCAGAAATTCCTTTAATGGAAAATGACACATATGCATTCGCTTTACTTAAACTTTTACAAAAGACCCACCATTTTAGCTTTTGCCTTTGGAGCATGCAAATATAATAAAGCTAACACATTGACTGTTGTTCCTATGCATACAATGCATAAAGATTCTAATCTTAATTTCCCAACAGAGTACTTAACATAATAAAGTAGGCAAACTCATGATTCCTCTTCGAGGACACATAACATAATAGACATGCAAAACATGGTTTTCTTTTCCATAAAACTAATGGAATAAAACATAAGAATACATACCTTATTCTCGAAATATTATACCTACATTAGCCATGTATATATTTCAAGGAAAACAAAACATTACTTTAGTTTTTGTACATGTAATTCATCTTATTTGCCAAAGAATCTTTTCTAAAGTATGATAACAAAACATGTTTTCATTTCCACATATAGACTTATGTTCTTTCCGATGAAATCTAATACAACTATTGCATGCAAAGAACCTTGTTCCTCTATGATTCTACATGCAATTTTCTCATTCTTTGCTTCCAGGAATTTACCATAGATAGCCTCTTTTATGCATAAAAACTACGCAACACTAACAAGGTTAACTTAACCTTTAATATACCTAAATCAAGAAGTTGACATAATCCATCTAGCAATGTAGTATATTCAAGAGGTTATTCTTTTCTGTAACAACAACATAATGTTTCCCCAAGAAGCAAGTGTTCTTTTCACACAAGATTCAACATAAACTTTCTCCAAGAAAGTATGATGAGAAACTAACACAGTTCTTCATGACTTCTTTTCCAAGAAAAAAAAAAAAAAAAAAAACTCATTAACCTATCTCTCAACCCATGAAATATCTTTAAGAATTACCTTCTTTTCTCAAGAAGCTTTAGCTAAATGACCACATACTCTTTTTTTACATAAAATTCCTATGCATGCCTACATATCATGGCACAAGGACTATTGGTATGAAAATACATAAACTTACATATGAAATAAAACCACGTTTTACTCTATATTTGTCTCTTTCAGTTGCAAGTTTTACATGCAAGATTTATTTTCAAAATATACATATTTCTCTCAATAAGAATCAAATATTTTCAAGCACACACATGTTTCTTTTTCAAGAAACCAAATTCCCAACTTCTTTCAAGAAAACTTCAACACAACAATAGAAGTTTTACGCACATGGAAAATACATATCCTTTTTAAAGAAACTCTAACTCAACAGTTACTTACTTTGTAAGCAGTGTTACTTATCTCTTGAAACTCTTTGTTCAACTTGGATTAGAGATGCGATGCTTTTCATCTCGAATCCCTCAATTTCTTTTCGCTAACTCCCAAAGGCGCTAGTGTTGCAACCGTTAGCTCTGATACCACTTGTAACATACACCGTTAACTTCACATGGAAATGTAAGGAGATAAAATTTTTTTATACAAGTTACTCATGGGTAACTAACCATTCACCATTAAATATTCCTTACTCATCATTACATAGAATGTTTACCAGTTCATAGTGTAACTTTTAGAATAGGAATAGTAAACTCTTTAACCATTAACAACCTCCATTATAGTACATTAACGCAATTACTGTATGATGTAACCTTCCATTCATTTAATTACTCCTATAGTCATCACATACTTTCCATTATGAACATCATAACAAGAAAGGAATCAACATCATCAACTTGACACAATAATCAATCACACCATTGAACACCAATATACCCTGGAAACCCCGTAGGGTGAAAACCAACAAAAGTTTAATTTTATTATTAAACACTCGTGAGGGTGTTCAGCCCATCACTCAATGGCTTATAAGAGACACCATCCCTTAACCATTGTTTATATAATCTTACAAGGAAATATGCAAATATCTAGCTTAAAGCCATTACAATAAATATGATACCATTTACCCTCTGGTCTTCATATCTTCAGATCTTCACATCTTGGTGGCATGGATGTACCTACAATGGACCATCGTACGTTGGACCTTCCTGCAACTCGCACTCATCTGCATGAACCTTAATCATTTACCTGCCACCAGGACAAGCATAATTTTCCTTTGTACATGTCACCATCACTCCCTGCTATGATGCCTTCAACACAAAATGATGTCAAGATTCATAAAGTATTAATAAATCATTTCACATATCTGTACTATAGTGGCTTCACCATCTACTCATGTACATTCATGACAAGCAAGTAAATTACCTTGCCATTCTCCCTTTAACAACACATACCTAATATGTGTTGGTTATAAGTCATCACAATAACTAAGGGTTCTGTCGCATAAGCACACATTCCTGCAAGACAATGGCGACATCTCCCAAGCTTTTCTTTAATATAAACTGATACATTAGTTAAGATATTTATGCATGTGATTTACATAAATTTAATCAAAATAGCTAACCCTTAAGCTATTACTTTTAGTGCAAGGAATGCAAGCTATCATAACAAATGTTTCTTCCATGCATGCGAATGCATATTGATTCCAAAAGACTCTCCCTAAAGGAGTGCTTACACAACGAAGCACGTAACCTCCTTCACAAGTCTTCCCAAAGAAAATCTCAATGCTAGTGAGCATGTAAACATATGTAGAAATACGCAATTAAGAATATAAATACATGTCTTCTTTCCAAAGATTATACTAAGCAATCATATTCAACGTAGTTTAATACTAGAAGCTATCTTTCTACATAAAAATGTATATTATTTTTCAATAAAAGCTAATACATATGTTGCATGCTTATGCATGATCCTCCTCCAAAAGGAATTAACTTCATAATCATGATAATATAAAATTAAACACTTAGTTTGTTCCTCTAAAGGAATATAACTGATTAGTTCCTTTAACCATGCATTTATTAATAACTTAACTTTACCATCACCATGGTAATTTATTCATGGACTTATTAAATAACTAATATTTTAAAACACCATGGTAATCTACCCATGGTTTTATGAAATAATTTATCTCCATCAACACCGTGGAAAACTACCCATGGTTTTATGAAACTATCCATGGATTTATTAATTCATTACTATTCACAACATGGTTAATGAATCTTAATTTGAGAAAACTTCTCTTTTCTTCTTCATTGTACAAGAAGATATTTCAAGAGTCTATTCAAAAAATACTTTGGACTTGTTATCATTTCATAATTTAAATGAGTACAAAGTCCCTTTTAAAATAAGTGCATTCATCTTCTATTTTCTTGCTTATGCAATATTATGTAAATATTTTTATTAAAGAGTTATCCTCTTTAATCTAATCAAGAAAATCTCTTTTAAAAATAAAGTACCATAACTAACCCTTATTTGGGCATAAGAGCTAGATAGACCCTTTAAAATAATAACAAATTTAACATGTAACCTTTGCAAACCCTTGCAAAGGGATTAACACAATGGGCTTATCTTCTACTCCCAAGATAAACACATTTTTTCGAAAATAGTCAACAGTGATTTTGTGTTCAATCATATCCCAATTAAACTAATAAAATACCACTTTCTTGGTATGTGTAACTTATCCCAAGAGATATGAGAAAGATCATTAGTATATTTTCTATTTTCTAATAATCTTTTAGCAGAAAAAACAATATGATATATATATAATCTTTTCTTATATCTTTTAACTCACAAAGAAGAGATTATATGATAAATAAATTTAGCCAAAATTATTATCTTGGCAGTTCCATAGTGGAGGCACTTTGTAGTGTGTCATGCCAACGTATTTTTTGAAATATATGACAATATGAATGCCATATAGTCTGTAATTTTCATAACATATATATATATCCCCACGCCATGTTAGATATAAACGTGGAAATATCACTCCATGAGCTTTGGTTAACAACCATGCCAACGTGTATTTAACATATGACAATGTGAATGCCATATAATTTATAATTTCATAATATATATACGCCCACACCATGTTATATATAAACATTGATTTGGTTTAATGTAATGCTCTTATCTAGTCGACTATTAACAAAGAAAAACAATGGCATTACTTACTATTTGTAGGCGTAGATTTAATATATTTCTTTTCTGGCAGATGTTGCAGGCGATCTCATTCCACACCGACTCCAGCTACCAAGGCATTGAGAGGGACTGCATGAAATTATCGTTCCACGGGTTCGAATGATAATTCGCTATGTGCCTCAGTATTTCTATTTCCAGGCAATAAGCTTTCACCTTACTGCATCATTCAGAATGTTAAAGGGAGGGCAGTCATTCAGACCCCATCCTCTAAATCATGGAGTGGCATCTCCTTCTGTCATAGTCTTCAACCAGACAGTGTAAAGAATCTGTTATCGCCTCCAATTCTCGATTGTTACACAGTAAAACATAGAAAATAACACACGGCTTCTCAAATATGGCAGGACGACACCAAGCCTGTGTGAGTGAGAAGATTCCCCTCTCCAAAGTATTGGCTCCCGTAGATAAATAATACCCGTTCAGGAATTCGTTTTACATTAACTGATTCAAGAATTTGTTTCATATTAAACCAATTCTTTACTTTCTTTATTAAACAGTTAAACTCCAAATATATTTACCGTATTAATTCATGCAGATTGAGGAGGTCGGTTACAATGGATCATATAATGAAAATAATCTCGGGCCATGGCAGTGAAATTTCGGTAGCATTCTTCCATGATTCTAGGGAACTCAACAAGGATGCAAATAGGTGTGCAAATGAAGGATGCCATCTTCAAATGGTACATTTGGTTTTCAATAACAACCCAAGTTTTCTCAAATTCCCTAAGTGAATATTAGGTTCAATCAATTGGGAAATACCCCTTTGGACAACTATCACAAGAGTAAAATCGGGGTAGAGAAACTTTTTTAACGAAGAGTGATCCGGATTTATGCAAGAAAGCAACAGAATACACATATAACCATAAATACAAAGATGTTGTGGCAATAACACTTCATTTCATTAATATCAAAGAACTGAAATTTGTTTACAAACATAATGGAAATAAACTAGCTAGGGCACTGGTAGCTTATCTTTGAGAAGATATTTGGTGGCTACAGACCTTTGAATTGTCTTACAATGAGGCTCGGGGGCCTATTTATTATTTAGAAACAATGAAAACCCTAAACATCCAAAACCCTAACCCTAGGAGATGAAGCGCCAAAACTATGGGCCTCGTTTGGGTAAATTGGTGTTTCAACTTCCCAGGAACGTAACTTTGGCATACGATCTCTGTTTGACACGTACAATGACTTGTTTGAAAGATCTATCCAAGGACTACAACTTTTTAGGTGAGAAAAATCATTCTATGTACCCCTATTGCTCCCAGTTTTCCCAAAAAAAGTCTTTTAGGGCCTCAAAATGGCTCCAGAAGTTCAGGAACCGAAAAATTGCTAAAAAAAGTAAGTAGTGCCAAAACTGAAAAAATAAAAGAGACAATGGTGGGGCCCCAAGTGGAATAGGCGTGTGGCTACCAATATCCACCTAGATCATTCCTCCCCACTTAGGAAGAAATGATCCCCATTGCGTTGATTTCCTCCATGAGATGAGGAAACTTCTGCTGAACTTGGTCCCTGGTGAACCACTTGCCTTAGTGCAGGAGTTGGCCAACTTTGACAACTCGATACAGTTGGATCTTCTGTTGGCAAGTGTTCTTGATTTGTATGCCCATGATACAATCTGTGGTGGCCTGTTCCCTGCAGTCTAGTTTTAACTCTGTTGGTGTGAGTTGTTCTGCAATGTCAGAGGTGTCCAGTAGAGGTGGGAAGTAAGGGTGAAGGCGGTCCACATTGAATACTGGGTGCAGTCCAAGCAATAGTGGAATATTGAGCTCGAAGGAATTGTTCCCTACAACCTTGGTGATGGTGTACGACCCATATCAGAGTGGGCAAATCTTGCAGTGGGGTCTAGTGAGGCGCTTCTTCTGCAAATGTAGCCACACTTTGTCGCCCACCTAGAAGTTGCAATCTATTGGGGGATGTGTTGAATTGGCCTGAGTAGCCACAAATGGCATGGGTACGTCAATGGGACATAGTGGCTGGAATCCCAAGCACACCTAAAAGGGGTTGTGGTCGGTTGAGTTGTGGAGAGCCCGGTTATAATTTTGTTGTACATAGGGGAGGCTCTCATCCCATGTGTGTGAATGCTTTGAATTTTACATGTGAAGAATGTGTACAATCATCCTATTGACGACCTCTTTCTGGCCATCAGTTTGGGGATGGAAAACCGTGGACTTGGTGAGCTTGGTGTCCAGCATTGACTAGAGGCTGGACCAAAATGTGTTGAGGAACCTGCTCTCCCAATCTGATATGATAGACTGTGGGATCCAAAAGTGCACCCACACTCGTTCAAAGAAGATTTTAGCAGTGGCTTCTGCTGTGATATTCTTCTTGCAGACTGCCATAGTGGCCATCTTTGAGAATCTGTCGACAACCACGAAAACACAGTCATTTCCATGCATAGTAGAAGGAAGGCCCGACATGTAATCCATGGATATGGATTCCCAAGGTCAACTAGGGGTAGGTAGCTTAGTATAAAGGTCTTGCTTCTTGATGGTCGGTTTGGAAATGGCACAAGAAGTGAAGGATTCGATGTACTTCTCAACATCCTGTCAAAGTGATGGCAGTGTGGGTGCAGGCGTTAAGGAGGGTTGTTCAAACTTTGCTACAATGTTCTCTAACTCAGGAGGAATTTTTTTTTGAACTCCTTTTTCACTCCCGGTCATCAAAATTATGAAATCTATTTGATAAAATTACTAAAATGCACCACGGAAGCAAAAAGTCCCTTCTATCCTTCGGAAATGTATTATAATGCACTTTTATAACATTCGGAAGAAAAATCCCCTTTTTATCTTTTAATAATGAAAACTCTTTGGAAACATTATAATGCACTTCAACCCATGTTTAAAGACCTTCAGAACAAATATCAAAACCTTCGAAAATGTTTAATTTACTTTTAAAAAAAGGTTAAAACCCTTTCGGAATGAGATTCAGATCTCAAACCCTTCAATGAAACTCAATTGAAATAAACCTTCAGAAATAATATTTAAACCCTTCAGAATCAATGTTTCAGATTCCAAACCCTTAATAAAACTCTGCTGCATAAAAAAGTTGGGTCCATACCTTGTTTTAAATCCTGTGCAATTTCCGACGCGAACACCGTCGGATCTCCCACATATTTAATTGGACGGCTATCACGTTTGATCAACCTCCGTAGTTTATCACCCAAAAGCAACGCGAAATGGGTGGTATTGCACTCGTGACATGTCGCAATATCATTCGATCACGTTCGATTGGATTAAAACCACTCACGACTCAAAAGTGGTGCGAACACAGTGGATGGTTTTCTCCAAAACCGCTTAACCTCAAACTTTCATTCCAATCGCATTTAAACACAGAAATATACCATGTTTCAGGTTTAATTTCAACTCCAGTTGGAAACCTTCATTCCCACTGCAATTCAATAAACATGGATCGATTATTGAATAACCAATCTCAAGCAAGAAACAAAATTTCTCTCGATTTCCTCTCAATCTTTACACAGAGACAAATATGCATTCAAATTCTCCTCCACTCCTTTACACAGAAGTTAATTCTACACACTCACAATCTACACAGAAATACCATAAATTCAATGAATTTGAAGGGATGAACCCTTTGGGGATTTTCCAAGCATAACACAAATAAATAAACCCTGCAATTTTATTAAAGCAGAGGCCAAAGCCCTCACAATCAATTCTTCTACGGCCAATTCCGGTTTCCCCCTTTGCAGAGGTTACATTTATAGGTTTTTTTACATAACAATCGACCTCCTCTTGAGGATCGAATTCTCCTATTTTAGACAAAATCCTAATTACATAATATCTTCCTAAATCTACCAATTGAAGCTAAATATACTGAAACAAATCTAAAACTGTTCTATCCTCCTAAATACTAGTTCAACCCTATCTAGTAAAACAGTAAATTGACAGCTAAAGGTACCAACACCTTTGCTTATAACATTTTTTATTTTATTTTTGGAATAATTAATGAAGCCTTTTGTCTCTAAGCCTCATGCTCCTGCATCAGACTCTCGAGGACAAAAATCTTCATGGGCTCCTGTCCATGAGCTCATCCACAGAACTACCATTAGGGGAATTTTGAGGTCTAAAATGGGCCTCCTAAGGAATTATAAAATAATAGTGGAAAAAATCAAATAAGATTTGATGACATCATCAAATTTTAGAGGGAAAAATGGAAAAACTACTTTTTCAACTCATATTTTCAATTTATCTCCCAAAGTTTTTACTCAAATTTCGAGCGGGAGTACTCGTTGGATGCGAAATTTAATTCCCCATCCAAGGAGTACCCATGTTGCATACTTTCGATGGGTCCTACTACACGAAAAATGAGAAATACATAAAAAAACGTGATTACAATCATGTTTTTTATGTATTTCTCATTTTTCGTGTAGTAGAGTTCATCGAAAGTATGCAACATGGGTACTCCTTGGATGAGGAATTAAATTTTGCATCCAACGAGTACTCCCACTCGAAATTTGAGTAAAAATTTTGAGAGATAAGTTGAAAATACGAGTTGGAAAAGTAGTTTTATTATTTTATTATTTTTTAATATTTTTACCCTTTTATTTAAAAAATGGTAAATCATCCCCCATGGTTGACATCATCATCTTGAATCCTATTGGTTGTTATAAAGTTTATTTTTGTTGTACATTTTTCTTAGGAGGCCCATTTTAGACCTCAAAATTCCCCTAATGCCAATTTCTGCAACATGGTTTCTGTCATCCAGGTAGCATCCTCAATTGGCTGATCCTTCCACTTGATCAAATATTGAAAATACTCCTGTCCCCTGGTCTTCTTAAACACTTTCTTGTCTAAGATCCACTCTGGCTATAATGTCTTTGTTGTGGGTAAATGTTTTACCCAGTCAATCTGTTCTCTATCTTCTGGTCTGTCATTCGTGCCACCATCTTCATATCTGTACAAATCAGCAACATTGAATATTGGTGATATTCCAATATCAGATGGTAATTCAATTTCATAGGGATTTGCAGAAAACTTTCTCAATATCCTGCATGGTCCTATCTTTTTGAATTTTAACTTGTTATACTGTCTCTTTGGAAATTTTTCTTTCCTCAAATGTGGTAAAACCAAATCACCAAATTCAAAATTAACTTTTATTTTTTTGAAATCTGCTCTGTTTTTGTACTTGATTCTGCTGTCTTGTAGCTGCTGCTTTACTTGTTCATGTATTACTTGAATTTCTGAAGCAAACTCCTCTCCTTCAGCACTTCTCATTTCTGCTTTTCCCAAGTTCCTCAATTCAGATACTCCTCTTGGGTGCATTCCATAAAATATATGGAATGGACTCTGTCCTGTAATTCTGTTAGGTGAATCATATATGCATATTCTGCCTATGGTAAAATATGATCCCACTGTTTAGGATGTTCTCCTGCAATACTTCTTAAAAGATTACCCAAACTTTTGTTCACTACTTCAATTTTTCCATCATTCTAAGGGTGATAAGCTGAGTTGAAACTCAGTTTAGTACCAAGCTTCTTCCACAATGTCCTCCAAAAATGACCAATAAATCTGGTGTCTCTATCAGATACAATACTTTTAGGTAACCCATGTAATCTGAAAATCTCCTTGAAAAATAAATTTGCAACATGAGTAGCATCACTGGTTTTATAACATGGAATAAAATGTGCCATTTTTGAAAATTTGTCAAATACAACATAAATTGCATCATTCCCTCTCTGTGTCTTAGGCAATCCTAAAACAAAATCCATACTTACCATATCCCAAGGTCTATCTGGAATAGGTAATGGAATGTACAAACCTGCGTTTTGACTTTTCCCTTTTGCATATTGACAAATTTTACAATTCTTCACATACTTTTCCACTTCATATCTCATATTTGGCCAAAAATAAAAATGACTTAGTTGTTCATAAGTCTTATCAACACCAAAATGTCTAGCAAGTCCACCACTATGTTTCTCCCCGATTAAATTTTATCTCATAGAACAATTTGGTATGCACAACTAATTTCTTTTGAACAATAAACCCTCTTGCATGAAATAATCTAACCACTAACTTCTGTCTATCAAAATAGGATTACAACATGCTTCAAATGCTTCTTTGAAATCCAAATCTGTTTTATAGAGTTCTTTAAGAAAATCAAAACCTAATACTTCAATTTGACGTTCTTGAACAAGAATGCTTTTTCTACTTAAGGCATCAGCTACCTTGTTTGCTTGACCACTTATATGCTTCAATACAAAGTTAAAAATTTGAAGATATTCAACCCATTTGGTATGTTTTTTATTCAATTTAGGCTTTTGCATAATATACTGTAAAGCATGATTATCTGAATATAGCACAAATTCCTTAGACATTAAATAATGTCTCCACTTCTTCAATGACTGTACAATTGCATAAAATTCCTTGTCATAAGAAGAGTAATTCCTCCTTGTCTCATTCAGCTTCCCACTGAAATATGCTATAGGCCTATCTTCTTGACTTAATACAGCCCCAATAGCTTCTCCACTGGCATCACATTTCACTTGAAATGGTTTGTTAAAATCAGGCAAAACTAAGACAGGTTTCTCAGTTATCTTTTGCTTCGAGAACTGAAAATTCCTTTCAGCTTCAGTAGTCCATTTAAATGGTTGTTTTTCCTTCTTTATGGTTTCAATGATAGGTGTATTGATCTTACTAAAATTCATTATGAATTTTCTATAAAAACTAGCAAGGCCATGAAAAATTCTTACCTCAAAAGCACTTTTTGGTGAAGGCCACTCCACAATTGCCTTTATCTTCTCTAGATCCATTTTTAATCCTTCAGCAGAAACAACAAAACCCAGATATACCAATTATTCATTCATGAATGAACATTTATTTAAATTTATCAGTAACTTCTCTTGATGTAACTTCATTAAGACATAATTAAGATGTCTCAGGTGTTCTTCCTTTGTTTTGTTGTAAATTAATATATCATCCAGATATACTATCGCAAATTTACCAATAAATTCCTTCATTACTTCATTCATAAGCCTCATAAATGTGCTAGGTGCATTTGTTAAACCAAAAGACATTACCATCCATTCATACAATCCCTCATTTGTTTTAAAGGCTATTTTCATTCATCACCTTCCCTTATCCTAATTTGATGATACCCACTTTTCAAGTCTAGTTTTGAAAAATATCTTGCTCCACTCAAACAATCCATCAAATCTTCAATTCTAGGTAAAGGAAATCTATACCTGATTTTTATCTTGTTGATTTCTCTTGATTCAGTGCACATTCTCCAACCTCCATCTTTCTTCGGACTTAACACTGTAGGTACTGCACAAGGACTCAAACTTTCTCTAATCAAACCTTTGTCAACCAATTCTTGCACTTGCTTTCTGATTTCTTCATTTTCTGTAGGAGTCATTCTATAAGATGCTTTGTTTGGAAAATTTGATCCTGGAATCAAATCTATTTGATGGCTAATTCTTCTTACAAGTGGTAATTCATCAGGCAAATCATCCACAATAATATCACAATAACCCTCCAACATTTCTTGAATTTCAATTGGCAAATCAGAAATTTTAGTAGAAGTATATATTACCTTAGGTTTTCAAACTAAAGAAAAATTTACCTCATCATCTTCAAGCTGCTGCAAGTATTCTTTTCCACTCAACAATAAAGCCTTTGGATCGGACTTTTTACTTGATGCATCTCCTTCTTCCATAGGTAACAGTGTTTGATTCATACCATCTTTGAAAAACTTGTAAGTGTTTCTCTTCCCATCATGTACTGCTGCTTTGTCATACTACCAAGGTCTACCCAACAATATGTGACACACATCCATAGGCATCACATCACACATGCTTTTATCTTTGTAACTGCCCATTTGAAATTCTATTTCACATTGTTCCTTTACTATCAGTTGATGTCCCTTCTGAAGCCATGACACCTTATAGGGTGTTGGATGTTCCCTTGTTTTCAATTTCAACTTCTCTATCACCTATGTAGAGACCAAATTATCTGTACTACCACTATCAATTACCAATTGACAGCATTTCCCTTGAACTTTGCACACACTTATGAACAAAGTCTTTCTTTGTATTGGTTCAGAAACTTCCTTTGTTTGTTTTAAAAAAACCTTGTTAACCACCAAAGATTCTCCTTTCTCTGGCACAATTTCTTTCTCTGTTTCAGGAATTTTTTCTACTTCTTCTCCAGTCTGAGCAACAATTGCATTTTTCTAGTTTGTCCCCACATTCTCTTTCTCTAGATATTCATAGGCTCTATGTCCTAATTTGTTACATCTGTAACATTTGACTTCTCTTCCTCTATTTCTGCCTCCTCTTCCTCTGTAAGGACTCCTTCTGCCACTTGTATCACCTTCTGTGGGTGCATACTGAGGTGAGTTGCTCCTAGCTCCATCTCTTGGTGTTGTAGATCTTCCTCTACCACCTTGACTTCCTCTTCCTCGGAAAGTACCTCTTCCTTTGGCAAATTTCTTTCTTAGGAGTTTTTCTTTAGCTTTTAAGGCCATCTGGTAAGCATCTTCTACTGTTTTAGGAGACAATATACTTATCTCATCTTGAATCTCCATTTTGAGACCATTTATGTACCTGGAAATATTCTTTGTTGTATCTTGAATTTTTCCTGCTCTTATGCTCACTTTGTAAAATTCTTGTGTATTTTTTTACTGTCATTAATCTTTGTCTAAGATTTTTCATTTGTATAAATAATTAAAATTGATAATCACTAGGAAAAAACTTACCTCTCAGCTTTGCCACCATTCTATTCCAATTCTTGATTGGCTGCTTACCAACGCTCCTTCTTTCTGCTTGCACTCCATCCCACCAAAGTGCTGTTATCCTTTCAACCTTGTGACAGCAAACTTAACTCTCTTTTCTTCACCCATATCTTCATAATAAAAGCATTTATTCATTTCATTGATCCAGTCTATCAACTCTTCTGGATTCAATCCTCCTGCAAAAGCTGATACTTCAAGTCTAGGCTTGGATGTAGAGCCTAAAACTGATTTAAAGAATCTCATATCAGGAGTAAGCTCAACATTTTCTTCTTCTTCTTCAGCTTTAGGTTCACTGAAATCTTCAAGATCTCTATGTTTTCCTACTTCAATTGCTTCCAATCTGGCTTGAATTTGATGCATAGTCTCTAGTACTTCAGCATTTGCAACTGGTCTACCTCTTCTTCTACCAGCACCACCTCTACCGATTCTGATAGCCATGCTGGATTTCTTTTTCTGACTTTTGGAAGCTTTTTCAGTGTCTGAAAAATGCTCTGAACCTGGCTTTGATACCACAAATGATGGCAGTGTGGGTGCAGGCGTTAATGAGAGCTATTCAAACTTTGCTACAATGTTCTCTAACTCAGGAGGAATTTGTTTTTGAACTCCTTTTTCACTCTCGGTCATCAAATTTATGAAATCTGTTTGATAAATTTAATAAAATGCACCACGAAAGAAAAAAGTCCCTTCTATCCTTCGGAAATGTATTATAATGCACTTTTATAACATTCGGAAGAAAAATCCCCTTTTTCTCTTTTAATAATGAAAACTCTTTGGAAACATTATAATGCACTTCAACCCACATTTAAATACCTTCAGAACAAATATCAGAACCTTCATAAATTTTTAATTTACTTTTAAACAAAGGTTAAAACCCTTTCGGAATGAGATTCGGATCTCAAACCCTTCAATGAAACTCAATTGAAATAAACCTTCGGAAATAATATTTAAACCCTTCAGAATCAATGTTTCAGATTCCAAACCCTTAATAAAACTTTGCTGCATAAAAACTCAGGTCAAATCCTCGTTTTAAATCTCGTGCAATTTCCGACGCCAACACCGTCGGATCTCCCACAGATTCAATCAGACGGCTATCGCGTTCGATCGACCTCCATAGTTTATCACCCAAAAGCGACGCGAAATGGGTGGTATTGCGCTCGTGACGTGTCGAACTATCATTCGATCACGTTCGATTGGATTAAAACCACTCACGACTCAAAAGTGGTGCGAACACAGTGGATGGTTTTCTCCAAAACCGCTTAACCTCAAACTTTCATTCCAATCGCATTTAAACACAGAAATTCACTATGTTTCAGGTTTAATTTCAACTCCACTTGGAAACCTTCATTCCTGCAGCATTTCAATAAACATGGATCGATTATTGAATAACCAATCTCAAGCAAGAAATAGAATTTCTCTCGATTTCCTCTCAATCTTTACACAGAGACAAATATGCATTCAAATTCTCCTCCACTCCTTTACACAGAAGTTAATTCTACACACTCATAATCTACACAGAAAAACCATAAATTAAATGAATTTGAAGTGATGAACCCTTCGGGGATTTTCCAAGTATATAAAAAAAAATAAACCCTGCAATTCTATTAAATCAGAGGCCAAAGCCCTCACAATCAATTCTTCTATGGAAAATTTCGATTTCCCCCTTTGCAGAGGTTACATTTATAGGCTTTTTTACATAACAATCGACCTCCTCTTGAGGATCGAATTCTCCTATTTTAGACAAAATCCTAATTACATAATATATTCCCTAAATCTATCAATTGAAGCTAAATATGCTGAAACAAATCTAAAACTGTTCAATCCTCCTAAATACTAGTTCAACCCTATCTAGTAAAACAATAAATTGATAGCTAAAGGTACCAACACCTTTGCTTGTAACATTTTTTTGGATTTCTGGAATAATTAATGAAGCCTTTTGTCTCTAAGCCTCATGCTCTTGCATCACAAAGGTTTGGCTAATAGAAATACTTTTGCAGTACTGCCCTTGTTTTCTCGACCCCGAAATGCCCAACAACTCGACTATAGTGTGCTTCCCATATCATCTTGGCACGCTTGCTTGAAGGAACACAAAGGTGTCCCAGGTGACATAACAGTGCATCTTGGAGGTGAAATTTGGAACTTGCGTACCCCCCAAGAGTGCCTTGTATGTGTGGCCAAATTCTGGATCGCTCTTATAGAGAAGCGACCAATCAGAAGTCTCGTGCCCACAAGAGTTGAGAACAGTGGTTAGCGCCACGATCGGTGGTTGGATGAGGAAGTATGCAACATTATTGGTGCTACCCTTCTTGTACTTGATGTTCAAATGAAACTGTTGCAGATATGTGGACCACTTCTAATGGTGATCATTATGCAACTTTCCTTGTGTCTGTATGAACTGCAAGGGTCGGTGTTCTGTGTGGATGATTGTTTCCTTCCCCAAAATGTAATGCTTCCATTGTCGACAAGCCTGCACAATGGAATACATTTCTTTGTCATAAGTGGGATACTTGCGAACTTTGTCAGGAAATGTCCCATTGTGATATGCCACTGGATGCCCCTATTGAGTAAGAATTTCTCCAATAGCATTGTCAGAGGCATCTGTCTCGATCTCAAATGGTTGTTTCAAGTCTGGTAATGTGAACACTTGGGCAGAACATAGGCGATGTTTCAATTCTACGAACACCTTCTATTGATATTCCAAACAAAAGAATTTTTCTTTCGCTCCTCCCTTAGTGACTTGACTCAAGGGCCAAGTGATATGAGAGAATCCCAACATGAAAATGTGGTAGAAATTAGCAATACCCAGAAAGCTGCGAAGCTCTGTTAGAGTGGTTGGGGCTGAATAATCCTAAATGACTTGGATCTTGGTTGGATCCACATGCACCCCCCTTTCATCAATAATTTATACCAGATATTGAACTTGGGTCATGCCAAAATGCACTTCTCCAAATTGGCACACAACTTGTGTTGCTGCAGTGTTTGGAGGACTTGTTGGATGTGGTGGAGGTGCTCTTCCCAATTCTGGCTGAAGATCAGAATGTCATCCAAGTACACCGCTACAAATGAGTTGATGAATGGCCACAAGATTTCATCCATCAACCTCCTGAAGGTTGTAGGAGCATTCGTCAACTCGAAAGGCATGACCAACCATTCTAAAAGGCCCTCCTTGGCTTTGAAGGTAGTCTTCCACACATCAGAGGGTTCGATTGGTACCTAGTGATACCCAGACTTCAAGTTAATATTGCTGAAATATTTCGCCCCTTTGAGTTGTTCTATAAGGTCATCAATTCGTGGGATCGAGTACCTATTCCAGACAATGTTCTTGTCCAATTCTTGATAGTCAATACAGATTCTCCAAGTCCCATCCTTCTTCTGTACCAACAATATTGGGCTCCTACAGGGTGATGAAATTGGCCGAATGTGACCTTTCTGCAGTAGATCCTGCATTTTCCTCTTGATTTCATCATTCTATAGAATAGAGCGTCGATATATTGGTCCATTAGGTAGCGGTGCACCTGGGGTCAGATTAATGGGGTGCTTGACCTGACAGTGCAAAGGCACCCATGTGGGTGAGGTGAAGATGTCCCCATACTCCTCCATAACCTTGTCAATTTGTTGTTTTCATGTAGAGGAGCCCTGTTTGGAGGTCATGGCCACAGTCTTATTCTTTCCCTGGTGGCGGATCATCAGGAAAAAATTTCTTGGTTTGGAAAATGAGCTTACTACATTGTTTTGTAGTAACCAAAGAGATAGCGGCAAGCGGTCGTACCTATGGTATCTTGTACAAATTATATCCAAAAGTAACAATAACAGCGTGAGGCCGGGACTCATACACAACATGTTGCTTCCACAAGTATGGTTGGCCTAATAATACATCAGAAAGATCAAGAGTATCAATGTAACATAATACCTCATCCATGAAGGGCTTGATGATATAGGGAAGGCGACACTGTTGGCTGATGTGAAGATCTCGTCCTTGGTGAAGCCATCTAATGGTGTATGGTTGTGGGTGTGTTGTGGTCGAAAAGCCCAACCGCTTCACAACGCATGCTAAAATGTGGTTCTTTTGGCTCCCATTGTAAAAAATTAACTATAGCGGGCAACCCTTTACCCACATCTGGGAGTGGAAGAGACGCTCCTCCTCCTCCAAATATTTTGGCTCCTCCTTCTATATCTTCGCAGTGGAAAAAGTGGAATTGGGCTCTACATAAATAATATGTTTCCCTTTATCATTCCCCTTGTCAGGTTCTGATTCAGAGTTGGAGCACACATCTGATTCAGAATTCCTCATATCGTCCACCAACGACTGCTTGGCTCGACACTCACTTGTGTTGTGAGTGGAGCTATTATGGAACTCACACCACTTTCCCATGTCCTTATTTGGCTTCACGGTGTTGTTCTTTGCTTGTGGCTTTGGCAGGTTTTCTTGGGCCACCATGCCTTGGCTTTGTCCTTTGTTCTACGGTTTGGGGGCACCTTTCCCTTTCTTTTGATTCGCAGATCCAAAGTCTCTATTTTTTTGTTTGAATTTCTGCTCAATCTTGGTAGCATACCGGTATGTCGTACCAAGCAAGGAGATGTCGAGGAACTCCATTTCCTCCTGAATGTATCTGTGCAGAAAACTGTGATACTTTAGCACCAAATGTTTCTCTCAATATTTAATACCCAACTTTGTGCGTAGGGTATGGAACAGATTTGTCAGCTCATGCACATCTTGATCCCTTTGTTGCCGCAACGTGGTCCATTTTATGTACTTATCCTCATAGCTCTCCACAAGATAGTATTGTTCCTTTATGGCTTCTTGGAAAGAATTCCAAGTGGGTACAACTGAGAAAAAAGAGGGTTTTGTCTCGTCCTTTTTGTCACAGTAGGTTTCCCACTAGTCCTTGACATGGGGGGTAGCTTTGAGGAGTGAAAAAATAATCTTCTCCTAGTCAGAAAATTCATGAACCAGGAAATATCCTTCTAATAGATTCAACCATATATCTACGACATCTACATCTATTTTACCCTCAAATATGGGAATTTAAAAGTTTACTTGTACCTTAAAGGGAGTCGCGCCTCCAGAGTGGTTGTTGGATGCAGATGCGCCGTCGGTGGGTAGTCATTGAAGGATCTGGGAAAAGTTATCCATCATCGTGTTCCTTTGTTTTTCGAGGGCCTCCTCGAGCAATATTTGATAGGATATCCTGCTCCCTCATCTTTCTTTTCATCCCCCATGGGCATTCGTCGGGGTTGGCGAGGCTGATCTTGCAAAGGTTCAACTAGATCGAGCCCTAACTCCTTATACCCCAACCTCGTTGGGGACATGCAAAGAAGGATCGAGAAAAAGAAGACCGATCTGATACCACTGATCCAGATTTATGCAAGAACACAACATGATACACATATAACCATAAATAAAAAGATGCAACATAAATAACACTTCATTTCATTAATATCAAAGAACTGAAATTTTCTTACAGACAGAATGGAAATAAAATAGCTAGGGCACTGGTAGCTTATCTCTGAGAAGAGATGTGGTGGCTACAGGCCTTTGAACTATGCTACAATGAGGCTCAGGGGCCTATTTATTATTTAGAAACGATGGAAAACCCTAAACATCCAAAACCCTAACCCTAGGAGATGAAGTGCCAAAATTGTGGGCCCAGTTTGGGTAAATTGGTGTTTCAACTTCTTGGGGATGTAACTTTGGCATTCAATATTCATTTGATGCACACCATACCTCGTTATAAAGATCTATCTGAGGATTGCAACTTTTGATGTGAGAAACATTGATCCATGGACCCACATTGCTCTCGGTTTTCCCAAAAAACATTGTTTAGGGCCTCAAAACGGATTTGGAAGTTCAGGACTCGAAAAACTACTAAAAATAGTATGATGTGCCGAAACTAAAAATATGAAAGAGAAAATGGTGGGGCCCCAAGTGGAATATGAAGGTGGCCACCAATATCCACCTGGATCAAAGAGCCATATCCAAGTGCCCTCCCCCTCCCCCCAGAGAAAAAATTTCAATTCAGAGAGGAAAATATACCACAATCAATTTGAGGACAATTTAATTATATCACTTAACAAGAATCAAATTAATCATATAGAATAGAGCCCAAAGGCCTCCACATTCAAGTTCCTTTACATTACACAACGTAGAAATCAATTAATATATGAATATGAGAGTGGAAAGTTGGGCAGGTTGTTAATAAAATATGACGAAGTTGGATGGTTCCCCCTGTGTGGAATTTTCCCTTAAGCTCCCTTCACTATATTTTTTTGGAAAATAAAAAATTGGTATGTAACAAGTTGCCTTTGTGGCATGCAGGTGGAGAAAGAAAGCAAGTTTCATACTTGTGTTCCTTTGTGGGCATTGATAGGAGCTCCCCCCTACACAGAAAGACTAGGCACAAACGAATAAGAGGAGGGGAAATATGAATTCCTTATAATTTCCACACATTATCATTAAATTTCCTTTTCAGTTTCTCCATTGTGTAGGGAAAATTTTCTTTGTTTGCTTCTCCATGTTGGTTGATTAATTCTAGTAATTTCCCTTTAAGCATAGTTCGATGGGGTGTTGATAAGTCTCTTGTGGAAGGAGTCCTCCCCCTTTCTCTTCCTCTCAAGGCGCCAAGGTTTAGAAGTGTGGAAAAGACTTCAAACTTCCAAGAAGGATTTGGAATTGGAGTGTGTATGGAAATATTTCATCAATGGACTCTGGAAGTGGGATAGCCAGTGTGATTTTTCATCCAACATGACAAGTTAATGAAGACAAGAAGGAAATAATGTTGAAGTAGTGGATAGAGAAAATGGATGTCATGAGGATTGATCTCTCAAATCTAAACTTGCAATTTAATGATCAAATGGCTACAATTGCATCCTAAATGGATAAGTAGTAGAAAATGGAGATTCATTTGACAAATCACGAAAATGAAATGGAAACTTTGCATCCAAAAAATGAGGAATTGTAATTGAAGATCGAGGAACTCGGGGAAAGATTGAGAAAAATGGAAGACTGCCAAAATTTTTCCTCTGGAAAAAGCGCTCCATCGATAGATAATTCATTAGATTTGAATGAGTTAGCCTAGCACATGGGAAACCTCATCTTCTTTTTTGATTAATCGAAAATTATTTGTGAATGATGTGTCCTAGGGGAAATTATGTAAATTTTACACCTACAAAGAGCCCTATTTTTGTTTTTATATGAAGATTATGAATAAAATTGACTAGCTAGTATAGATGAGAATATATTGTTAAAATAATTATAGGAAGATTGATGTACTTCCAAGTGATCAACTGCATTACACGTATAGATTTGATACAAATAGCCTCATTAATTTAGTTTAAAAAAACATAAATTAAGAATAATAATAATATTATTTTTTAATTTCTAAATTATTTATTTTCAAAGTATTTTAAATATATATGTAATATATGAATAAGGGTTACTATTCATGTCACAAATTAGTCTTAACTTACTAAAATTGATTGTAGAAAAATATCATCAGAAAGCCAGGGGTGTCTAATTATGTTAGCAACAACTAAATTTGAAGTACTTGGGTTTGTTAGGTGTAAGCTTAACATAACAACAATAAAAATAAGAGGGATTATATCCTGAAATTACGTTATGCAAATGACATGTGGTTCATTACATGGCCTCACAACAAGATTACAAGGGTTTCCTATAACAATAAATAACATATGGAATTGTGCAAATATAAAGCTTCACATACAAAAGATGTTGTACCTCCAATATTCCATAAATCTACAAGGATAATATGTATATTAAGTATAACTTAAGGTAAAAATCCCAAAATAATCAACAAACATTACAATGGAGAGAAAGTCTCTCTTTATAGAGGGAGTCTTCTATTTTAGAATAAAAAATATGATTTGATAAATAACTCCATGAAAAGTCAAGCAAATAATGCAAAAATGGAGGAGGGTACTTAATCAATTAATCCTAATCTAGATAAAATATATTAAATTGACCATTAAAATATTAAATCAACCTCAATATGTGTGCAAAAATATTAATGTTCTATAAAACCATAGTCCAACCTCCCAATAACCACAAATTGATTAAATCAACATGCACATGTGTGACAATAAATGGGATCATGCTTCAAAAAGTGTTGTATCATGCAAATATGATGTTCTTCCTAGCATTATTCCATTATGATAACAACATAATGATAAAAATAGAAGCTCTACCTAGTTTTGAACCTAGGGTGCACCACTAAAGGACTATAACATAATTAATGCCTCATTAAACCTTAGGAAAAGCATTGATCACCATCAAATCATAAAAAATATCCTACTTCTAACTTAAACTTAGGAAAATTATATTAATAAGGGTATTAATGTTATCAAAGACATTTCCACCTAGGCGATATCTAGAAAATGTTACAATGTTAAGTTATATCACTTAGGATATTTGATTGGGCCAAAGTGCACTAATATAATATGCATCATCCAACTGCATCAACATCATGAGAGAATGGGAAAATAGAAAATTATATCCCATTCAATCATAAAGTATGTCCCCACCACACATCCAACATAAGAGGACCATGCAAAATGCCTCCTTCTAGTGAGAAACCAACATCATAACATCAACACAATTCCTAGTCATTAACAAACTCCAGCAGCATCATGAAGCATATAGATATTAACACCATCCTCCACCCCCTTAGAGGGGGCTATACATGATAAATTTCTAAATATCAGATAGATTTATTTTCTCACAAAAATTTATTTTATTCCTAGCAATTTATTTATTTAGCCAAATAAACATTGAATTACCGAAAAATAAAATCACTGGTATTTTTCACTTCTAGAAATGAATATATGCAGTGGAATTTAAATTAGAGAGATCAAGTGGCACATTGGAAAAATAATTCAGCCCCAACAATTCTCTATCATCTATTAATATGGAAAACCTATGTTTTTACCCATAGAGATACAATGAAAATTACAATAACGAGAACCTATAAATTGGTCCCACAAGATGAATCTAGCCTAAGGAATTCAACCACCTAGAAATTGGTCTCTAGAAGAAATTGACTCAAAGAATTTCGACCCAATCAATCTGCTGGAAAATTGACCTACACCCTCTCTCTGTACTATCACTGTGCCTTATGAAAAATCACCCCCCTAGTAATTTGGCTTTCTCCAAATCAAATTTACCTTCCTCCAACAAATCAACATTGCAATCTCCTCAGCTCTACCTTCGGAATTTACCCTCAATTCTCTTGCGCTTCTCCGCCTCTGCACTCTCGTCCATTGATCTAATCACACTAGAGAAAATCGCTCTCACTGTGATGACTTTCTATTTTGAGTTCTTATGTATCTTCACCTCTTCACTAGGCTTCTTTTATAATATTCATTAATCCAAAATCCCTATGCCTAATCTACATTCTAGAACATATTGTAGATCAATGGTCAATATTATTTCTATGTCACTTAAATACTTAAATTATGTTTCCTTAGAAAATGACTTAATAGTCCACAATAATTAGTTGACTTTAATTATTTTATTTTTTCTAAGTTATACTTAGGAAATAATACATAAATCACTTACTCCACCAAGCAAGCACTTAGAGAGGAAATAAATCACCTCCCACGTGCTAAGACACCAAGCCTATGTAGAATATCTTTTGAATCTACCACTAGCTTAATCACTACCTCTTAGCAAGGAAGGGATTCTCCACCACCTCCAACTTATATTGATAGTTCAAAAACTACCTTTTCACTAGAGGCTTAGTGAGAGCATCTACTACCTACTACTCTATAGAAATTCACTACAAGCTCACAACACTTCTTTAGACCCTATCTCTGATGAAGTCATATTTGATATCGATGTGCTTGGACCGAACATGAAACACAAGCTTCTTAGAGAGCTTGATGCAACTCTGATTATCACAATGAATCATTATTGGCCCCATCTAAAGATTAAATAGTCCTGCAAGCATCTTGTGAAGCCACACTTCCTCACAACTCACCATACTCACTTCCATGTACTCTTCTTCTGCTGAAATAAGTGCCACTGATTATTGCTTCCTGCTATACCATGAGATCATATCTAATCGCAAGAAAAACAACATCCAAACATGGATTTTATGACCATAGCACTCCCTGCCCAATCAAAATCTATGTACCAGTACAACTCCACTACTTCACCTTTGACATATCTCATTCCAAAGTCCATCATACCTTGTAGGTATCTCAACACATGCTTCGTTTGCACCCATTGAATCTGTATGGGATCCACCATGAACTGGTTTAGTGTGTTCACAAAAAAAAATGCATCCAACCTAGTGTTGACTAGATACATCAAGGAACCTATCAATTACATGTACAGTTTAGGATCCTTCGACTCACCTTCAAAAGTTCTTAAATTATTAAAGTTAGTGATCATCAATGTAATATTCCATCCCGAATCTCCTCAAGATATATTTTTCATACTTTCCCTATACAAGGAAAATCTCTCCTGGATGTTGCCACACCTCCAATCCAAAAAAGTAGCGCATCAAGCCAATGCCCATCTGGAAATTTTAAGCAAGATCCTCCTTGCACATCCATATGATATTCTCTGATCTTTTCAAGAAGAGATCATCTACATAAAGTACCAAGATGAGCGACTCACCATCAACAAGTACATAGTACAAGTTGGGATCTTCCTCACTCTTGGTGAAGCTAAAACCCAAAATATGTCCATAGATCCTAACATACCATGCACGTGGAGCTTGATTCAGGCCATAAAGGGCCTTCTTCAACCTGAATACATGGGAATCTCTCCCATGCACCTCAAAGTCCCGAGGTTTCTCAATATACATGTCTTCCTCAATCACTCTATGAGGAAATTAGTCTTCACACCCATCTGATGTATATTCCACCTCATCTATGAAGAAACATGCATATTTATTATAATGGATGCATATATGGCGATAGGTACAAATGTCTCTTTGTAATCCACTCCCTCCTTCTGGGTAAACCCTCTCACCATGAACCTCTCTTTGTACTTCTCGACACTGCCATCAGCTGCGTGTTTGATGTTCTAGATCCATCGAGAAGTAACCAAAAACTTTCCCTCTAGTCTTGACACTATGTCCCATACATAATTTCTCATGATGGAGCTATACTCCTCCACCATGGCATCCCTGCAAACCTACTCATCTATATCCTTCTCAAAAGTGGAAGGATAAAACTCACTGATGCTTCTCTTCAATGCCAAATAATTGGAAAATATCATATGTTTATTCTTCCGGAAAGTGCTACTAGGAGCCTACACATGATCCTCAACATCTCTTAAGGCCTTCTCAACCCATCCCAGCCTCCTCCTAGAAGATATCCAAGGAATATCTAGTTCATCTTGGAGATATATTGATTACAACGTTGTTGTTGATGCTGTTGGTTGCTCTTTAGCCTCAGGAGCTTCTCGCTCATGATCCTCTACCACTGCTAGATATTTCTCGTGAGACCTCCTAAGGTTCTTTCCTTCATCAAATCTAGCATCCTGAATCAATATCACCTTCCGCTATCCCATAATTTAGACTAATTAGGCCTCAAATACCTCGTTGTATCTCACAAATACACCCTTTTTTGACAAGGGCTTTAGCTTAGTTCTCTTCTCCATGGAAATGTGAACATAAACTAGAATACCAAAGATGCACAAATGGCTCACATCCGTTTTCACTCCTGTAAAAAAAATTTGAGGTGTAATGTCCTCCAATATCCTATGAGGACTCATGTTTTTCATGTACCCAACTATATTGCAAGCCTCTACCCACAAAACATAGGTAATTATTCATCATAGATCATTTCCCTCATTGCGTCCATTATGGTCTGATTCTTCCTCTCATCAACCCCATTTTTTTTAGGGTTATAAGGTACTGTGAGATCCTTCTTAATCCATGCTTCCCTACGAAAATCCTGGAACTTGTTGGAGTTATACTCACCCTCATTATCTGATCTCAACACCTTAATATTCTTCTTAATATGGCTCTCCATAAGACCTTTGAACTCCTGAAACCGATCGAAGACCTCATCCTTGGTATTCATGAAGTAGATAAAATTTTTCCTAGAAAAATCATCTATGAGTGTCACAAAGTATAATGAATTTTGTGATTGAAGTCACAGAAATAGGACCAGAAATATGTGGGTGCACCAAGTCTAGCACTCCCTTAGACCTGGTCTCGCTTTGAGGATACACAACCTTGGCTTGCTTGATAAGTGAACACCCTTTACACACTCCATCCTACTCCACCCTGATCTATGGAAAACCAGTAAAAAACCTCCATAACATTGAAAGAGTTATGTAGTGTAGGTGTCCCATCCTCTTACGCCCTATCTCACTTTGGTTATCACTCTCATGTATGAGAGCATTAACTGACTGTCCTCTCAACATATATACATCCCTCTCCCTTCTCTTAATCACTCACTTTCTTCTTGGTAAATTTCCTTTCTATAAAAAAGACACTTCACCTCCAATAAAGCTAACCTCTAGTCCTTTGTCTTCTGTGGAAAAAAATGAAAGGATATTTTTCTCCAAACCTGGAACTTACAACATATGGTTCACCTCCATGATACCACCTGATTCCATCTAAAACTCAATATTTGTAGTTCATTCTATTGCATACTTGGCCTTATAACCAAGCTCCACATGTACGTACCTAGGTACCTTGGTAATGTAGGTGAATACATCTTGAGATACTGGCATGTGAAAATATACTCGACTTTCCACAAACTAGACACCTATCATGACACTTCTAGAAAGGAAATAAACCAAGGCAAAGTTTTTCTCAAACTTTTTAATTTATCTCTTCCATCTGTGAAATGGTTGTCGTAGTTTCATTTCCCTTGCTCTTCTTCTTGTTTGGACACTGACTGGAAAAAATCCTGAACTTGTGACAAGTAGAGCACTTGACTTTTTTCAAGGCCTTCTCCCTTTTATTCTATGAAGGTACTCCTCCACTTTGGTTCTACTTGGCCTTTGATTTTCCTTTTTTCTCTTGTACAGTAGGATAAAGCCCATATTTCTCATAATTAGTACACTTTCACTATCCTTCGGTGAATGATTTCTCCCATATCTCCTTGTTAGACAGACAAATCCCTCTTGCAGACAAGAGAAATCTCCCTAGTATCCTAATGATATCTAGAAATTGTTGGACGGATAAATCGTTCTTGCGGACAAGACAGATCTCCCTAGTATCCTACGATAACTATCAACAAACAGATAGATGTAAACTACTTTCTCTAGATTATATTTGATCTAGAATTATCTATAACGAAGGATTTAGGACTTACCTGTAATCCAGTGCTAATTGTAGTCTTATTTCCTGTCGCTTTGAATACGTCTCCTTTTGGGATCTGCAATAAAAAACATGAAATAATCAGAAGCACCTGCATAATATAGATTAATTCACAAACCATAAATATATCTTGATGATCAAGGAATTCAAGAAATAAGCCATTTAAATAAATAGCTCATTAAGAAAACAAGATCCATTTGTATTATCTTTGATGAAAGAAGGAGCCTTACAACCGTGTTTGCCTTGATGTCGTACAAGTCCTTCTGGGGTCCGGAACAAGAGTTTCCTCTACTTTGACAAGCCTTTGCACTCTCTCAACTAACATACACATGAGTGTGTAATAATTCCCATATGGTAATTAGTTAAGAGAGTCTGAGCTTTTCCAGCAATTCTCCTAAAAAAATCTCAAAGCCTAACTCCCTTTGAGGCTGAACTATGGCCTTAATTTATAGCAAAAGAGAAGAGGTTGCAGCTCAAAATAAGAGGGGATAGAATCCTCTTTCAAGGGATTAATTTTGACATACCAAGGGGTAGGCTCCTTTAATGGAGGGATGAATGTACATGAAAGGAGAGAAATTACCCCCGAATAATTGCTTCCGGAAGCTTCCAGATTCAACCAGCTGGGCTTCCAAATTTTACTTTCGCCTTCCAGATTGCAGAAGATTCGCCCGTCCGAATCGAAAACCGTCAATTCCAAGTAATCCAAATCATCCTTACCTTCATTTTTGTCCATTTAATTTCTTAATTTAGGGCTTAAATTGATTTTTAATGAGGAAAATATGTTCAAAAATCCGCCCACAGGGGTCCGCAGGTAAAACACATGAAACCTGCGGACCCCGACAATTTTACAAAGGGAAAATTTTCATGGTCTCACACCTTACACATAAGACACGTGTGGATCCACACTGTTTTTATGTGAAAAGTGTCGAGGTGCCGTAAGAAGAAATAAAATGAACAAATCTCACACTTTAAACCAAATTTTCCTATTCAAATTGTTTTTGATCTTTCAATTTGTCCATTGCAGGATATTTACAATGCTTGAGTGGAGAGAACGTGAGCATGAAGAAGTTGATGATGCGGCCATGTTACATCCGCCTACATTACATGTTTTAAGAGAATGCGGTTTGTACAAATTTTGGGCCATTCAAGGCATGAAGACTCAAGTGGATTTGCTTACCTGGCTAGTAAATAAATGGGACATACAGGAACAATGCTTTATCATTGGAGGTCACCAGCTTGAAATTGAGCTGGAAGATATATACTTCCTCACTGGTTTATCAAAGCAGGGTGAGCCACTCTCTTTGTTTGGGGCTAGGGCAGGTGGCCAATCTATCGCCAGCCTTCAGGAAGAATTTTTCAATGAAGAAGCAGACCCCAAGGATAAACGCATTAACATAAAAACCATTATCTGTCCTAAGCTTAAAGTGGTTGCGTTTACAGTAACTAGGTTGTGTGGGAGCGTAACTCCACATGTCACGACAATATTCGAAATGCAAACTATCATTGACTGCTTCAGAGGCACCATTTTCAATTGGTGTGAGGCAGTGTTGGCCAATGTCAAAGGCCAACTGACTAGAGCAAAAAACGCGAAGTTGAAAAACTTCGGATATGGAGCGATCATGGTTACATTTAATCTAGAGAGGATTCCTTTACTAGCCCCACAACTTATTTCAATTGATCATGGTAGAGTCAAAGAGCCTCGAATGGTTCGATGGGTTGCATTGATGGCTTGTCACAGTGAAGGCGACGAGGTTGTTCGTTTTACTCCATCCTATTTCCATTGGTTGGAGAATCAAATCTTCATGATAGAAGATTTCCCTTATGCTGGGATAGATTTCTGCGGCAATCGAGAGATGTCTCTTCCTCCAGGGACACAGTGGGATGAGTCAGGTAAAAATCATTTTGACATTTTCTAAATTCTAATTTTTATTTTGTTTTTTGAATCATCCAAAACTGATGAAAAAATTTTCAAATGCAGATGTGGGTCCACGTCGACCAGCCACTCTCCGTCCTTTTGACAGGAAGCCAGCTGCAGCAGCACCACCACCACAGGATCAGACAACAGAGGTCCTTACCAACCTAGAAAACCATCTAGAGTGGTTGACTTTAGATATTCCAGAGACTACCATAGATTACATTTCGCTCCGCTTACAGAGATATGTTATCAGGGTTCCAAGACCATTCAGGATATTTATGAGTAAGGTGGCACGGGTTGTAGTGTTTTATCGTGATCATCACCACGGATAGTGGATGATTGATATTGTAGACTTATATCATTTTTTGTATCACTTTTTTCTGATCATAAGGCTTTTTGAACCTATGATCGAGGACGATGTAATATTTTTTGAAAAAACTACTCTTATGCTATGATATTACTACTATTTCCAGTTATCTGTCTTAACATGTTATCGAATGTCATTTTGATCTACTGCTTTAATTATTGCAAATGTCTGTTTATAACACTAGAAGCTACTGCATTAGCTAATGTGTTTAAATTTCTTGGAATATGTTGATACTCAATATAATCAAATTCTCGTTCCAAGAGATGAAATTTCAAAAATAATATTAACAACACTGGGTTTTTAATTGCATATCCTCTATTTAATTGTAATACAATGAGTTTAGAATCTAACCTAACGATCAAACTTCGAATTCCAAATGAAATGGATTCAGACAATAACTCAATAACTGCGCTATACTCTACAATATTGTTCGTTATTTGACCAAGGCTTACCCCATGCATAGATACTAACTCATCAATGGGTGAATAAATAACCCAAGTTGTGGAAGAAATGTTCCGTGTACTACGACAAGCACCATCAAAAAAATCAATGTATGTTTGAAGGGACGTCGACATCTGCAAAATCAAGAGTGATCCAGATAAGCAAAGATAGTGGTAAAAGCACACTTAAACTAGGCACGCTCTTCTAATATACAACACAGCAGTTTATGAAAATAAATAATATATAGGGAAGATCTCCACACAAGAATCAAGCGTAATATCTCTTCAGATAAAGCCCGTTTCTGGGTTTGCCTAAAGAGACCCCGTCAAAGTCAATCAGTTCATAGGCCCCTTTTACAAGCTGTCGCTTGACAATATAAGGACCATGCCACATGGGTTCAAATTTCCCATCCCCTAGCTTATCGTTAGCTTGATCATAAACCAAGACTAGGTCTCCTTCTGAAAATATACGAGGTGTAACACTTCTATCATACTGAGATTTCATTCGTTTCGCACGAGTTTCGGTAGCTAATGCAGTGGTGCGCCAATTCTCATCTAATTAAGCTAAGTACATAAATCATTTCTCCTCTTCAGAAGTGGCTGGTAGTACCTCTATGGCTAGTTGGAGTGACGGTATCTCGCATTCAATCGGTAATACCACTTCTAAACCGTAAACTAGTTGAAAAGGGGTAAAACCTGTTGATGTTTTTGCTAAGGTTCGATATGCCCAAAGTGCTGAAAAAAGCATGGTATGACAATTCAATTTATGAATTCTGATGATTCTTTTGATCATGGTGACTAAAAATTTATTGATAGCTTCAACCAGACCATTAGCCTACGAATAATATGGTGTAGAACTATCATGGTGCAGGCCAAGTTGATCAGTTAGTTCGGTCATCATGATGTTTCGAAAATGACTCCCATGATTAGTAAGTATCGCTTGGGGTACACCGAAATGAGAAATCGCATGACTGAACACGAAAGTAGCTGCAGTTTTACCATCTGTTAGAGTCAGCCTTTGCGGCTTTCCTCTAGTGATCAAACATGCTCTTACAAAGTGATTTTAAAGTGTCAAGGTCAAATTTTGTCATTTCAATGAGTCTTCAAACAAAATTTGGTCACTAGGCATTAGGTCTAGGGTTTGTTTTCACTCTTTTCAAAGTTGTCCAAATGTCGGTCCATGTCACCATTCAGCTGAGTGTACCATCATTCAGAGAGTTTTCATCATCATGTCAGGTTCCAAAGAGTCATTTTACACCTTGTTCATGCTTCAGTTGTGCCTAGGTAAGGTCCATTTCCCTCTCCTAGGGTTTTGGAGGTAATTTCTCTTGGATGGTCAAATCATCGGAAAAACTTGTATCCTGATGTTCACACACCTTCCCCTATCCTTAATATACCTTATTAAACACTTCCCACACTGAGATCCCTCAAATTCCTCATTTTTGCACAAACCCTAGTTTCTAGCCACAACTTGGCAATTTTCTAGGCTAGGCCTATGTTTTGCCCTTTTGGACTCCTTCCCCTCACTCAATCTCTGAGATTCCACTTCCCCCTACTTCCTAACATCCCTCCCTACTTCCCAAAATTTTCCCAAGAATTTAGAAGCCCCTTATCCCCTTCATTTCGCTTCATTTCGACAAAATTCCTTGTTTCACACATCGGGGTAAGTTTCACTCAAAAGATGTTTCAGAGCAATAAAAGATGAATTTTGGAAAAATGAGAGAGGTTTTTGTTCAAAACATGCCAAGGAAGAAAACCCTCTTTCACTTTTTACACAGGTATCATGGTTTTAGAGAAATATCAAAAATACCGTTGCCTCAGGAGAATTGAATGCACCTCTGAAGTGACCTTGGGAAAATCAAGATTTCTCCTAGCATGGTTGGCTAAATGACTTGCTTGATGCATCAAAGGATAACTAGACAGAAATAAATTTCCAATGAGCTATCATGAGCTCAATTTGGAGTTGAGGAAGATCTTCAAAAGTTGACTGCAACAGCGCTCTACCTTGAGGCAGCCTCATTCTGCTCATTTTGACTAGTGTTAGGAGATTTGATTTTTGATAGGGTAAATGAAATCAAAATTGCATAATTCCACTTGTGTTGAAAATCAGACTCCAAGAGATTTCCAACGACCTATCACACGCCTGATTTGGACACCGGGAAGGCCTCCAAAATCTTCCTGCAAAATGCACTATGTGGCAAGAGGCATGCGACCCACTTGAGGGGGGTGCGACCCACTTGGCAGATGCGACCCACTTGTGCGTTTTGGCCAGTGTAAATTTGAACGCATGCGACCCACTTGTGGCATACGACCCACTTGAGGGAGATGCGACCCACTTAAAAACAGAACTCAGAAAATTGCGTTGGGCGCCTAGATTCGATTCAAATTAGCTCCGGCGGCGTACAAACAGTTTTTATCATCGCCCAATGGATTTTTAATGTAGTTGGGATGTCATTGATGTTGAAGAAACTAACCATGCTTGGAGAAAATTGTGTAAACCCTAAATTCACCATGCAAATGATTCCTCAAGGGTTTTCAATTGTATGGACAGTTTATGAAGAATTTGGAAGCTTTTGAATGGTTCACACCCTAGCGCATTGTATATGTCACCCTCACGCCGTCAGTCATCATTTTATCATTGCCATTATACCCTTTCATGTTTTGCACAGTTTTCATGTTGACTTGTATTTAACCTCCATCACTATATCACTATTGTCATCATCATTCGACTACCATTGTCATGTTCATTTTGTCTTTCATATGGTCTTTGCAATGATGGTCCTATTCTACATTACATAAAACACAATCCTTTGATAGATTTTGGCCGTTATTAAAACTTGACTACACATTGGCATTTGGTAGTCATTTGTCAAACCTACTTGCAATCTGAACACAGAGATAGTGTTTATGCCATTAAAACAAAGCCATCCCTATGATGATTTTGGTTTTCCCTTGCTACTTGGGTATATGGGTGATATCTGTTGGGTTTTGAACATACATTAAAATCTTGCTTTCACTGCATCTATATCAGTATCCATATTGCAGATAACTTGTTTTCAAAGCCATGTCAGAGACGGATTCAGGATATGAGCAGGACCGTGACTCAACCGTTGAGGTTGATGTATTGAGATGGAGCATAGCAGTGCACCAGTAGTGGTAACATATCAGAGAGGCCACAGAGCTTTGTTTGCAGCATCACGACGAGTACTATCTCCACCCAGGGTGGAAGGGGTCTCGTTGACTTCATCAGCAGCGCGAGTACTATCTCCACATGGCGTGGAAGGGGTCTCACCTTCTTCATTAGCGTAGGTACATTCACAGGATCATGATAGAGACAAAGGCATGCTTCGTCACATGAAAGGACATTATTGGGCTCGCATGCATTTTGCAAAGCGAGAATGAAGATTCTGAAGAGGAGATTGAGCGAAGCACTAAAACGGCGGAAAAGGCCTAATCCACTTTGGATTTTGGCCGAGGCTTCGTTGACTGAGCAAGATACATGATGGAGGACCTCCGCTCCGAATTTGAGCAAATTCGGAGAAAATTTTGTCATTTTGAAATTTTTGGGTCAAAAAACAGGTTTTTCAGTTAAGTGGGTCTCGCACTCATATGCTCACTTTTTTTCGGGACACTTGCTGAAGGAAATTTTTGCATTTTTGGATTTTTCATGGTTATTTATGCATCCTCAGACATTACCTAAGCATTTCATCAAAATCTGGATGGTCAAAGAGCTCAAAAACACCATGAAAACCACCTTGCTGCCACCTTTTGCACCAGCAGGAAGTACTTCTGGGAGAAAGAAGTTTTGGAGGGTCAAATGAGTTCCAAATTTGGAAATTCCACTTGGGTTGGATAGTCAACATCCCGAGCTTTCCAACGAGCTATCATGAGCTCAATTTGGATGCCGGGAAGTACCTCAAATTCAGGCTGGAAAAAATGCGACCCACTCGGCTCAAATGCGACCCACTTAAATTTTTGCTGAATTTTCAACTGCCAGCTCAGATTTTCGCCTAGTATGGACCAGTTTTGCTTGTGGATGAAATTTTTGAGTTATTATGATGTAAATTTATGTTTGGCATGTAAATTTGGTTCATTTTTACCTATTCTAGAAGATTCACTCTTAAAAAAGTGAAAATCATGTAAATGGATCAGTTCCCACTCTTTTAGAGGCAAGTTGTTAGCTGCCTAGATTGTAGTTCCATGATTAGAATTTGTTGAAACTGACCCCTGAAGGAGGAATTCGACCCCTAGAGGTGTGGGAAGGGGTTAGGATGATCTATATGATGTAATTTCTCAATCATTTTGAGAGGTTGGAGAGGTTGGACTCTTGGGAGACTTTTGGCACCATTGTACATATTTTTCATATTTTGGCTAAGGAAAGATCAGAGGCTTTGCGGCACTTGTTGGGATCCTTGTGGTGTTTTGTTCTTGATGGTGTTTTCTCTCTGTTTACTGTAATTTCTTCATGTTTAATGTATTCCATTCCTTTCATACGCTTCTGAACTAAATTGAATGAGTAGATGAGGTTGAATCCATTATTTACCGTGCTCTGCCTTTGAATTCATTTAGTTCTATATGTTTTCGACTATTTGGAGAGGATCCAAGTTCTTCTTTGCCCTCTTCAGCTCCTTGTCGATCTAATCTGTCCGTATATACAATCAAAAGCATCAAGACAATCACCTACCTCGCCCCAACTCGAAATCTCCGCACATTGTCCGACTCTATCCCCACCCAAAACTTGCTTCAGCCGAAACCCAAAAACCAAAAATCAAACATACCTATCTCTTTACTAGCCTAAAATCAGTTCCTATTGTAAGTCATCTCGCATCCTATTGCTCATTTTATCGAGATTGACGGAGAGAGCCCTCTCCTGTCCTCGTAGGGCTAGCTACGAGGCTGAGCGTGGTTTGATGTAGCCTTGAGTTTTATCTCATTTCAGCCTGAGGTAGATTTGAGCGCTAACACCATCTGCAGCAAATGTAGGCATCACCTTGACCCATTTGGTAAAATAATCTATAGTGAGAATAATATACCCATTCCCCCCAGCCGAGTGAGGGTTACATGTAATGAAGTCAATTCCCCATTTTGAAAAAGGACCAACAACAATTATAGGGTGAAGAGGAGCGGGTGGTGCACGCATCTTGCGATCAAATATTTGACAGTTGTGGCATTTTCGGATGGCAGAAATATAATCTTTAAATAAGGATGGCCAAAAATAGCCAGCGTGCAATATATTTTGGGTTGTGCATACCCAGACATATGACCGCCACACGCTCCAGAGTGATAGCCATTTAAAACCTTTTAAGCTTCGTCAAGAGTTAGACAACTTCGAAAAATAGAGTCCGCACCATGACAATATAGTGTGTCACCAACAATACGATATTGCTGAGACTGGAAACGGATTTTTCATCGTTGTGACCGTGAAATTTCGGGCCGAAAAGTTTGGGTTTGGAGATAAATGATGATATCTCCATACCAAGGATCGTTAGTACTAATAAGAAACAAATATTCATCCGAGATCGGATGTTCTGCCACAATGTCTGAGTCAGTACTTGGGAAGTCACACATAAGTTCAGCGAAGACCAATGATTTCTTTGATTTGGATTTTTCAAATTCCAAATCAAACTCTTGTAGGATAAAAATCCATTTGGAGCATTTTCCCCCTAGCAGTTGTTTGGTCAAAATATACATCATAGGGTTACAATCATAAATCACTGTTGTTTTGCGTAACAGTATGTAATGACGGAATCGTTGGATAGCTTGAACGGCTGCCAAGGCCAATTTCTCCACATGTGAGTACTTGATTTCGGTCGGATGCAGATTGTGACTGAGATAATAAATCACATGTTTGTTGTGGAATTCATATTCCTAAACTAAGACCATGCCAATCGTAGAATTGGAGGCTGCTAAGTATAAAAAGTAATCCTGGTTGTAATTGGGAGCATGCAATAACGATGCATGGGTCAACACGTGTTTAAGAGCATCAAAAGAGTGATCAACGATCTCGTGCCAAAAGAAAGGAATATTTTGCTTTAACAACCTAGTAAAACCTTTGGTTAACTCAGCATAGTTAGGAATGAACCGACGTAAAATGTTCACTTTCCCTTGCAAAATTTGGAGTTGGCGAAGAGTAGAAGGAGGAGGTAAATTGATGATAGCCTCAACCTTCGATGGGTCGACATGAATGCCTTCCTTTGAGGCAACAAATCCCAATAATTGTCCAGATTCAACAAAAAATACACATTTGTGAGGATTTAGACGAATCCTATAATGCCTACATCTCATAAAGATAGCTCGTAGATGAGTAAGATGATCTGCTTTGCGCAACGAATGAGCAGGTAAATCATCGAGATAGGGTTGCACAATGTGTTTAATGTCATGAAATGCATAATAAATTACCCTCTGAAAAGTTGCACCAGCGTTATTAAGTCCAAAATGTAATTTGCAATAAGCATAATTCCCCCCACAAACAAATGAAAGTTGTTTTGGGTTGATCAGCAGGGAATATGTTGATTTGATTGTAGCCCGAAAATCCATCCATAAACGAAAACATTTCACTTCCGGCACAATCGTCAATAATTTGATCGATATAAGGGGTTGGATAATTGTCTTTTGGACAAGCTCGATTTATATCCCTATAATCGATACATACTTGTATTGTCCCTTGTTTTTTATTAACAGGAACAATATTAGATACCCAATCCGTTAAAAGAATGGGATAAATAAAACCTGCACGAAGTAATTTCTCAACTTCTGCTTTAATATCGGCAGCTTTTCGTAGATGTATCCGATGTAATATTTTTCGGACAGGTTTAGCATCCGGGTATGTTTTAATTTCATGAACAACAATTGATGGATCGATTCCTGGCATTTCTTCATATGACCAGGAAAAAATGTCATATAATTCTTGAAATAGGGCTTTATATGCTTGGATTTCATCTGGCGTACAAGAAGCACCTATATGAATGTTTTCAATAATTCCTGGTTTCACTGAAATGTCAATAGGAAATGTCATAGAAATTTTTTCTAAGTTCAATTCAGAATCGGAATTCGCGAGAGGTTTCTGAGGTTCATTTACATAATTAGCGGTAAAATGGAGGAAAAATTAGTTTCAAAATGATCGAGATCAGGTAAAAATGAAGATCGATGATGTAGATCTTCCCATGGTAATTCTTCTATAGAAAAAAATTCACGAATATGCTCATCAGTATTAAATACTTGTTGAACAGGATCCAGAATTGATGGCGAATCTGAGCTTGATATCGAAAGTGATTCCTCATTGATCACATTCACTAGATTAGGTTTAGTTGAAGGAGTATCAGAAAATGACTATACTACCTGATATGCTAATTCAAAAGGACTTAAAGGCATCGTGCCATCGAAAGAATCCAGTTCTGAGTCTGAAGGTACTATCCAAGGATCATCAAAGGAAATAGTACTTGATGTAATCATATTGATATTAGCAATGGGAGGTGGTACATTGGGAGCAGGAAGGGAAAACGTTCCCAGTAAAGTAGAATCTTTAAGTAAACCTACTCCAACATCTTTGTAAGGGATAGTCGATTTGCCAACGTGTTGGATGCTATCAGTAGTGGCTGGGTCGGATGAATAATATGAGAGATGATCTATTTTAACGATCTTTCCTTTATGTGGAAACGTGATGAGACGAAAGACCGATGATACAACAACAGTCATGGCATAAGACCAAGTGCGACCCAGGATAAGGTTGTAATCCAGAGGGGCATCAACCACTTCCACATCTAGATTAATGGTTTTTCCTTTGACCTCTATTTTTAGATCCTGTAAAATACCATACGGATAGAATCCTCTTCCATCAAAAGCTTTGAGGATAGTTGGCGATTGGTTAATTGTCAGAGAACCAAGTGATTTCCAACATTTTAATGACATGATACACGTAGAAGTCCCTTCATCAAAAACAATACAAAAGAAACATTTGTTTTTTACTATTACTGGAATTTGAAAATCCATTTGATGGGGTAGGCAGGGTGTAAAATTATCTAAATTGAATATCATTAGGTTCGAATCCTAAAGGTCTACAACTCCTATGGTTGACAATAGTAATTTTCTTTGGGTTGGACATGATTGCAACACTTCCAAAGATGACATTGCTGAAGGGGTATTCAACAATATTGTAGTTCTGAGCAGCTCTCACATGTGGGTTGAAAGATGATTTACGAAGTACACCTTTAGCAGGTGGTTTGATTACTAAGTCAGGATTCGGTTTCTCGATTTGTAGCGGATCAGAAACTGAGGGAGATGTAGTTGATGTGGAATTATAATTTTCTTCTTCTTTACCACCAACAAGATTTTTACTACCATAATCTTGCGATCGCATCACAGCCATCAAAATATCTTCTAGTGTATTTGAGGAAGATCCAATCATGTAACTATCTTGAGCAGGAAAAGGATCCTTGAAGACAGCAGGTGTGGGTGAACCCTTAACTAATTTTGATACCTTGGATCTATGCGGACACTCTTTAGTAAAATGATCCTCATCACAGATTAGACAAGGATAACAAGGTTTTCGTTTATCGTCAGTTGGTTTAGTTTTATCGTTTTTATCTTTTGAAGATGATGTTTTGTTTTTATTCTTACCTTTCTTCTTACCACCCGTTTTAGGTTTGGCTGTAGATGATTCTACAACATGAATATCAGCGAAAGTGTTAACGAAAGAATCTCCTTTTGGTGAATCGAGTAAATTTATAATAGGAGAAGTCGTCTTGGAATATTTCTTCTTACTCTTTCTAGTGCTAACAGAACCAATTACACCATCAGCGACATGAGAGCCTGAAGGAGTTGTAGTTAATTGACCAAGTCTTGGTAAATCGGGGATTTTGTCATACAGAGTACCTGACTGTGTATATACAAGGTCAAGGTACTGAGCTTGAGAAATTACTTACTCTTCTATAACAACGCCTCCCTTGGACACATCTTCAATAATTTTGGGCAATAATGAATTAATAAACCATTCAGCCAAAATTTGATCCGGAATAAATACTTTCACTAAACGTCTCCTATGTCGCCATTCATGAATGTGATCAGATATGTACGTAGATGTAGATTGTTTTAATGAGGTCAACAATTCTATACCATTGTCGTATATGACAAGTAACTGAAAATGGGTTAAGAAAGCAGTAGCTAGTGCATTAAAATTATTAAATGAGCCTCGTGGTAACTCAATGTACCATTTGGCAGCTAGACCAATGAGAGTTCTTTGAAAAAGACGTAATCGAATCGAATCATCGATTAGTGAATTGGATGCACACCAGAGGTGATAATTCATAACATGATTAAATGGATCTTCTCCTGACTTACCTTCAAAATTTGGAATATCACTGGGCAACTTATTAGGCATCGATGGCCAATACTGAAGATAAAATATGGGATCATTTGTAAGGCGTGATAAATCGGGTAAATCTAAAGTTTCTATGAATGGTAATTGACGGCTAGGTTCTTGATAACCTTGTGTGATAAAACTAGTTCCAGGAGGAGGATATCCAGGATATCCTGGAATTGAATGTGCATTGGGAATTGTGAAACCAGTATTAACCAGACCAAACTGGGGTTGTTGAGGTATTTGATAAGTATACCCAGGATACGACTAATATTGATATGTTGTATTTTGTGTATTATGTCCAAATTGACACTGCACCTGGTACGATTGATAAGTAAATTATGGTTGACTAGTGAGAATCATACTTGTACCAAATTGTCCTGTAGGCATCTGGACCGTAGTCTGAATTGTAGGTCCTGACTGTGGCACATATACTTGAGGAATTTGTATACAGGGGTAGTAGAAACAAGAGCTACAGATTCTCCAGAAATAGGTGTGGTAGGTTGAACAGAAGTTGCAGCAGCAGCAGAAGTTTGAGGTGGAGTTCTAGGTGTACTAGGCCTAGGCTGCTGAACAGAACCATGTTCAGAGACTTGAACTGTAGGCTGGACAGGTTGCTGGGTTGAACCAGAACCTATTAGCTATCCAAGTTGATTAGGTAACTGCACATTGGGTTGCAAAGTCTGTTGAATTTGAGATGGATCCCACACCATATTAATTCTGGGATATTGACCCATAGAAGGTTGTGCATATGAAGGACCATAACCAGGTTGAACGTAAGTTTGATAATTAAATAGAAAATTTCTAGCTCCTTGCAATAATGGTTGACCTGAAGGAGGTTGAAAACCTTGAGCTGGGTACTGACCTTGAGGTTGATATTGATTTTGAGGCATGTACTGAATCTGGGGTTGATATTGACCCTAAGTTATGTACTATCCTTGAGGTTGCCCCCTAGGAAGGAAATATTGTCCTACAGTTTGACCTCCAGGTGGTAAAAAATTACCCTGAGGTTGCCCTCCAGGCAGTAATTGGCTACCTTGAGGCTGCCCCCCAGGCGGTAACTGACTTCCTTGAGGTTGAGGATTTGGAATATTGCCAGACATCATAAAAATATATTCTATGTTCAATGTGCCAGTGTTTGTTCCATTTGTACCAGATGATAACATTTGTTCAATTGGTTGAGGAGCTGCTCTTGAGAAGGTACCAGAGAGCGACTAGTATCCTAGAGGAAAAGATGAACCACTGTATAAAAATGTTTCTGGAGATTCAAAAAACATGGATGACTCACTCGACATAGCTAATGAAGGTCGATAACTTCTCGGTGTAGGGTAAAAAGGAATTCAGGGTGGTGAATAAGTAAGACCTACGTTTTGTAAAAAATATGCCAATGATAAATACCAAGCATCAGTTCTAAAAGGACCGTAGAATATTGATTCACGCTCTCTGAGATTTAAATTTTCGTGGGTTTTAGGAAGAACTACGTCTTCGTTTTGACCAACAAGTTCTTCAATACATATGAGATTAGAAGGAAGATTTTCGGTAATGCGATGTCTTACTCTAGGTGAATCAGGATCACTAGAAGTCAGAGTAACAAATCCTGAAGATGATTCTAACACAGCAGGTTCAGTTTCTGGCTCAGAAATTTTAGGTTCTTCAACTAATTCACTGGTTGCAAAAGCAATGTCAATGATTTCAGAAATTGAAATTGGCTCTTGAATATATTCTGTTGTTTGTGATTGATTTACTTCATGATAATCAGGATGAGTAATTATGGATGATTCTCCTGGTTCTGTCGATCTAATTCTGTTGATACTATGCGGTACCAGAGCTTTCAATCCTTTAAGTTGGCTTGGTGTATACTCAGGGGGTTTCCCCTGAAGTCTACATGATTATCTTGGTAATTCAGCCACGATTAAAAATTATTAATCACACGCAATCAAAGAAAATTTTAATCAAAAATCATAAAGTCACTAAGAAGACAATCAAATGATCAAATTCTTATAAAATCTAGGAGATCAAACCACACACAAACAATAGATTCCCACACTAAAAACACTAGTTGGTGATGAAATCCAACATCGTATTATTTTAATGTAGAAATGGCGGTTGGAACAGTTACCTCGACAACCTACTTAATGAAAAAAATCGGTGCAAGTTTCTCCACTTAAACCATCTCGAGTGAAGATAACCCTCCAGAGATTCCAAGTGAGTCTAGTCAACGTCTGCTCCAAGTACAATGAGATCTTTCCTCCACCGTTACCTTAGGAAAAAATCTTAAATTTTATGGCCACTAAAGTCACCAACAGGAACAAACATACCTGGGGGAACAATCTACGATCCGATATACGCACAAGGGCAGAGTAACAAAGCTCAATCCCCTTGAAGGCTCCTTGACATAATCCAAGGTATACCGACAAATGACCCTAGGATCCTCGACAATGGTCAATATGAGGTTTACCGTTGTTAATATACGCACATCTTCTATCGTTCCCAATGAGATGGAATTGATCACTTCACTGGTTCAGATATGATCTCGTGCTTGACTCCTTTAGGAGGAGCTTCCCAGAGCATACAAGCTACTATTGGATTTTTCCTACCGCAATATTAACTACTTGTTTGTTTTAACTATCTTGGAGAGTTAATTACTCCCTACTCCAAGACACTAGCCTAAGCTATGTTGGTGAAAAGAGTCCTAGAAATATAAAATTTACTATATCGATTTTAATTTAAGCGTTGCTTTTAGTAGGTTGTTTCTTAGGACAATAGGTGTGAAAGTGAAACTTTGATGATATGTAGTGAACCGACTCAAAACACACTAAAAATGTATCTATTATGAGAAACAATTCATTTCCTTTCGATGAAATCTATCTAAAAGAAATATTTGAGAGATGCAATCTTTTTTAAAACAATTCTTTCCTTCAAAAGAAGAACATATGAAAAGAATCTTATGAGAACTCAAAATGATCAATTACTCAAAAAAACAAAATCCCTTTATTATTTCAAGATCGAAACTACAATCAAATATTCTCCAAAAGAAAACTACAATTTCTAGAAATAACACTCAAAACTAAAAACACTAATTTCGAGATCTAAAAATTCTAAGAATTAAATCTGAAATCAAAACTTTAAATATTTTGAGGACGTTTTGCTTAGTTTGTAATCTAACTAAGAAATCCTTTGTTGAAATTAGCGAAGCTCAAAAACATCCAATTATTGTTTTTTAAGTGAAATTCAAAACTTAATGAAAAAATTATTAAAGATTTGCAAATGAGAAAATGGGATTTAATTCTCATAAAGCAATTTCTGCTATGAAGTCAAAGACTCAGCAAGAAAACAATGAAATACCAGTGATCTAAGGCATACAGAGGTTTCTGATCTTTGAGTGACACAAAGACAAAGAAAAAATCACTTATAACATGCAGATCTTATAGAAAATCATTCAAAACTTTAAAAAGCTGAAAGAAACTCTCATACAAAGCTTCCTGACAAAAAATACAAGTCTGGGTATATACTGAGAATCTTGCAAGTTGATCCTAAAAAAGAGAATTTTGAGTTTTTCAAAAAATTTCTCAAGGTCCGCAGGTTTTAGTGTAAACAGGTGCGGTGCCGCACTATGTATACAGAAAAACAGCAGAGATGACCGCACTATGCCTAAGGACAAAGTGCAGAGACCAGAAAACTTAAAGAAAAATAAAAATTTCTAAAGCACTTTTTAGGGATTCTACAGGAATAAATTACTCAAGCCAGTATCAATCAATCAAAATCAGAAAAATAATTGCACAAGTCAAAAATAAAAGAAAACAAATTTCAAGATCCATTCCCCAGCGGATTCGCCATTTTGTTGGACGGATAAATCGTTCTTGCAGACAAGACATATCTCCCTAGTATCCTACGATAAATAGCAACAAACAGACAGATGTAAACTACTTTCTCTAGATTATATTTGATCTAGAATTATCTATAATGAAGGATTTAGGACTTACCTGTAATCCAGCGCTGATTGTAGTCTTATTTCCTGTCGCTTTGAATATGTCTCCTTTCGGGATCTACAATTAAAAACATGAAAGAATCAAAAGCACCTGCATAATATAAATTAATTCACAAACCATAAATCTATCTTGATGATCAAGGAATTCAAGAAATAAGCCATTTAAATAAACAACTCATTGAGAAAACAAGATCCATTTGTATTATCTTTGATGAAAGAAGAAGCCTTACAACCTTGTTCGCCTCGATGTCGTACAGGTCCTTCTGGGGTTTGGAACAAGAATTTCCTCTACTTTGACAAGCCTTTTCACTCTCTTGACTAACATACACATGAGTGTGTAATCATTCCCATATGGTAATCAGTTAAGAGAGTCTAAGTTTTTCCAACAATTCTCCTCAAAATATCTCAAAGCCTAACTCTCTTTGAGGCTGAACTATGGCCTCAATTTAGAGCAAAAGAGAAGAGGTTGCAGCTCCAAATAGAGGGGATAGAATCCTCTTTCAAGGGATTAAGTTCCACATACCAAGGGGTAGGCTCCTTTAATGGAGGGATGAATGTACATGAAAGGAGCGAACTTTCCACCGAATAATTGCTTCCGGAAGCTTCCAGATTCAACTAGCTGGGCTTCCAAATTTTACTTTCGCCTTCATTTTACCTTTTACAGGAATCCACACCTTTAATGAAGAAAAAGTGAGGCCGATTCTGCATGTTCTAGAGCAAACAGATGCGGCACCGCAGGTAATACTAATAAAAAGTGCGGTTTTAGGAACTTGATGTCTGTAGACTTCTAAGGGAGTATTGTATGAGTAATGATGAACCCATACAGACAGTAAAACGTCATGGTGACAATTTTAGTGTAATAGAAACAAACAGACAAATGTAGACCATTTTCTCTAGACCATTATGCTTAAGAATTATTAATTAACTATG